>JAHHUM010000586.1:1063386-1271817 GCA_036173005.1 Crenichthys baileyi | reverse complement strand
GTTTAATTTTTTTTGGGGGAGAAAGAGATGTTAAGAGCCAGAAGAGCGAAGAGGGCATCCTGTGGTGTGTATGGATAGTAGTTTTTTTTAGGTAGTCAGGTGTGCTGCCATGATGCACTGATGGATGAGCAGACAAGTCTTGTATTGAATCCGAACAGAAATTGGAAGCCAGTGAAGAAAGTATAAAATTAGGGTGATGTGGTCATATTTTCTTGTTTGTGTTTGCAGTCTAGCAGCACTATTTTGAATAGCCTTTAACCTTTGTAAGTTTTTTTTTTAGAAAATCCATACAGCAAGGAGTTATAATCCAGCATTGAAGATTTGAAACCATGGTTGAAGGGGTTAAATTTTTCCGTAAGAAGTTTCTTTCTTCCTAAATATTACAATAAGTTGGAAAAGAAGGTAAAAGTGAAAGCATAGTGAAAGAGAAGGAAAAGAAAGTTGTCTTGAAAGGAGCACAGTGCGTGTTTGAAGTTTGGAAGGAAGAATGTGAGAAGAAAGAATGTAGGGTTTGAAAGAAATGACAGGTATGTGGACAACTGACTGACAAGATTTCTGTTTGTGCAGAATCTGAACCATATACTAAACCTTCTTTTCCTAACTCTTACACACACACATGGGATTTGAGTGCAACCTCTACGTTTTGAGTCTGGGCATTAAGACAGGATCCCTCCTCTTTGCTCCACTCCACCAGAGGTGTCTGCCTGCAAAAATTTCCACCAGAATGAAACCCTGAATAATTCTGGCCAAAAGCCCAAACCCACTATGATGGGCAGCAATCTATGCTGTTTACCAGAGCCAGAAGAGCGTGGCATCATCTTGAAAGCATATCTTATGCAAGCAGAAGAGAAAACGAGCCAGAGCAAAGTTCTTTCTCCCTCCTAGAGAAGTTATAGCGGACAAGGAAAGAGTGAATGTCCCACCAACAGGCCTGAGGAGGGCCTGGGTTTTTGGACTGATAGGGGACTCTGTGCCATGATAGACTGACTAAAGGCATTGGGGATCAAAAGTTATCGAAAGCTTTTTGCTAAATGAAAGCATGTGGGCGTGGCCAAGCCTCAAAATCTATCTTCTCGCTATAAAAGACAAAATTTTTATAGCTGCTACAAGGAAAGTTGCAGAGACAAAAAACCTACTGGGACTGATCCTCAATGGGCCCCGAAGTTATGCTCAATGGTCAAATTATGACATGATCGATTTACTACAAACATGGTAAAAATGGTTGATCTTTGTCAACCCCTAAACTGTCGCCACCTAGTACACTTTAACCGCTTTATCTCCCTCATACATAATCGGATCCACTTCAAATTTGGAATGCATCATCATGGACAAATACTGAACACATTGGTATGGTCAACGTATTAACTCACTTTAGCCCCGCCCACTTAGAACAAGAAGTCATGTTTCACTGTGGGATGTCATGCTTTTAAACTCTCACTCATGCAAGCATAAAGCTGTTTTTCTTTGTCAACCCCTAAAACTCTAATTGTTTGTATTGAAATTTGGATTAACAGCGCCCCCTAGGAAGCTTTAACCGCTTTATCTACCTCATACATCAATCGGATCCATTTCAAATTTGGTATGTATCATTGTAGACACAAGGCTGAACATGTTGGCACAGTCCATTGATGATATCACTTTAGCACCGCCCACTAACAACCAAATGAGTGCAGCTACAATCGGGAAGGTCAGATTTCGCCCAAACAGTGAATGCATTTCGCCAGAGCAGTACTCGACTGAAGATTGTATGACGGGTTGCACACAGTAACACCTAGTGGTAAATGGATTTCCATGGTTTAAGCAGTTCTGGAGGTTAAAGTCTCGTATCCAAGTGTAAAATAAGGGAAAAAAAACAGAATAGGAAAAATCTTTTTCTTGTCAGCACATTCTGTTCAAATTCAGTTTTACAAACTTGTGCACTTTTTCACAGCTGGGGCTTTGAACCAACACTGTAAAACATATTAGATTTAATGGGAAACAAAGCTGTATATTTGTTTTTATACAAAAACATTCTTATCTCGTCAAACATGGCCCATTGTGGTGGTTTGACCTGCTCTGTTGCAGGGGCTTGAAGTTTGATAGGCTGGAACTCCATGCTTTGTCCAGGCTTAGATCACTCAACCCAGCAACAGACTTTTGTGAAATGAACACTGGCTGCAAAACCACCAGGTGCACAAGCATGGCTTCAAGTTCACCCTATCTTTTGTCACCACTTTAGGCTGTAAGTAAGGTAGTAAGTGGTTCAGAACAATAAGATCCAAGAGTAAGAAAAGGAGTTGGATTAGAATAGGAAAAACAAGTCTTGTCCCAGTAAATTCTGCTGAAATTCACATCTGGGGCTTCAAAACTGTTGCAATTCTATGCAACTGCCATTAAAGAACTCGGAGAGCATACAGACATATCTTTTTCAGGATTTCATTCAGACAAAACACTCTTACAGGGCTCAACAGCAAATCAGAGGAAAAACTGTTTCATTGATTGGGACCAGACACTTATACCATTTAGTGACTTAATTGCTTTTAATATCTAGACAGTCAAAATAAGGAGAATAGTTTGACGAACCAGCTTGTTCCCACAGGAATAAATGCAGACTCTGCTCAGTGTCTGCTGCTTTAAAAAAATACATCTACTGTTTTTCTCACACCGCAAGAGTTTCAACCTTTAGTTCTGATTCAAATACATAGTGACCCATTTTCAATTTTATTTAGTCATTGTTTTTAATAAAACATGAACTTGATTAAAATCAACTTGGTCAACACAAAAATCAACACATTTACTAAAACAGCTTGAACAAGAAAAACATTTCCAAGCTAATTCTGTTTCAACATATCAAGAGGTATTGTCCATCTACTTTCAAACAGATGAAAGGGAATTATGTTAATAACAATTTCCGGCATTGGAACATTACAAACACAGACAGCAGATTAAAAGATTTGCTTTAAGCAGGTGGGGCTTCCTCTTTTAGTCGTCTGTTTCAGCAACACACTGCTCGACAATCTCTCTGAGGTTGGGGTTTTCCATGGCAGCTGCTATTCGCTCCTTATCATTAATCTGTTTGTTAACTGGAGACATAAACAGAAGGGTTACACTGATTTAATGAGCAACAGCAACGATAGGAGAAGCAACACCCATCTGTTGTAAATAGTATTTTAATAGTAAATACAAAGATGATTTAATCATAGGGTGCAGGGTGGTGCAGTTGGTGGCACTGTTGCCTTGTAGCAAGAAGGTCTTGGGTTTGAGTACTGACCAGGGGTCTTTCTGCAGAGAATTTGCTTGTTTGCTCTCACTGGGTACTCAGGCTTCCTCCCACAGTCCAAAAACATGACTGTTAGGTTATTTGGGTTCAATAAATTGCCCTTAAGTGTGTGTGCATAATTGTTTGTCCTGTGTCTCTCTGGTTTGCCCTATGACAGACTGTCCAGGGTGTACCAGCCTCTCGCTCAATGACCACTGGAGATAGGAACCAGCGCCCCCTTGACCTTGTACAGACAAGCATGTAAAGACAATGGATCAATAAATTTAATCTATTAAGGGAAAAAAATCCTATCCAAACCACCCTGGTTCTATGTGAAAATGTAATTACCTCCTAAACCCAACTAATTGTGTCCCCCTTAGCTGCAACAACCTACAACTAGTCTTTCATACGGTTGTGGAGGAATTTTAGCCCACTCTTCTTTGAGGAATTCTTAATTAAAACGTATTTCTCTGGACTTTGATTAGGGTGGGACATACTTCACCTTAAATACTCATAACATATTTAAAGTTACTCTCTTGCAGTTTTATGAAAAAATAAGACTTACTGTCTTCTTCAGTAGAATGGGTTCCTTCTAAAATGTAAATTTCCAACTAAAGAGAAAAGAAAAACAAATGATCAAACAACTGCAGGTTTCTCTGTTTTTTCTAAAGCTCTTCTCTTGAAAAATTCCATCAAGACCAAAGACGATTTGAAATGCTAGGTTGAAGTAAACACTTGGAAGGTGTTTTAAAAATACAAACAGCATAACAAAAGAAATCCAAGCCAAGGCATACAGGAATGAAAATGCACATATTTCTTTGAATGCAACAAAGAGTCTTAATGATTTAAAAATGTACTATAACATCACAAATGCTGATCAGAAGACAAGAGAAACATATGAAAGCTGTCTATTGGGCCAGGACTGTTGCGATGCCAAAATGGCTCACGAACATTCACACACTCACCTTGTGCTTAAAAGGCAAACACCGCTGGAGCTTCACTTGTAAGCACAGGCCTGTAGACATAACACATCTTTATCAGAGACATACATACACGCACACACACACACACGTACATATATATATATATTATATATACTGTATCTCCAGGTGGTATATGATAATTCATTAGTGTGCACTGTCCCGATAGAATAAATAAATAAATAGAATTCAATTACACAAAGCAAGCGACTGTCCACTGCCACAAGACGCTCATGGATGAGCGTGTAGCCGCGTTCTCACATTATTCGTTCAGTCTTTTCAAATCTAAAATGTGACCAGAGTTATTCATCAACCATTTCGGGTAGGTTTAGGGGAGACTATTTGTTATCAGCAGACTAACTCACCGATAAGAGTAGCCAGGGAGCAGTGAGGGACGGTCGGAGAGAACTTGATTATAATGAGGTACTCATCCTCGCTTAACTCCTGAAGCTCCACACATTTTTCTGTCACCACCTCCAGCTCCTCCAGGGTGTTTGGCTTCTCTGGGTCTCGGATCGATCGAATCACATCTGATGGATGGCAGGAAGGTTACCTTACAAGCCTGAAATCTCTTATTAACATCTAACATGACTTTAAAACAAACAAGTAATACAGTGCTGTGAATATTTTAATATTGATATTTGAGCCATCCATTCCCATAGCTCTCAGCAGTCATTGACATACTCCCAGAGATGATTACTTCATCCTCAACAAGTGAGACAACATTGGAAATAACTGTAGAACCTGATCTGTGTTTGGACTGTTTTGATACTGTGGAGCTTCCTGAGTTATCAGAAATATTAGCTTCATCTAAACCTTCAACTTGTATGTTAGACCCAATCCCAACCAAATTATTTAAGGAAGTGTTCCCTCTGATTACCAGCCCCATTTTAGATATGATTAATTTATCTTTAGTAAATGGATATGTACCACAAGCTTTTGAGGTAGCTGTAATTAAACCTTTGCTTAAGAAACCTTCGCTTGATCGAGATGACTTAATAAATTACAGACCGATATCCAATCTTCCATTTTTATTTAAAATTCTTGAGAAGATAGTTGCTAATCAAATGTGTGAGCATTTACACAGCAATGACCTGTTTGAAGAGTTTCAGTCAGGTTTCAGAGCTCATCATTGCCCTGAAACAGCTCTGCTGAAAGTCACTAATGATATTCTTATTGCCTCAGATAATGGACTTGTGTCTGTACTGGTTCTGTTAGATCTCAGTGCTGCATTTGATACAGTCGATCATAATATTCTCTTAGAAAGGCTGGAATATGCTGTAGGGATCAGGGGAACAGCGCTAGGCTGGTTTAAATCTTATCTGTCTGACAGATTCCAGTTTGTTCATGTAAATGATAAATCATCTTTAAACTCCAGGGTTAATTGTGGAGTACCACAGGGCTCAGTACTTGGGCCAATTCTCTTTACTATATATATGCTTCCAATAGGTCAAATTATCAGGCAGCATAGGATACATTTTCACTGTTAAGCTGATGACACTCAGCTTTACTTATCCATAAATCCTGATGAGCCCAACCAGTTAGATAGACTACAAGCATGTCTTGAAGACATAAAAACTTGGATGACTTTAAATTTTCTGCTTCTAAATTCAGACAAGACAGAAGTTGTCATCTTTGGACCGGAGTCTTTAAAAAAGAAACTGCTTAGTCAATCACTTAACCTGGATGGCATTAAATTGACCTCCGATAATAAAGTAAAAAACCTTGGTGTTATTTTTGACCAGGACATGTAATTTAAATCCCATATTAAACAGATTTCTAGGATTTCCTTCTTTCATCTCCGGAACATTGCCAAAATTAGAAATATCCTGTCCAAAAGTGACGCTGAAAAACTAGTCTATGCATTTGTTACTTCAAGGCTGGACTATTGTAATTCTTTACTATCAGGATGTCCACAAAATGCAGTTAAAAGCCTTCAGCTGATTCAAAATGCTGCAGCAAGAGTTCTGATGAAAATTAAAAAGAGAGATCATATTTCCCCTACTTAAGCTTCCCTTCATTGGCTCCCTGTTAAATCCAGAATAGAATTTAAAATTCTCCTCCTCACATATAAAGCCCTTAATGATTTAGCTCCATCATACATCAGAGATCTGATTGTTCCATACGTTCCTAACAGAGCACTTCGTTCTCAGACTGCAGGTTTACTGGTGGTTCCTAAAGTCTCTAGAAGTAGAATGGGAGGCAGATCCTTTAGTTATCAGGCTCCTCTCCTGTGGAACCAGCTCCCAGTTTTAGTCCGTGAGGCGGACACCCTGTCTACTTTCAAGGCTAGGCTTAAAACTTTCCTTTTTGATAAAGTTTATAGTTAGAGTGGCTTAGGTTATCCTGAGCTATCTTCCTTATTTTACCTCCGTCTTCTTCTCCCCTTGTTGGATGGAGTAAGGGGGAGTCAGGTTTAGCCTAAACCGGCTCAGTTACGGTTGAGGTGCAAACACACCCTCCATTTCTGCTACCTGTATGACCCCCTCTCTTTTCCAATGGTTATAATCAGTCTGACAGAGAGAGGTATTCCGATCCTTGTGGTTTTCAGTATAACAATGACCATCAGTGGGACCCTTTGTGGGGTGCCTTGAGACTTGAAAACTGGCTCAGAGTTTATCTGTTCTTTCTTTCTAGGTGAAACGACTAAAGGAGCTACATCCATTAACATTTACTTTTCCTTCCCATAGAAAGTACTCCTGGATCATTGCTTCCTTGTTCTCTTTGTGTCTCTGCTCTGTTCTCTCAAACCCCCAGTCGGTCGTGGCAGATGGCCGCTCACACTGAGCCTGGTTCTGCTGGAGGTTTCTGCCTGTTAAAAGGGAGTTTTTCCTCTCCACTGTCGCTACATGCATCCTCAGTATGAGGGATTGCTGCAAAGTCAACGCCAGTGACTGTCCACTGTCTCTAGATGCTCATCCAGGAGGAGTGAATGCTGCAAGTCACTGACTGGATGCAATCTGCTGGGTTTCCTTAGGCAGAAAAACTTTTTATCCAATTTGAATAAATATCTGACTGCACTGTTTAATGATTAGGATTAATTGGAATGTATGTACCTGACTTTGTGAAGTGCCTTGAGACGACGTGTTGTGAATTGGCGCTATATAAATAAACTGAATTGAATTGATTATTTGTACCTTAAAAATATCTGCTGCTCTTTGCTATTGTTACATTTAAATGTTCAAGAGATTATTTGAATTATTTGAAATGGTGCATTATCCTGCTGAATGAAGCCATAAGAAGACTGGCACACTGCGGTCATAAAGGGATGTGCAAATTCAGCATCTATATCAGGTAGGTTTTGGCATTTAAACAATGTCCCCTGCTAAGGGGCCAATAGTGTATCAAGAAAATATGACCCAATCCAATCTGCGCAGGGACAAGGAAGAAGCTCACAGCAGTGGAGATTGGGCACGGTACAGGCAGGCCAGGAACAGACTTACAAAGGAGATCAAAGCAGCCAAGAGAAGCTACAGTGAGAAGCTGAAAAACAGCCTTTCTACTGGTGACACTTCGGCTGTATGGACTGGTCTGAGAAACCTGACTGCCTACAGAAGCCCCACCACCCTTCCTGAACAGAGTCCTCGCCTGGCCAACCGTCTGAATGGCTTCTACTGCAGACAAGACAAGAAGCCATTCACACCTCAAACCAACTCCTCCACATCCCATTCAGGAACAAATTCCTCTCATAAAGTAACCAACCCCCTACCTTCAGATCCTCTGCCTGCACTAAAGATCTCTGATGATGCTGTTAACTTGGGTCTACACTTCATCCTGCAACACCTCGACCGCCCAGGGACGTACGCCAGGATCCTGTTTGTAGACTTCAGCTCGGCCTTCAACACCATCATACCAGACATCCTCCACCAGAAGCTCACCCAGCTCAACGTCCCAGCCTCCACCTGTCAGTGGATCAACAGCTTCCTGACGGACCGACAGCAGCAGGTGAGACTGGGAGCATCTTCTCCCAAACCAGATCAATAAGTACTGGTGCCCCCCAGGGGTGTGTTTCTATCCCCACTCCTCTTCTCCCTGTACACAAATGACTGTACCTCAGCGGACTCGTCCGTGAAACTCCTGAAGTTTGCAGATGACACCACTGTCATTGGACTGATCCAGGATGGTGATGAGTCTGCATACAGACAGGAGGTGGATCGCCTGATACACTGGTGTTGTCAGAACTGCCTTGAACTCAACCCACTCAAGACTGTGGAGATGGTAGTGGACTTTCGGAAAACACCACCTCCATACACCCCCCTCACCATCCTCAACAACACCGTGTCGGCTGTGGATCACTTCAGGTTCTTAGGAACCACCATCTCTGAGGACCTGAGATGGTCTTCACACATAGACACTGTTCGGAAGAAGGCCCAGCAGAGACTGTACTTCCTGAGGCAACTCAAGAAGTACAACCTTCCACAGGAGCTGCTGGTCATCTTCTACACTGCCATCATTCAGTCTGTCCTGTCTTCATCCATCTCAGTGTGGTTTGGTTCATCCACAAAACAGGACAGGTCCAGACTGCAACGAATAATCAGGTCTGCAGAGAGAATCATCAGGGCTGACCTTCCCTCCATCCAGGACTTATACAGGTCTAGGGTCAGGAAAAGAGCTGCTAAAATCTCTGCAGACCCCACACACCCTGCACACAAACTGTTCAGGGTTTTACCTTCAGGCCAACGCTACAGAGCACTGTTCACAAAAACCAGCCGCCACAGAGACAGTTTCTTCCCCCAGGCTGTTTCTCTGTTGAACATTCAATAGAATACAAAACAACAGCATACAGATGTTGCAAATGCACCATTTTATTTATATATGTGTATATTGTACATTGTAAATATGTAGATTCTGTAGTGCAAAAACAAAACCCAAAGAGCAAAGTGTACCGGAGTCAAATTCCTTGTTTGTATGTACAAACTTGGCAATAAAGCTGATTCTGATTCTGATTCTGATTACACCAACCCCGATTAATGGATCCATGCTTTCATGTTGTTTACACCAAATTCTGACCCTACCATCTGAATGTTACAGCAGAAACTGGAACCAATTGGATATGGCAACTGTTTTCCAATCTGTTATTGTCCAGTTTTGGTGAACCTATGTGAATTGTTGCATCTGTTTCCTGTTCTTAGCTGACAGGAGGATTGAAATCTGCTGTGGTCTTCTGCTGCTGTTGCCCATCTGCTTCAAGGTATGATGTGTTATGGATGTAGAGACGGTATTCTGTATACCTTGGTGGTAAAAAGTAGTTACAAAAAGCAAATTCTGGCCATCTATTATATCAGATAACACTGCTTTTTCTCCTCTATCAACAAGGCATTTTTTTTCATTTTCAGATCATTTTCTGTAAACCTGAGACATGTTAGAGAATAGAAATCTCAGCAGATCAGCAGTTTCCAAAATAATCAGACCAACCTTTCCAGTTGTTCAAAATCACATAAATCTATCTTCCCATTCCCGTTTCCTATGTGTGAACCTTTTCTATGCATCCCGTATGTTTCTGGAAACTGTTGTTCACTTAACTTTGAGATGATTGTATATGAGATCCTTAAAATTAAAACTTTTAACAAGTTTAAATCAGTTTCTTAGTTTGGTTTCCCTTCCCAATGTGGTGGAAGTCTTAACATAGAGCAGAAAAAGGCTGACTGCAGTTGCAAAGTGTTTTGAAATCTACCGTTTTAAAACACAGAAATAGTCTATTAGCCGGTAGGAAGATGATAGTATGGAAGTAAAATAGTCTCATTAGAATCAGACATTTTTAGACATTGAATTTATAACACTGAATTTTTATCCTGCGCAGTTATGTATGTGAATTTTTTTTGTACTTAAAATTTGCCAGCAAAAATTCACCTGCAAGAATTCGCCTGCAAAAATTCACCTGCAAGAATTCGCCTGCAACAATTCGCCTGCAAAAATTCGCCTGCAAAAATTCGCCTGCAAGAATTCGCCTGCAAGAATTCGCCTGCAGAAATTCACCTGCAAGAATTCACCTGCAGAAATTCGCCTGCAAAAATTCACCTGCAAGAATTCGCCTGCAAGAATTCGCCTGCAGAAATTCACCTGCAAGAATTCACCTGCAAGAATTCGCCTGCAGAAATTCACCTGCAAGAATTCACCTGCAAAAATTCACCTGCAAAAATTCACCTGCAAAAATTCGCCTGCAAAAATTCACCTGCAAGAATTCGCCTGCAGAAATTCGCCTGCAAAAATTCACCTGCAAGAATTCACCTGCAAGAATTCGCCTGCAGAAATTCACCTGCAAGAATTCACCTGCAAAAATTCGCCTGCAAGAATTCGCCTCCAAAAATTCGCCTGCAAGAATTCGCCTGCAAGAATTCGCCTGCAAAAATTCGCCTGCAAGAATTCGCCTGCAAAAATTCGCCTGCAAGAATTCGCCTGCAGAAATTCGCCTGCAAAAATTCACCTGCAAGAATTCACCTGCAAGAATTCACCTGCAAAAATTCGCCTGCAAGAATTCGCCTGCAAAAATTCGCCTGCAAGAATTCGCCTGCAAAAATTCGCCTGCAAGAATTCGCCTGCAAAAATTCGCCTGCAAAAATTCGCCTGCAAGAATTCGCCTGCAAAAATTCGCCTGCAAGAATTCGCCTGCAAGAATTCGCCTGCAGAAATTCGCCTGCAAGAATTCGCCTGCAAAAATTCGCCTGCAAGAATTCGCCTGCAAGAATTCGCCTGCAAAAATTCGCCTGCAAGAATTCGCCTGCAAGAATTCGCCTGCAAGAATTCGCCTGCAAAAATTCGCCTGCAAAAATTCGCCTGCAAAAATTCGCCTGCAAAAATTCGCCTGCAAGAATTCGCCTGCAAAAATTCGCCTGCAAGAATTCGCCTGCAAGAATTCGCCTGCAAAAATTCGCCTGCAAAAATTCGCCTGCAAGAATTCGCCTGCAGAAATTCGCCTGCAAGAATTCGCCTGCAAAAATTCGCCTGCAAGAATTCGCCTGCAAAAATTCGCCTGCAAGAATTCGCCTGCAAAAATTCGCCTGCAAGAATTCGCCTGCAAGAATTCGCCTGCAAAAATTCGCCTGCAAGAATTCGCCTGCAAGAATTCGCCTGCAAAAATTCGCCTGCAAGAATTCACCTGCAAGAATTCACCTGCAAGAATTCACCTGCAAGAATTCACCTGCAAGAATTCGCCTGCAGAAATTCGCCTGCAAAAATTCACCTGCAAGAATTCACCTGCAGAAATTCGCCTGCAGAAATTCGCCTGCAAAAATTCACCTGCAAAAATTCACCTGCAAGAATTCACCTGCAAGAATTCACCTGCAAGAATTCACCTGCAAGAATTCGCCTGCAGAAATTCGCCTGCAAGAATTCACCTGCAAGAATTCGCCTGCAGAAATTCACCTGCAAGAATTCACCTGCAAGAATTCGCCTGCAGAAATTCACCTGCAAGAATTCGCCTGCAAAAATTCGCCTGCAAGAATTCGCCTGCAGAAATTCGCCTGCAGAAATTCGCCTGCAGAAATTCGCCTGCAGAAATTCGCCTGCAAGAATTCGCCTGCAAGAATTCGCCTGCAAGAATTCGCCTGCAAGAATTCGCCTGCAGAAATTCGCCTGCAAAAATTCGCCTGCAAGAATTCGCCTGCAAAAATTCGCCTGCAAGAATTCGCCTGCAAGAATTCACCTGCAGAAATTCGCCTGCAAGAATTCACCTGCAGAAATTCGCCTGCAAGAATTCACCTGCAAGAATTCGCCTGCAGAAATTCACCTGCAAGAATTCACCTGCAAGAATTCGCCTGCAGAAATTCACCTGCAAGAATTCGCCTGCAAAAATTCACCTGCAAGAATTCGCCTGCAGAAATTCGCCTGCAGAAATTCGCCTGCAGAAATTCGCCTGCAGAAATTCGCCTGCAAGAATTCGCCTGCAAGAATTCGCCTGCAAGAATTCGCCTGCAAGAATTCGCCTGCAGAAATTCGCCTGCAGAAATTCGCCTGCAAAAATTCGCCTGCAAATGTGTTGCCGCTTCTTCCGGTCACTTCAAAACAAGAGCATCTGCGAACAGGGTTGGGGCACTAGCTGTCATCAGGTCAGTCAAACATTTCATTCAGTTCCATTAGATGAAAAAAAATACAGAATCTTAAATGGGTGTTAATTACCTGCCGTTTTGTAATAATATATTTTTGGCAGAAAAATCTCATCACTGATCTTCATTAAGCCACTATCCAGCAAACTGTTAAGAGACTCGCCTCTGTCCAAGGCAATGGTGTGTCACGTGATCAAATAAGCGTAATCTGATAGGCTAAAAGACGCCCAACTCGATTGAGTCCTGATTGCTTTAACACCCATTTGAGATTCTGTATTTTTTTTCATCTAATGGAACTGAATGAAATGTTTGAGTGACCTGATGACAGCTAGTGCTCCCACCCTGTCCGCAGATGCTCTTGTTTTGAAGAGACCGGAAGAAGCGGCAACACATTTGCAGGCGAATTTCTGCAGGTGAATTTTTTCAGGCGAATTTTTGCTGACAAATTTTAAGTACAAAAAAAATTCACATACATAATTGCACAGGATAAAAAGTCAGTGTCATTAATTCAATGTCTAAAAATGTCTGATTCTAATGAGACTATTTTACTTCCATACTATCATCTTCCTACCGGCTAATAGACTATTTCTGTGTTTTAAAACGGTAGATTTCAAAACACTTTGCAACTGCAGTCAGCCTTTTTCTGCTCTATGTTAACACTTCCACCACATTGGGAAGGGAAACCAAACTAAGAAACTGATTTAAACTTGTTAAAAGTTTTAATTTTAAGGTTTAAGATTCTAATGAGACTATTTTACTTCCATACGATAGAACCATGTAGCGACCATTGATTGTAATATATGCTAATCACTGAGTTACACCTGAACATTTCGATTCCAGTGTGATAGATTAACTGGTGGCTTAGATTTCATCTGGTTCAAAAATATGTGCGTGGTACGGAATCAGACTGTATTTTGCAATGATTTGTAGTTCTAAGTCGAACACGCATTGTTTACGTCCTGATTCGGTAAAGGGGTCCTGAAATCCCAAGCCTATAGAAACATCTGCGAATGCCCACAAGATAATGTCGGCCTCCAGTTAATCTATAACACCACACATTGACTTACCGTACACGTCTAACGCTTTCTCCTCCATCGTCTTGGTGCTCATGCCATTCCTGCTGAGTCCGGACAACTGGAAAACCTTTGTGACAGCTGATGACACAAGGCTGAACACTATTTCCATTGTTTCGAAAGCCCCATAACATATGAAAAGTTCGCAAGAGACGAGCGACTATGATAGTGAAACACAGCTCTTCTTCTTTTGTATACTTGCGGTTAGCAAAAGCTATGTAGAGCGTTGCCGCCACCAACTGGTGAGGAGTATGGGTCAGAATGGCGACCTTTATTGAAGTATGTTTAAAATAACAACTAAAACCTACGTTCTTCCATCTTATCCCCAAATTTACCCCCATAAGGCGAAGGCGTGCGTACTGCCATCCGGATGTCGGAGTTACGTCGACTTGCGTTTCCCCATCAGATACTGCTCCCCCTGCATCTCCTTACCGCCCAGGAGGCAAAAAGCGCGTGCTTGTTTCAGGCTCGTGACCGGCGCGCTGTGCTCGTAAAACAAGGGAACTACGGCTACCGTGAAAGCTCATACATGTATTCTAGCGAAGTTGTCCTGCTTTCATTGAGCTAGTGTGCTCTCATCAGATAAACCGATATATGTCAGATAGCCTGTATATATGCCCAAACGATAGATAGATAGATAGATAGATAGATAGATAGATAGATAGATAGATAGATAGATAGATAGATAGATAGATAGATAGATAGATAGATAGATAGATAGATAGATAGATAGATAGATAGATAGATAGATAGATAGATAGATAGATAGATAGATAGATAGATAGATAGATAGATAGATAGATAGATAGATAGATAGATAGATAGATAGATAGACAAAATTTCA
The DNA here is from genome assembly GCA_036173005.1 of Crenichthys baileyi. Taxonomy (NCBI): domain Eukaryota; kingdom Metazoa; phylum Chordata; class Actinopteri; order Cyprinodontiformes; family Goodeidae; genus Crenichthys; species Crenichthys baileyi. The sequence continues at coordinate 1,257,640 of JAHHUM010000586.1, read as the reverse complement.
AGATGGCGCCGACGATGGCAGCCTCGGAGCTTCGCTCTCTCCTTGTTTTTGTATTTTGTGTTGGAACTAAACCCACTCAAGACTGTGGAGATGGTAGTGGACTTTCGGAAAACCACCTCCATACACCCCCCCTCACCATCCTCAACAACACCGTGTCGGCTGTGGACCACTTCAGGTTCTTAGGAACCACCATCTCTGAGGACCTGAGATGGTCTTCACACATAGACACTGTTCGGAAGAAGGCCCAGCAGAGACTGTACTTCCTGAGGCAACTCAAGAAGTACAACCTTCCACAGGAGCTGCTGGTCATCTTCTACACTGCCATCATTCAGTCTGTCCTGTCTTCATCCATCTCAGTGTGGTTTGGTTCATCCACAAAAAAGGACAGGTCCAGACTGCAACGAATAATCAGGACTGCAGAGAGAATCATCAGGGCTGACCTTCCCCCCATCCAGGACTTATACAGGTCTAGGGGCAGGAAAGAGCTGCTGAAAAACTCTGCAGACCCCCACACCCTGCACATAAAACTGTTTAGAGTTCTGCCTTCAGGCGACGCTACAGAGCGCTGTTCACAAAAACCAGCCGCCACAGAGACAGTTTCTCCCCAGGCTGTTTCTCTGTTGAACATTCAATTAAAAAAAACAACAGCATACAGATGTTGCAAATGCACCTTTTTATTTATATATGTGTATATTGTACATTGTAAATATGTATATTCTGTAGTGCAAAAACAAAAACCAAAGAGCAAAGTGTACCGGAGTCAAATTCCTTGTTTGTATGTACAAACTTGGCAATAAAGCTGATTCTGATTCTGATAGATAGATAGATAGATAGATAGATAGATATAATAGATAGATAGATAGATAGATAGATAGATAGATAGATAGATAGATAGATAGATAGATAGATAGATAGATAGATAGATAGATAGATAGATAGATAGATAGATAGATAGATAGATAGATAGATATCAGGAAGGCTGTCGACTGTATGAAATTAATAGCTGGGATGTCTAATACTGAAAATGACAAGTTGTACATAGTTGTACTGTTGTAAGACAGTAAGACAGAGGAGGCTGACCTAAGAGACAGGGAGGGAGTATTAATGTGGAGGAGGTCAGAAAGACCAAAAAGAAAAGAGTTACAGTAGTCCAGGCGAGATGTGACTAGAGTGTTGACCAGGATTGCAGCGGTGGCATGAGTGAGGGACAGGCAGAGGCGACTAATATTACGTAGGTGAAAGTAGGAGTGGGTGATGTCATTGATGTGGCTTTGAAAAGACAGAGTGCCATCAAATATGACACCCAGACTCCTGAGTGGATGGAGAGACAGATGAGTTGTTGATAGTGAGGGTGAAAATGGAAGGATTTGGGAGGATGGATTTGGTCCCAATTAGGATCATTTCAGTTTTGTCGCTGTTGATTTTGAGAAAATTAGATGAAGACCAGGCTTTAATTTCCTATAAACAGTCACAAAGGAAAGTAGGTTGGGCGGTAGAGGATAGTTTGGTGGAGAGGTAGATCTGGGTATCATCAGCATATCAGTGGAAATTGATGCTGCATTTACGGAACAAATAACCAATAGGGAGGAGGTAAATTATAATAAGACTGTGTTTTAAAATGGGAGTTTTTACTCTCTTTCCTTGCTGTGCACCACCGGGTCCGTTTCTCTCCAGTTCCGAGACCCAACCAATAAAACCAGCAAAGTATTTACCTTGTGAAATAATGAGAAATGGTTATGTATAAAATCAAGATTTAATGCCAAAATGATCAGTGTACAGAATATACAATTGAACAGATACAGTGACATTCACCTTCGGTACCGGGCCCCCCTCAGCCCATCTTAGGGATGAACCGAGAGGAGCACCGAATGGAGCGTGAGTCTTGCTTTTATCTATGCCTGTTCTTAACCCTCCTAAAGGGTGTCATCTTCTTGTATCAGTTTATCTTTGACTATGTGTTGAGTCTTATGGGATATCAACAGATATGTTGTGTAAGTTGTACCAGTGAGCGGTTGGCAGATAAGCAACAAGGGCAGATATATTTATTTAGGGCAGCAAAGAGATGATTAGAAAAAGCCACATAATCATACATCCATAACAGTACAGTACAGAAATCTGTAGTCTCTCTCTTTCTATATACACTGCTCAAAAAAATAAAGGGAACACTCAAATAACACATCCTAGATCTGAATGAATGAAATATTCCCACTGAATACTTTGTTCTGTACAAAATCACACAAAAATCATCAATGGAAATCAAATGTATTAACCAATGGAGGCCTGGATTTGGAGTCACACACAAAATTAAAGTGGAAAAACACACTACAGGCGAATCCAACTTTGATGTAATGTCCTTAAAACAAGTCAAAATGAGGCTCAGTATTGCGTGTGGCCTCCACATGCCTGTATTACCTCCCTACAATGCCTGGGCATGCTCCTGATGAGACGGTGGATGGTCTCCTGAGGGATCTCCTCCCAGACCCAGACTAAAGCATCCGCCAACTCCTGGACAGTCTGTGGTGCAACGTGACGTTGGTGGATGGAGCGAGACATGATGAGCCAGATGTGCTCAATCAGATTCAGGTCTGGGGAACGGGCGGGCCAGTCCAAAGCTTCAGTGTCTTCATCTTGCAGGAACTGCTGACACACTCCTGCCACATGAGGTCTAGCATTGTCCTGCATTAGGAGGAACCCAGAGCCAACCGCACCAGCATATGGTCTCACAAGGGGTCCGAGGATCTCATCTCGGTACCTAATGGCAGTCAGGCTACCTCTGGCGAGCACATGGAGGGCCGTGTGGCCCTCCAAAGAAATGCAGCCCAACACCATTACTGACCCATTGCCAAACCAGTCATGCTGAAGGATGTTGCAGGCAGCAGATCGCTCTCCACGGTGTCTCCAGACTCTGTCACGTCTGTCACATGTGCTCAGTGTGAACCTGCTTTCATCTGTGAAGAGCACAGGGCGCCAGTGGCGAATTTGCCAATCCTGGTGTTCTCTGGCAAATGCCAAGCGTCCTGCACGGTGTTGGGCTGTGAGCACAACCCCCATTTGTGGACGTTGGGCCCTCATACCATCCTCATGGAGTCGGTTTCTAACCGTTTGTGCAGACACATGCACATTTGTGGCCTGCTGGAGGTCATTTTGCAGGGCTCTGGCAGTGCTCCTCCTGTTCCTCCTTGCACAAAGGCACTGCTGCTGGGTTGTTGCCCTCCTACGGCCTCCTCCACGTCTCTTGGTGTACTGGCCTGTCTCCTGGTAGCCCCTCCAGGCTCTGGACACTACGCTGACAGACACAGCAAACCTTCTTGCCACAGCTCGCATTGATGTGCCATCCTGGATGAGCTGCACTACCTGAGACACTTGTGTGGGTTGTAGAGTCCGTCTCATGATACCACGAGTGTGAAAGCACCATCAACATTCAAAAGTGACCAAAACATCAGCCAGAAAGCATAGGTACTGAGAAGTGGTCTGTGGTCCCCACCTGCAGAAACACTCCTTTATTGAGTGTGTCTTGCTAATCGCCTAAGATTTCCCCCTGTTGTCTGTTCCATTTGCACAACAGCATGTGAAATTGATTGTCAATCAGTGTTGCTTCCTAAGTGGACAGTTTAATTTCACAGAAGTTTGATTTACTTGGAGTTATATTGTGTTGTTTAAGTGTTCCCTTTATTTTTTTGAGCAGTGTTTATATATATATATATATATACATATATATATATACATATACATACATATATATACATATATTATATATATATATATATATATATATATATATGTGTGTGTGTGTGTAAGTGTCTGTGTGTGTGTATAAATATGTATATGTTTCGTTATGTTTACATTTATCTATCCATACATCCATCTCTCTGTCTATCTATGGGTATATATCTGTCAGATGATGATATATTAGTGTATTTAATCAGAGCACTAGCTCGAAAAAGTAGGTCAACTTCGCCAGAATACGACGTTTGAGCTTTCTTGGTGGCCGTAGTTCCCCTGTGGCGCGAGCACAGTGCACCGGTTACTAGCCTGAAACAAGCATGCACTTTTTTGCTTCCTGGGCAGTGAGGAGATGCAGGGGGAACAGTATCTGATGGGGAAACGCTGTTGACGTAACACCCAAACCAGGTTGGAGTCAATCTACATGGATCACACTGTACCAACAGAACCTGAACAAGCACATCATCCGTATTTTCCAATAATTCACGCGACACAGACTAGATTTTATTAAAGTCCTCGCTATATTAATAAATATACGCATGTGTGGGTAAGTGTGCATACTATGCATACTACATTGTGGTCGTTGTTGTTTGGACTTGATATACGACATGCGTGATGGAAACCGAAGTCAAATTCTATGGAAAAAAAACAGTGAATATTCATAACTGCACAGGACAAGATTCACCTGTGCAAAGGACGATTCACACTTGTACAGGACGATTAACACATGGACAGAACAAGATTCACTTATCGCTGATTCTTGGGAATTTGCTGTTGTTTCATGGGCTGTCCTTTAAAAGATCTAACAGCATACAACTCTTACCAACTGCTTGTGGTCTGTGAACCTCATTTCTTTTGTGTGTGGATTTTTTAAAACTCCCCTGACTTAGCTCAACCCATGCATACTTTTTTTAACAGAGAAGGAAATGCAACCAATCAGGTAGCTTCCTTGTTTCAGCCAATCACAAGAATGCACCACACGTGGGAAAAATTTATTTATAAGCCAGTGACATTCAAACAGCGGCGCTATATCTGTGTGAACTTCAGATGGTTAAGACCTCAACATGAAGATGGGAATATTAAGTGAAAAATCCAAATTAACATGTTTAGCTGCTTATTCCTTGTTATGAGTTGTTTAATTAGTAATGTTAATCGGTTTGATTGGGCAACTGCCAACACAAGCTAGCAATCTACGCGAGAAAGCTATGCTAGCATGCTACGTTAGCAGTTCTGCATGCTAATAGGATCAGGCCAGTATCATTCCATAAAGTTGTATAGATGGAACAATTCTGACAGATTTAGAAATAAATACAGAACTAAAAACATGCTCAATAAATAAGAATTTGATTAAATGCACAAGAAATACAGTAAATAAATAGAATAGGCAGCAATTAAATTATACATAAATGTACATATCTTTTGTGTAAATGTACATACGGGGAGGATTGGGCGGCAGACAAAGGTGGAGACCTCGGCGGCCCGATCCCCAGATGCTTAGGCTGGCTCTAGGGACGTGGAATGTCACCTCGCTGTGGGGGAAGGAGTCTGAGCTTGTGCGGCAGGTTGAGAGATATCGACTAGAAATAGTCGGGCTCACCTCCACACACAGCGTGGGCTCTGGAACCCATCTCCTCGATAGGAACTGGACTCTCTTCTACTCTGGAGTGGTCCACAGGGAGAGGCGGCAGGCTGGGGTGGGTTTGCTTGTTGCCCCCCAGCTCAGCCGTCTCGTTTTAGGGTTTACCCCAATGGATGAGAGGGTCACATCCCTGCATCTTTGGGCTGGGGACAGGTCTCTGACTGCCGTTTCGGCCTACAGGCCGAGCGGTAGTGTGGAGTACCTGGCCTTCTTGGTGTCCCTGTCGGGGGTGCTGGATAGTGCCCCTCCCGGGGACTCCATTATTCTGCTGGGGGACTTCAACGCCCACGTGGGAATCGACAGTGACTCCTGGAGAGGCGTGATCGGGAGGTATGGCCTCCCCGATCTGAATCTGAGTGGTGTTTCGTTATTGGACTTCTGTGCTAGTCACGGATTGTCCATAATGAACACCATGTTAAAGCACCTTCGGCCGCATGTTTTGGACACTCAGGTGAAGAGAGGGGCTGAGCTGTCCACTGATCACCACCTGGTGGTGAGTTCGATCCACTGGAAGAGGAGAAAGCCGGACAGACTTGGCAGGCCCAAGCTCTTAGTGAGGGTCTGCTGGGAACGTCTGGCAGAGCCCTTGGCCAGGGATGTATTAAACTCTCACCTCCAGGAAGGCTTTGACCAGATTCCGGGGGATGTTGGAGACATAAAGTCCGAGTGGACCATGTTCTCCGCATCTATTGTCGACGCTGCTGCCCATGGTTGCGGCCGTAAGGTCTGCGGTGCCTGTCGCAGCGGCAATCCCCGAACCCGGTGGTGGACACCGGCAGTAAGGGACGCTGTCAAGCTGAAGGAGTCCTATCGGTTGTGGTTGGCTTGTGGGACTCCTGAGGCGGTTGACGGGTACTGTGAGGCCAAGCATGCTGCGGCCCGGGCTGTGGCACAGGCAAAAACTTGGGCCTGGGAGGAGTTCGGTGAGGCCATGGAGAAGGACTACCGGTTGCCCTCGAAGCGATTCTGGCAAACCGTCCGGCACCTCAGGAGGGGGAAGCAGTGCTTTGCCAACACTGTTTGAAGTGGGGTTGGGAGGCTGCTGACCTCGACTGGGGACATTATTGGGCAGTGGAAGGAGTACTTCGAGGATCTCCTCAACCCTGCCATCACGCATTCCCTGGTGGAAGCAGAGACTGGGGACTCAAGGTCAGACTCTTTCATCACCCAGGCTAAAGTCACCGAGGTGGTTAAAAAGCTCCGTGGTGGCAGGGCTTCGGGGGTGGATGAGATCTGCCCTGAGTACCTCTCTGGATGTTGTGGGGCTGTCATGGTTGACACGCCTCTTCAACATTGCGTGGCGGTCGGGGACAGTGCCTCAGAATTGGCAGATGGGGGTGGTGGTCTCCCTTCGTCAGAAGGGTGACCGGAGGGTGTGTTCCAACTACAGGGGGATCACACTCCTCAGCCTCCCTGGTAAGGCCTACGCCAGGGTATTGGAGAGGAGAGTCCGGCCGATAGTCGAACCTCGGCTTCAGGAGGAGTAGTGTGGTTTTCGTCCCGGCTGTGGAACTCTGGACCAGCTCTATACCCTCTACAGGGTACTCGAGGGTTCATGGGAGTTTGCCCAATCAGTCCACATGTGTTTTGTTGAACTGGAGAAGGCATTCGACTGTGTACCTCATGGTGCCCTTTGGGGGGTGCTCCAGGAGTATGGAATCGGGGGCCCTTTATTAGGGGCCATCCGGTCTCTGTACAAGCGGGGAAGGAGTTTGGTCCACATTGCCGGCACTAAGTAGGACCTGTTCCCGGTGCATGTTGGACTCCAGAAGGGCTGCCCTTTGTCACCGGTCCTGTTTATAACTTTTATGGACAGGATTTCTAGGTGCAGCCAAGGGCCGGAGGGCGTCTGGTTTGGGGGCCAGTGGATTTCGTCTCTTCTTTTTGCAAATGACGTGGTCCTGCTGGCCCCCTCTAGCCAAGACCTACAGCATTGACTGGTGCGGTTCGCAGCCGAGAGTGGAGCGGCTGGGATGAGAATCAGCTCTTCCAAGGCCATGGTTCTCGACCGGAAAAGGGTGGCTTGTCCTCTTCAGCTTGGAGGGGAGTTCCTGACTCAAGCGGAGGAGTTCAACTATCTCTGGGTCTTGTTCACAAGTGAGGGAAGAATGGAGCGGGAGATCGAGAGACGGATCGATGCGGCTGGCGCAGTAATAGGGGCGCTGTGCCGGTCCATTGTGGTGAAGAGAGAGCTGAGCCGAAAAGTGAAGCTCTCAATTTACCGGTCGGTCTACGTTCCTACCCTCACCTATGGCCATGAACTTTGGGTCATGACCAAAAGAACGAGATCCCGGATACAAGCAGCTGAAATGAGCTTCCTCCGTAGGGTGGTCGGGCACTCCCTTAGAGATAGGGTGAGGAGCTCGGCCATCCGGGAGGGGCTCGAAGTAGAGCCGCTTCTCCTCCACATCATGAGGAGCCAGTTGAGGTGGCTCAGGCATCTTTGCAGGATGACTCATGGACGCCTTCCTCAGGAGATGTTCCAGGCACGTCCCACCGGGAGGAGGCCCAGGGGACGGCCCGGGGGGGGGACTATGTCTCTCGGCTGGCCTGGGAACGCCTTGGGCTCTCCCTGGAGCACTTGGAGGAGGAGTCTGGGGAGAGGGACGTCTGGGCGTCTCTGCTGAGTCTGCTGCCCCCTCAACCCTGTCCCAGATAAAGCGGAAGATGACGAGTACGAGTACGAGAGAGAGCACATACAGTTAGTCCCAGAGTCAGGCCAGGTTTAGCTTCTAGTAAGAGAAAAGTGAGAGAACATAAAGTTAAAAGCTGAAATAACAGCAAATAATGGAAAATTGGAAAGTAGTATGATAATGCAGCAGAGAGTGTGAAAGTGGGCATTATGTCCTCCAGCAGCCTAAGTCCATAGCAGCATAACTACAGAAGAGATAGCTCAGGATAACCTAAGCCACTCTAACTATAAGCTTTATCAAAAAGGAAAGTTTTAAGCCTTGCCTTAAAAGTAGACAGGGTATCTGCCTCACAGACTAAAACTGGGAGTTGGTTCCATAGGACAGGAGCCTGATAACTAAAGGATCTGCCTCCCATTCTACTTCTAGAGACTCTAGGAACCACCAGTAAAATTATCAGGCAGTATGGGATACATTTTCAATGTTATGCTGATGATACTCAGCTTTACTTATCCATAAATTCTGATGAGCACAACCAGTTAGATAGACTACAATCATGTCTTGAAGAAATAAAAACTTGGATAACTAATTTCCTGCTTATAAATTCAGACAAGAGAAATGTTGTCGTCTTTGGACCGGAGTCTTTGAAAAATAAACTGCTTAGTCAATCATTGAACCTGGATGGCATTAAATTGACCTCCGGTAATAAAATAAAAAACCTTGGTGTTTTTTTTTTACCAAGACACGTCATTCAAATGCCATATTAAACAGGTTTCTAGGATTTCCTTCTTTCACCTCTGGAACATTCCCAAAATTAGAAATATCCTGTCCAGGAGTGACCCTGAAAAACTAGTCCATGCATTTGTTACTTCAAAGCTGGACTATTGTAATTCTTTACTATCAGGATGTCCACAAAATGCAGTTAAAAGCCTTCAGCTGATTCAAAATGCTGCAGCAAGAGTTCTGATGAAAATTAAAAAGAGAGATCATATTTCTCCTATTTTAGCTTCACTTCATTGGCTCCCTGTTAAATCCAGAATAGAATTTAAAATTCTCCTCCTCACATATAAAGCCCTTAATGATTTAGCTCCATCATACATCAGAGATCTGATTGTTCCATATGTTCCTAACAGAGCACTTCGTTTTCAGACTGCAGGTTTACTGGTGCTTCCTAGAGTCTCTAGAAGTAGAATGGGAGGCAGATCCTTTGGTATCAGGCTCCTCTCCTGTGGAACCAGCTCCCAGTTTTAGTCCATGAGGCGGACACCCTGTCTAGTTTTAAGGCTAGGCTTAAAACTTTCCTTTTTGATAACGCTTATAGTTAGAGTGGCTTACGTTATCCTGAGCTATCTCTGTAGTTATGCTGCTATAGGCTTAGGCTGCTGGAGGACATAATGCCCACTTTCACCCTCTTCGCTACATTCTTCGCTACATGGTCCTGACGATCCACATAACCCTGTCTTTCAGTGTTTAACCCTTTCTCTCTCCTAGACATGGCACTGTCTCTACATGCTCATCCAGGAGGAGCGAATGCTGCAAGTCACTGACTGGATGCTGGGTTTCCTTAGATAAAAAAACATTTTACCCAATTTGAATAAATAACTGAATCTGACTGCACTGTTCATTAGTTAGGATTAATTGGAATGTATGTACCTGACTTTTGTGAAGTGCCTTGAGACAACATGTGTTGTGAATTGGCGCTATACCCTCTACACCCACGACTGCACTCCCACCTACCCCAGCAACAGCATCATCAAGTTCGCGGATGACACCACGGTGGTGGGGCTCATCTCAGGAGGAGATGAGACGGCTTACAGGACGGACGTGAAGCATCTGTCAGCATGGTGCATGGACAATAATCTGACTCTGAACACCTCCAAGTCAAAAGAACTCATCGTTGACTTTCGGAGGTGTAAACAGGACACACAGCCCATCATCATCAACAGGGACAGGGTGGAGATGGTGCCAGTCTTCAGGTTCTTGGGCACCCACATCAGCGAGGACCTGACGTGGACTTCTAACTCCACGGCGATCCTGAAGAAGGCACAGCAGAGACTGTACTTCCTGAGGACTCTCAGGAAGAACAACCTACAACCAGAGCTGCTGCTGTCCTTCTACCGCTGCACGGTGGAGTCGGTGCTGAGCTGCGGCATCTCGCTGTGGTTCTCCAGCTGCACTGCAGCAGAGAAGAAGCAGCTCCAACAGGTCATCAACACCGCCCAGAGACTGACTGGCTGCCCTCTCCCCTCCCTGGAGGAGATTTACTCCACCCGCTGCCTCAGGAGAGCCCGCAGCATCATCAGGGACCCCTCACACCCTGGTCACCATCTTTTTTGAACTGCTCCCCTCTGGGAGGCGTTTCAGGGCAATAAGGACAAAAACAAACAGACTGAAAAACAGCTTCTTTCCTAGAGCTGTTGTTGCCCTGAACGCCTCAAATACTCATGTACACTGTTAAATGACAAACACTAAATACATTCCGTGCAATTTTTCCTTTTGCATTATGCTACCTCACGTGCAATAATCTGTAAATATTCTGCATATATATATGTATATATATATATAATATATATAATATATATATATATATATATATATATATATATATATATATATAGTATCTGTTTCCACCGCACAGCCCTTTTTTAAACTTTTTGTTTGTATTTATTTTCTTAAATTTGCACTACTTGCCTGCACTGTTTTGTTCTGGTTTTTTTGGAAATTTCGCTGCACCCATCTGGAGCAATGACAAATAAAGAATTCTGATTCTGATTCTGATAAATAAACTGAATTGAATTGAAATTGAATTGAACGAAAACTTCCTTAAATAATTTGGTTGGGATTGGGTCTAACATGCAAGTTGAAGGTTTAGATGAAGCCAATATTTTTGATAACTCAGGAAGCTCCACAGGATCAAAGCAGTCCAAACACAGATCAGGTTCTACAGTTTCTTCCAATGTTGTCTCGCTTGCTGAGGATGAAGTAATCATCTTCGGGAGTATGCCGATGATTTTGTTTTTAACAGAATCAATTTCATTTAAAAAGAATCCCATAAAGTCATGACTGCTGAGAGCTAAGGGAATGGATGGCTCAACAGAGCTACGACTCTGTGTAAGTTTAGCAATTGTACTAAAGAGAAACCTAGGATTATTTTTGTTCTCTTCTATTAATGATGAGAAATAAGCTGTTCTAGCTTGGCGAAGTGTCTTTTTATTCAACAGTAGGCTGTTTTTCCAGATTAAGTAGGAATCCTCTAGGTGTATATAGCGCCATTTTCTCTCCAGTTTTCTAACATTGTGGTTTAAAGTACACAGCTCTGAATTAAACCAGGTAGCCAGCCTCCTATAAATAATTACCTTCTTTTTCAAGGGCTCTGCATTGTCCAGTGCACCACGCAATGAGAAAGTAACACTATGAACAAGAGAATCAATTTGTGAAGGGGAAGAAACTAAATTATTTCCATCCACTGTGTTTTTCTGTGATAATGAGAAAATTAAAAGTGGAACGGATTCTTAAAGGTTTTTACAGCATTGTCTGATAATTATCTACTATAATGACATTTTCTTTTAGGTATGGAGAACTCAAACAACACTTAAATTAGACTCAAATGTTATTAAAAAATGGTCAGACAGGACAGGGTTATGAGTAAATATTGTTATTTCTTCACACTCAATGCCACATGTCAGCACAAGGTCTAGAGAATAAAGACAAAGGTGGGTAGGTTTGTTAATGTTTTGAGCAAAGCCAATTCAGTCTAAGATAACATTAAAGGCTTTCAGTGTTTCAATGTTAAAATCCACCACTATGATAACCTCATCTGTATTTAACACTAAATCAGATAAAAAGTTTGAAAACTTATCTAAAAATTGGGAGTAAGGGCCTGTTGGATGTTACAAAACAACAAATAGAAGTGGTTTTAATGCTTTGCAATTTGGTTGAGGAAAACTAAGGATTAAATATTGAAAAGAGTTGTAGCTATTAATTGGTCTGGGACATATCAATAAATCGGAATGAAAGATGATTGCTACTCCTCCTCCTCACCCAGTATTTCAAGGTATGTGAAAATTTAAATAATTAGTAGGAGTTGACTCATTTATAGTAACATAATCCTCTTGCTGCAGCCAGGTTTCTGTGGTTTAATAAATCAATCTGTCACAAATTCACAAAGTCTTTGAAGAGAGAGGTCTTATGTTCAGTAAGCCACATTTAATTGTTTTATTTTTCTTTTCAGTCTGAGTTGTATTTATTTTTATGAGATTTTCATGAGACACTGTCTTAATAGGGTAATGGGTGGGTAGCAGTACTATAGTGTTAAACTACAGTTCTGCTTCCTGGTCTGAACCCTGTGTTCTCAGAGTTTTGGAGAACTAATAAATTCGGCCAGATTCCTAGAAAGAAGAGTTGCTCCATCTAAAATGGGGTGGATGCTATTGCTATTATCACTAAAGGAGGCAGAGGAGCACATGAACAACTGACACAGAGAGCTAGCGACTACTTACCACTATGAGAAAAACCGTGTAAGACATGGAGGGTCCCCAAACGTTAAATGCAGCAACAGAAAATATGTGTTTTAATGTGCTTATGTATTAGAACAAATCAGAGATATCACAGTAAAGACAAATCAGATCAATCGAGAGAGCCTTCACAAACCAAACAATCCACCGAGTGTAACAGTGAAAACAGGAAGTGACGAATACATCTTACCACCCCACATATTAACTGAAGCTGTGTGCTAACTTTTAAAAGATCTTCCTTTGGTTCAAAAATGATTACTTCAGTTTTGCTTAATTCAGCTGAAGAATCTTTTAGCACATCAATGCATTGATTTCTTCTAAGCCTTTACCAAGTGCTTGAATGGGTTCATAGTCACCTGGTGACATCATAATGTATAGCTGTGTGTCGTCTGCATAGTTATGAAAGCTTATGTTGTTTTTATTTATAATCTGAGTTAGGGGGAGCATGTGGATATTGAATAGTAGGGGCCCTAAGATGGAACGTTAGGGAACACTATGTGATTTTTGTGCTCTCTGATGTAAAGTTACCTACTGACACATAAAAAGTCTCTGTCCTTCAAGTAGGATTTAAACTAATTGAGTGCTGTTCCAGAAAGGGCGACCCAGTTTTCCAGGCGCTCTAATAAAAATGGAGTGATCAACTGTGTCGAATGCTGCACTAAGGTACAATAATACCAGCACTGTGGTTCTCCACTGTCTGCATTTATACGGATGTCATTGAACACCTTGACAAGGGCAGTCTCTGTATTGTGGTGAGCACAAACGCCTGCCTGGAAGACATCAAAGTGGCTGGTCATTGTTAGAAAGTTTTTTACCTGCTGAAACACAGCTTTTTTAATAATCGTACTGATAAAAGGGAGGTTTGAGATAGGCCTGTAGTTCTACTGTAGCAGCTTGTCCAAGTTGCTCTTTTTCAATAGCGGTTTGGTAATTGCTGTTTTCAGGGCCTGGGTGAAACCACATGACAAAAGGGATGTGTTTATTATTTCAGCTAAATCAGATGTTATGACAAGCAAAGCTTTCTTAAGGAAAGCTGTGGGTAAAACATCAAGACAGCTGGAAGAATAGCTTAGTTGCTGTGCTTTCTCTTCAAAGTTTTGTAGTTTATTTGGTGAAATTGGGAAATTTTGTCAAAATAACTTCTAGTTGGAGACACCTTTGTTACTGGACTTGATATGGATGTGCTGACTGCCCCTCTGATCTTTTGGGTTTTTTTCAGTGAAGAAGTTAGCAAATTCATTGCAGGGCCTGGTAGAGTGGAATTCAGATGCTACAGTTACAGGAGGGTTTGTTAACCTGTCGACCGTGTCAAATAAGGCAGGTGCATTATTAATGTTTTTGCTCATGATCTCAGAGAAGAAGATTCTCTCGTATTTTTTAGTTGTAAGTAATATCTGTGGAGTCTCTCTTTATAGATGTTATAGTGAACCTGGAGTCCAGTCTTTCGCCACCTGCGTTCAGCTTTTCGACAATCCCTTTTTTCACTTCTGACTGGTGGGGTACTTCTCCATGGAAACTTTTTCTCCCAGACACGACTGTCACTTTAATTGAAGAAATTGAAACAATGATGTCCGAGATTTTAGAATGAAAGTTGTCTACCAGCTCATCTACAGTGTTACAGAGCAAAGTGGAGCTAGCAATGTAAATCTGGTTAATGGCTTCAGTAGCACTGTCCTTAAAGATGCATTTTCTTATAATGTCTCATGGCTAACTGAGTCATTGGAGATGATCCTTTCAAAAATAACAGAAAAGTGGTCTGATAGGGCAACATCAGTTACAGACACCTTGGAAATGTTTAGAACCTCAGTGATGTTCAAGTCCAAAATATGTCCCTGTTTGTGCGATTGCTGTTTAACATGTTGAGTCAAACCAAAAAGTCTAAGAGTGTCACAGAGTTCTATTGCACTTCTGTGTTCAGGATTGTCAATATGAATAGTGAAGTCTCCCACAAAAATTAAACAGTCATAATAAACACATATCACAGCTAAAAGCTCATTAGAATCACTGAAAAAGTTTGTTTTGGACTTAGGAGGCCTGTAAATATTCAATAACATGATTCGGACCAGGCTCTTTACCTGGAGAGCCTAATATTCAAAAGAGTCAAATTTGCCAAAACAAATACATTTTTACACTTTAGTGAATCTTTAAACAAAGTGCCCCCCCCCCACCTTTTCTTTGGTGTCTGCTCTCACAAAGAAAATTGTAGTTCGGAGGCCTCGACTGTATCAGAATCTGTGCTTCATTAAATTAATGTAACCATGTTTATGTTAAAAACATAACATCAGGATTATGGTCCGTAATGAAGTCATTGATTACAAAAGATTTTCCTGACAGAGATCTAATGCTCAGTAAACCCAGTTTATATGACTTAGTGGCTGATGTTAACTCTGTGTCTGGTTGTACCTGAAGGTTTATGGCTTTTATGTTTGAGTGTTTATTACTGTCTCTTATCCTTTTAGCTTTGTTCTTTCTATCACGTAGAAGCGCAGAGATTTTACAGCTATCTCCCATCAGGGGCCCAAGTTTTTCCTGGAAAGGATCATTTATGATAGAGTTGCCACTCGGGCCAAGACTGCATCACAGAGAAGACATATGAAAGATATAGATTAGGAGGTGGAGGGGCTCTGCGGCTTTTGGAAGATGTTGGTTTAGTAGCATGGCCTGGGCCTCAGGGGGTGTTGAATGGAGAAGATGTCAGAGTCATTTGGGCCCCAATCTTAAAAACTTCTTTTATTTTGTCAGTGAAATCCAGAAAGGCAAGTACTGGGATCAGTGGAGAGATGGTTGAGTTCTGTGGGGTCTGGGTTGGGGTCTGGGTGTGGGCGGTTTGGGGGGGTCCACTTCTGTGGAATTTGGCAGGGAGACCTTTTGTAATAAACTCTCTCTCTCAGGCAACTGCTCTATCACTAATGGAGCTGTTGGTGGCAGCGTTATCATTGTTGTTGATACTCCATGTGCTCTGCTGAAGGTTGAGGCCGCTGGCAGAGTATTTACTGAATAGACGAGATTAGATGTGAGACGTCTGGCTCTATGCTTGGTCAAACAGAAACTGTCTTGCTTGAAAAGGTGTCTTTTTCCCCCAAATATGTTAAAGTTGTCAATGAAGTTGACAAATGTAGCACATGCTTTTTTCAAGCATTTATTATCATTTCCACAGAAAATCGGTGCAAAGGGTCCGCTGAGAAACACCTTGACAATGAGACCTCCAACTTTATTCAGCAGATGCATGAAATCCTTTTTCAATACCCCTGATTTTTTCTTAGCTAAGTCATCCATGGCTCCAAAGTGCTTAATAAGGTTTTCTAGGTTCGAGGGCGCTCTTCTGTGATTACCCGAATATTCTCTGGTAATCTCTTTAAAGTGGTGGGGTTGCGCTCTTTCAGGTACATAGATCAGGGCTGCGAACTCTCATAAACTGCTCCAGGCAGGCTTAACTGGCTTCTCTTGATGTGGAGCAGCAGCAATTCTGCGATCCCCATCCCGGATGGCCGAGCTCCTCACCCTATCTGTAAGGGAGTGCCCGGCCACCCTACAGAGGAAGCTCATTTCAGCCACTTGTATCCGGGATCTCGTTCTTTTTGGTCATGACAGAAAGTTCATGCCCATAGGTGAGGGTGGGAACGTAGACGAACCAGTAAATCGAGATTTTACTTTTCAGCTCAGCTGTCTCTTCACCACAATGGACCGGGACAGGGTTACCATTACTGTGGCAGCCGCACCGATCAGTTTGTTGATCTCCAACTCCATTCTCCCCTAACTTATGAACAAGACCCCAAGATACTTGACCTCCTCCACTTTAGGCAGGAACTCCCCTCCAACCTGAAGAGGACAACCCACCCTTTTCCTGTCAAGAACCATGGCCTCGGACTTGGAGGAGCTGATCCTCATTCCAGCCGCTTTACACTTGGCTGCAAACCCCTCCAGGGCATGCTGTAGTTCTTGGGTAGAGGAGGCCAGCACGAAAAAATTCTGCAAAAAGAAGGGACAAAATCCACAGGTCCCGAAACCAGACTCCCTCCGGCCCTTGGTTGCGCCTAGAAATCCTGTCCATAAAAGTGATTTACAGGACCAGTGACAAAGAGCAGCCCTGCTGGAGTCCAACATGCACTGGGAACAGGTCTGACTTAGTGCCAGCAATGTGGACCAAACTCCCGCTCCGCTTGTACAGAGACCGGATGGCCCCTAATGAAGGGCCCCCAACGCATCACAGCAGGTAGGGAGATTCCTATAAAAAAAAATCTCCAGTGTTTTTCCTGTAAAAACACTCTGGCTGTGTTGTTAGTCCTGAGTGAGCTGTTTTTTTAATTCTTGTAGGCAGAGAAATGGTTCAGAATAATTGTTGCGAACGCGTTAAACCGTAAGACGTGTTAATAAGCGGTGCGACTTTAACGGTGTCAGCCCGAGAAGAAAGGTACAATTTTCTAAAAGGTAGCTAAAGTCTAAGGGAGGTAGGTTTGAAATTCCTTTATTGCATGCAAGGGAAGATAGTTTTCCCTCGCACGCAATATAAAACCGACCTTCCTAAATGAGGCACGCAAAAACTTGGGTAAGGTTTGTCGGGTCCAGGACCTCGTTAAAGAAGTCCGAAAGATACTGCACAGGGGAAGTATTAGGTTTCAACAGCTCCTTGGACTTCTTAAAAGTCCTTAAAGCTGCTTACTTCCTTATGAGTAAACACGCAGAGATAGATGCGCATCCTCGGCATGGTTTAAAGGTCTTGCGGTTCTCTTAAAGAACCTAAAAGCGCCGCCGAGAGGGGGTCTTGAGTTTCAATAGCTTTCTAATTTTTCCTTAAGAAAAATGTCAAAGCTGCTGGTTCCTTTTTGAGTAAACAGCTGTATAAATATAAAAGTGTAACATCAACTGGCCAGTGTGAATGTGTGTGAGTCGATAACAGTGAGCTGACGGTAGTGACAGGGGACACATTACACTGACGGACTTTGACTGCTACATGCTAAGCTAACAGACCCTAGTTCACTGAATAAACTCTACTGTGAATAAGCTTTGGTGTCTGAGAGATAACAAAATAAGCTCTCATTTGGACCAGGAAACAGTGCTGTACCGCCTGGTTGGCCAGAGTGTGTGAAAGTGTGTGTGAAGTGAGAGAATGACTGAGGCGTCACTAGAAAATGAGCTCCCTGCTTGCTCTTTAGGAGCATGCTTGGAAGCAGGGAGGAGAAATATAATGGCAAGTGGGTGGAAAAAATTGAAGAAGATGGGATTTTTGGTGATGCAGAGGGGCCCCCACCAGATTAGCGCCAACGTGCCAGTTACATGGACATGTTGAGGAATAAATTGATTCAGGCCCAAGAGAGAACTGCTGGTGCAAACATGTTTGTTCGAGACAAATACCAAAAAGAGGAAATCCAAATTTCAGACATGATTAAACTCACAAGATTTCATTTCAGCAACTGCTTTTTTGGCACCACCACGGAACAGGAAAAAGAGGGGCCGGACACGAAGGAAGGTGAGCCAACATCCTACACTACGAACGGTAAGTACAAACCTCCTCCATTCTCAACACCTACCCCACATGCAGCTGCCATAACGGAACCTGGTCCTTATCAAGGTGTTACTGATGGATGTTTCTCCTTGGCTCTGATAGAATTTGGACCTGGTTCTGATACAGGTTTGTACCTGGTTCTGATGGATATTTCCTCCTGGTTCTGATGGAGTTTGGGTCCGGTTCTGATGGAGATTTTCTCCAGGTTCTGATGGATTTTGGAACTGGTTCTGATAGAGGTTTCTTTCTGGTTCTGATCGAGTTTGTACCTGGTTCTGATGGAGATTTTTTTCCTGGTTCTGGTGGAGGGTCCCTAACTGGTTTTGATGGAGAATTCCTCCTGGTTCTGATAGAATTTGGACCTGGTTCTGATACAGGTTTGTACCTGGTTCTGATGGAGATTTCCTCCTGGTTCTGATGGAGTTTGGGTCCGGTTCTGATGGAGATTTTCTCCAGGTTCTGATGGATTTTCGAACTAATTCTGATAGAGGTTTCTTTCTGGTTCTGATTGAGTTTGGACCTTGTTCTGATAGTGGGTGCCTAACTGGTCCTGATGGAGAATTCCTCCTGGTTCTGATCGAGATTTGTTCCTGGTTCTGAAGGAGTTTGGGTCCGGTTCTGATGGAGATTTTCTCCAGGTTCTAAAGGATTTCTGAACTGGTTCTGATAGAGGTTTCTTTCTGGTTCTGATTGAGTTTGGACCAGGTTCTGATAGTGGGTTCCTAACTAGTCCTGATGGAGAATTCCTCCTGGTTCTGATGGAGTTTGGGTCTGATTCTGATGGAGATTGGATTTGGCTCTGATGGATGTTTCTCCTTGGTTCTGATAGAATTTGGACCTGGTTCTGATACAGGTTTGTACCGTTCTAATGGAGATTCTTTCCTGGTTCTGGTGGAGTGCCCTCACTGGTTCTGATGGAGATTTCCTCTTGGTTCTGATGGAGTTTCGGTCCGGTTCTGATGGAGATTTTCTCCAGGTTTTGATGGATTTCTGAACTGGTTCTGATGGAATTTGGGTCCGGTTCTGATTGAGATTTGTTCCTGGTTCTGATGGAGTGTGGACCTGGTTCTGATGGAAGGTTCCTAACTGGTTCTGATGGAGATTTCCTCTTGGTTCTGATGGAGTTTGGGTCTGGTTCTGATGGATTTTGGACAAGGTTCTGATGGAGTTTGGGTCTGGTTCTGATGGAGATTTGTTCCAGGTTCTGAAGGAGTTTGGTTCCGGTTCTGATGGAGATTTTCTCCAGGTTCTAAAGGATTTCTGAACTGGTTCTGATAGAGGTTTCTTTCTGGTTCTGATTGAGTTTGGACCAGGTTCTGATAGTGGGTTCCTAACTAGTCCTGATGGAGAATTCCTCCTGGTTCTGATGGAGTTTGGGTCTGATTCTGATGGAGATTGGATTTGGCTCTGATGGATGTTTCTCCTTGGCTCTGATAGAATTTGGACCTGGTTCTGATACAGGTTTGTACCGGGTTCTAATGGAGATTCTTTCCTGGTTCTGGTGGAGTGCCCTCACTGGTTCTGATGGAGATTTCCTCTTGGTTCTGATGGAGTTTCGGTCCGGTTCTGATGGAGATTTTCTCCAGGTTGTGATGGATTTCTGAACTGGTTCTGATGGAATTTGGGTCCGGTTCTGATTGAGATTTGTTCCTGGTTCTGATGGAGTGTGGACCTGGTTCTGATGGAAGGTTCCTAACTGGTTCTGATGGAGATTTCCTCTTGGTTCTGATGGAGTTTGGGTCTGGTTCTGATGGATTTTGGACAAGGTTCTGATGGAGTTTGGGTCTGGTTCTGATGGAGATTTGTTCCAGGTTCTGATGGATATTGGACAAGGTTCTGATAGAGGTTCTTCCTGGCTCTGGCAGATTTTGGACCTGGTTCTGATGGAAGGTTCCTAACTGGTTCTGATGGAGATTTCCTCTTGGTTCTGACAGAGTTTGTGTCTGGTTCTGATAGAGACTTGTTCCAGGTTCTGATGCGCTAACAGCCTATATGCAAAAGTCTATGAAATTGCCTTTTAAATTTAATCACTGTTGTCTTGCTGTTGAAACAGCAGTACATGCTGTTTAAGTACTCGACACAAAATGGCCGCCATGTAGTTGCCTCCTATGAAGATGGTCAAAAGGTTAGGGGTCGGGTCAGGTTTAGGCCATAGAAATGAATGAAAATGAATGGAAGTCAATGCAAACTCCTCAGAAAGACAGTAAAACAGGAATATGCGTGTGTGTGTGTGTGTGTGTGTGTGTGTGTGTGTGTGTGTGTGTGTGTCAGGGCTCTTGTGTGTGTCTGAGTAGGAGACAGGGAGAGAAGAGACGCAGAGTCACATACAGACATATGCAGTGCAAGATACACAGAGCTATAAATAGAACAGTGAAGAGTGAATCAGCCAATCAGCAAAGAGTGTCAGTGTAACTTGACACCTGCAGCATTTCTAATGCAGCACCTCACTATCGTCTCCCTGTGGCCTGGGCTTTTAACATGGAGGCGCATGCTCCCGAACAACCGCCCATAACTCCGAAAACGTAAGGGCTATCGTCGTCATTCTTGGACCGTTTTTTTCAGAACGGACAGGGGAACGAGAATATTAACACTTTTTTCTTGAAAATATAATATTAAAGGAACAACACTAGGTGAAAAAAAGGGAAAAATGGAGAAAAACACAAAAATGCCTGAACATGGTTTCGAACAACGTCTAATAACTCGGAAATTATATGGGCTATCGATTTGATTCATGCACCGTATAAATCAGCAGGCCTTGCTGAACAATTGTGGAGCTTCTCAGGTTTCTACAACAATCTGTCTGGGAGATGTGACCCTGTGTAAATGTGGATCATTTTGACCATTTTTAATTTTTGGACCGTAGGTATCAGCAGGGATCGGTGAACAATCCTAGAGATTTTCGTGTATATACATAAATCCGTGTAGGAGATATGATTTTGAAATTTTTCAATTTTAAGGGATTTTGGGAAGGACAGATTTGGTACTCCTAAAAAAACCTTTTTTATGACAAAACGATAAAAGGTATCAAAAAAATGCCTTCACTGTGAGTGCCAGCAAGGTCTGAAGATAAATCTCCAGAAGGCTCATGTCTCTACCTTGAACGGTTTACGAGAGGCGGCGATTCGAAAACATGTGAGTTTAAGGATTTTTTGCTTAGATTTTTTTTGAAATTCCTATAGGTTTCCTATACAGGGTGTGTTGACTTTGCGTTGCTCTGGGGCGTGTTGCCGGAATGAGGAATGAGGTGACATTTTCAGAGTATATATATACAGGGGTTGGACAATGAAACTGAAACACCTGTCATTTTAGTGTGGGAGGTTTCATGGCTAAATTGGACCAGCCTGGTAGCCAGTCTTCATTGATTGCACATTGCACCAGTAAGAGCAGAGTGTGAAGGTTCAATTAGCAGGGTAAGAGCACAGTTTTGCTCAAAATATTGAAATGCACACAACATTATGGGTGACATACCAGAGTTCAAAAGAGGACAAATTGTTGGTGCACGTCTTGCTGGCGCATCTGTGACCAAGACAGCAAGTCTTTGTGATGTATCAGGAGCCACGGTATCCAGGGTAATGTCAGCATACCACCAAGAAGGACGAACCACATCCAACAGGATTAACTGTGGACGCAAGAGGAAGCTGTCTGAAAGGGATGTTAGGGTGCTAACCCGGATTGGATCCAAAAAACATAAAACCACGGCTGCCCAAATCACGGCAGAATTAAATGTGCACCTCAACTCTCCTGTTTCCACCAGAACTGTCCGTCGGGAGCTCCACAGGGTCAATATACACGGCCGGGCTGCTATAGCCAAACCTTTGGTCACTCATGCCAATGCCAAACGTCTGTTTCAATGGTGCAAGGAGCGCAAATCTTGGGCTGTGGACAATGTGAAACATCTATTGTTCTCTGATGAGTCCACCTTTACTGTTTTCCCCACATCCGGGAGAGTTACGGTGTGGAGAAGCCCCAAAGAAGCGTACCACCCAGACTGTTGCATGCCCAGAGTGAAGCATGGGGGTGGATCAGTGATGGTTTGGGCTGCCATATCATGGCATTCCCTTGGCCCTATACTTGTGCTAGATGGGAGCGTCACTGCCAAGGACTACCGAACTATTCTTGAGGACCATGTGCATCCAATGGTTCAAACATTGTATCCTGAAGGCGGTGCCGTGTATCAGGATGACAATGCACCAATACACACAGCAAGACTGGTGAAAGATTGGTTTGATGAACATGAAAGTGGTGAAGTTGAACATCTCCCATGGCCTGCACAGTCACCAGATCTAAATAGTATTGAGCCACTTTGGGGTGTTTTGGAGGAGCGAGTCAGGAAACGTTTTCCTCCACCAGTATCACATAGTGACCTGGCCACTATCCTGCAAGAAGAATGGCTTAAAATCCCTCTGACCACTGTGCAGGACTTGTATATGTCATTCCCAAGACGAATTGACGTTGTATTGGCCACAAAAGGAGGCCCTACACCATCCTAATAAATTATTGTGGTCTAAAACCAGGTGTTTCAGTTTCATTGTCCAACCCCTGTAGGTTGCGCATATTTTGAATGTAAATGCTTTCAATTCACAGAAGCATATAGGCTTGTAGATGGGGCCTTTATAGCAGTATGAGTGTAGTCCATAGCTCTGATTACATTTAGAAATTGGCTCCTGGCTGCAAATGAGAGCCGCAGTTCAAAGGGAACTTTGTATGTGAGCAACATACGGATGAGGCTGTCACATTTCCAGCTTGGAGAATTACATGTTATCAAGATATAATGACAACATTGGTACAGTTACGTTTTCATTTATTTAAAAATATTTATTCATAATTAAACAATAAAAATCAAGTATAATTGCAGGAATGTGCCTATTCACACTTTTGTTAGTGTTGTTAGAGTAATAAAAAAAAACGTGTTTGTATTTTTCTCCTCTCTACTCTACAGTCTTCAACTCTTTTAAAACAGAGACATAATATAATCACAATCCTCTCCAAAAACATTACAACGAATAACTTGTTGAGAACTGACAATTTAACAAATAAGATTTTTATTTCAGATACCTTTTAGACGGTTATTTTTAGATGAAAAACTAGGGTAATCTCAATATAATCTTATACATATTGTTTCTTTAATTATTTCACTATTTTCTACTGCTGAGGAAATGCCATAAATGCTATATTTATTTTTTTTAAAAACAACTATTTCTACTTGGAGCTATACAAGCTAAAACAAAAGCAGAAATTCACATTTAACCAGGTGATCATCTCTCCCTCATCATTCTCCGTTCATGCAGTTCTTGCCTCATTTCGTTTCCCTGTTACTGATTCCTTTATTTTTTTGTGAAGAATTTTTATATGTCCAGTAGGAAAATACCGCTCAGCCTGAAAGTCTGTGTTAAAAACAACTCATAACTAGATCTGAAAACATAAGCTATAGGTCAACAATCAATTCTAAAACATCTTACTTTGGATGAACACTTGTTGACTCTGTAGTGCTCTACTTTTCTAAATCAGGCAGCGTTTAACAAGTTATTTTAAAATAATTCTGTTACTGTCTGCACTACAGGGATGGAGGGATTCACCGATTAAAATCGATGGTCTGAAACAGATGTTTCTGATGCGACTGCACCAGTAACTTCAGTGTGCATCAAATATAGCTGCCGGCTTAATGCACAATTTATCTTTCTTAGCCTGTCTGCATAAAAACCTATGGTAAAAACCCATGGTTACATCGAATAGTATGTACTTTATCTCCTCAGATTTCGCGTCCATCACTTTCTTTTGCCGTTTCGTTATTCAAACTTAACGGGAGTTGAGTGGTGTAGCCGCAGTTCGACAACAGCAAAATGGATGTAAGTGAAGCAAGTAAGGAGATATGCAACGTTAAAGACACAAAAGTCCAAAGTTTGGCTATACTTTTGAATCTTCAAGAAGGCAGATAGAAAACTTGTTAAAAGTCAGGCGAGTTACAAACAATGTCGTGCAACTATAAAATATGTTAGCAGCACCACGAACATGGCAATGCACATGAAAAAACGGCATGACGTGGATACCTCGGATGCTGCTCCACCCACCTCTTCCTCGGATGTCTCTGCTGGTTCACATTCATCCACAATCAACAGCTGCAAAACTGGTGAGAGAAGTATGTTTTTTTAATAAAGTTTCTACTATTTAAAATTCATCTGATCAACAAATTAAACATGTTTTTGCATTAACTTTTTGATCTTGAGCCCTTTTCAACAAGGAGTTGTGCTTCGCTAATATGTCAGCCTCAAGTTCTACATTGGTCTTTGAAAATGTCTTCCAATTTACTCTTCAACAGTGTGTTTTGCATTGACTTCAGCTTGTTCTGCAAATTTTTGCTTAGGCTAAATTTTTTCTATTTCAGTTGATCAGCTCACGGTTTTGCTGTTTTTTTGTATATGCTAATTTTCTACATTTCAGCATATTATTTCTGTTGACTAGCTTCCAGTTTCAACTGAAAAATTCAGCTAACAGGATTTACACTGCATTTTCACGGGAAATGCAACTTTTAATTAGTTCCCTTGTTTCTTTATTTGTATATAGTTTGTTTTCTTTATTTCCTTTATTTTGCTCTGCAGTTTTCAGTTGAATTGTTCTAGCCAAGTAAAGAGTTTAACTGAAATATGTTGTGACTATGAATCTGAATATATTATTTAATATTTACTATTAATACTTTAATATTTTATCAAATAATATTTCGGTCTGTTAAGGGTTGTCCTGTGAATACCAGCCCAGTAAGGCGGTGGTATTAGGACAAAATCGAAAAGGGTGAGCCAAGCTCTGACATTATTGAACAGCAAAACTCTGCACACACATGGAATGAATTCACACAATTTCTTAAAATACAATTTATTAACAAAATTAAGTCAACTCAAAATCAAACATATTTCAATCAACAAACTCTTCACTATGCTAAAACAATCCAACTAAACTAACAAGCAGAATTAAAGAATAACGAAGACTAATGGGCGATGTACAATATAAACAAGTTAATTAAAGAGAGTGATGCAACATTACCATGCAATGTTTATGTTTGAGAACCAAGGATTATCTTGAAGAATCTGGAAATGAAGTTAAGTTAGTCTTGGAACCAACTTAGGCAGTAATCAGCATACCTTCAGACAACCATTCACAATGCAAGATAAGATAAAATATTTTATTAAAATAATGTTTTAAAGAATGATCTGATGAATAAAACCAACCTTCTGGATGACTAATTCTCAACGGTGTCTCATTAGCTATCTTTATTTATTAAAATAATATTTAAAGAAATATTAAGGAAATAGTAAAATATTTAGGGAAATATTTTGGAAAAGAACCAGAAATGGGCTTACGTATGCAAGCACGTTTTCTTAGCTGTTAGCGGTTAAAGCTAACAAAAGAAGCTTATAGCTTAGCACCAGAATCAAACACATACCTTTAAAAATACCGTAAATAAAAGGGTTAAAATGCATAAGCCCGGACGGCGCGTTATGATCAATCTTCTGTTTAAAATCACCCTTTAAATAAAGTTTGTCTTAACTTTAAAAACACACAAACACAGAACACAAAACTGAGCACGTGTGCTGCAGATAGCCTGCAGCACACGTCAAACAAAACCAAACTTCATAAAACGAAAAACGTTTAGATCATTTCATCCTATATCACTTCTCTCTTACTCTGCCCAAACCCCTAACCTCTCATGAACCGTGCTGAGGGAAAGTTGTCCGTGCGACGATGAAGTTTGAAGAAACTCCGTGAACAAAATTGTTAGCTTCCAGCTAACCTCCGTAGCTGTTGTTGATGGCGCGGCTCGCTCTGTCTGCTGACCAAACGGCAAGTTACTGGTGACCACGGTGATGCGTCCGTCGTCCTCCTTCGGGAAACTGCTCCACTCTGAGTCATAGAGACAGCGTCTCTGCTGGGAACTCTCTTTAACACAGCTTGATTCTGTACGCCTCGGAGAGAAAAGTCAAGCCAGGGTTGTACCTTAATTATCTCGTTATGAATGAATCTACCGGATACACGAACAGTTATTCATTTGTACTTAACTCAGTGACACCGTTTCGTATTTCACATGTGGAATTTGTCCTACAATCATCCGTGCTTCCAAATCTAATCCAGTTTTTTTTTCATGGTATTTAAACTACATTTGAAGGAACAGAAGTTACATATACAGGTAAATCTCAGTGCGATTTGTTCCATTTAGTGTTACTATAAGAAAATTACTTTTTAATATATTTTATTTATTGAGAGGTGCCTGTACAATCAGAGATACATGCATTAGGACCAGAATATTTTTTAGAACTGTATTCAAGTATTTAGTACTGCTTTCAGAAAAACAGTCAGCTTGTTTATTTTGGCTTGTTTATTAAAGTCCTGGGTGTTGGTGGAACTTTTCACAGGTCCAGGATGTTTCTCCCCATCTGTGAGAAACATATGCTGCCACGTGTCTACATATCCTGATGGGTCTGAACACAATTTTGATCCATAACACACTCCAAAAAAAAAAATAATTAAAAGGACTCTATCCATCCACCTTTCTGCAGGGGCCACCGTCCGTCAGCAGCTGGTTGAGGATGCTGTTCTGTTTTAGCGCTCTCAAGTTGGATATGTCCTCTGCAATTACTGGTATGTCCTCACTGTGACATGTCTCATCTTCTTCATCACTGTCACACAGCGTACATAGGAGGCCATCATTCTCATATGTTGGGAAATAATATCTGCAAATCACAGATTGAGAACAGAGCTTTACATGAGTTTGAACATGTGTACCTTCCAATGCTAAGTGCAGACAGCTAACTGATGAATTCATCAGCATAAAGACTGATGGAAAAAGTGGGACCCACTGTGGCTGGTCCCAGGCGGACATCTGTGGCAGTTTCATCAGGTGCCCCTCAGAGATGATGTGGTCCAACATGTCTGCTCTGGAGTCAAACTTCTCCTGGCAGCCATAGCAACGGCTCTGGTGGATCTGCCGCCGAATGAAGTTGACCAGCTTCACCTGCTGATAGAACCCAAGATCTGAAAGACGAAAAATGAGGACAGGATAAGAAGACTGACACTAGTCTTATTCGCCAACTGATAAACTGTCTGCCGTTTTATACATCCCAGCTTTAAAACCAAATGTTGAATTACCGGTTTGTACACAAGTCATCTGTTACGTCCTAAACAAATGATATAAAAAAAGATTAAACTGTTTTTTTTGGAAAAAAGAACCATTTCTAGACAGTCTTATTAGTACAACTGCAAATATCCCTTTATGCTGAAAACATATGCTCCATCTGACCCAGCAACATTTACCCAGATCTGAAGCCACAATTGTCAAATAATGAACAGTGCATTTTATTTTAGAAGTTGTATATGTTTTCCTCGGAAATCCTATAGATGGTTCTGAAAAAGTTTTGGCTCTTTGTGCCAAACCTTGGTCAGCAGTTATAGGAAAGGTTTGATTGCTGTAATGCCAATAAATATGTTTCCACTACAGTGCTACTGCAGTGGTGATGGGCCCCCAAATTTAAACATGGCTCAGATAATCATACAACCTGGGGCCTGCTCTAATTGTTTCACAGGAAGTTGGGATATCATTGTCACAGCTAAACATGGCAATTGTTCCTGCAGCCGTTTACCTCATTGTATGGCAAACAGCAAGCGATTAAAACTGACTGGCCTCCCCCTGGCTTGATGCCTTAAAATTACTCCCGTAAGTTTCATGGTGTCTAGCAGCTACTTGGTGATTATTGCCAGTTACACATATTTAACTTACTGAGCTCCATCTTCAGGTTAGGAAGGTCAAAGCCATGGGAATCCTACAAAAAAAATAAAAAATAAATCAGACAACAGACTCAGGAATCCTATCACAACGGTGTTCAGTATGCAGAACAAAAAAAAAACACTGCTTTCTTTCCTTTTAGAAAATTAAACTACATATTTTTTATATACATACTTTACCTTCATGTGTGTATAAATTGGATGCAATGTCTCTGACTGATGATCACAGAAGAGACAAACAGCAGAGACAGGATGGGCTTGCCAGTCCGACCATTCACTGTTGACAGCATATATGATATCAGAGGATGGGGGCAAGTGCAACATGTTTGATGAAGAGGTGGATATACAAAACTAATTTAACCTTCAGTATCCAACTGTTCAGATGCTGTTAGAAAAAACTAGGTGTCATAGTTGTGGGCTCAGAGGTTAACCTTCATGTAGATTTAGCTGTGAATACTTACTCGTCTTCACCATCTACCAGCTCCCGGTCATCTTCACTCTGAACCTCCTCCCAGGTTTTTCCCAGTTCCTTGAAAGAGAAGAGACAGCGATGAGAAAAACTACCCTCCAATGCAGTGGTCCATTTATTAACAGCTGAATTCAAGAGCAAAAGGCTAGATTCTGTGAATTAGTTCTGGAAGTAGTTCAAATGGATGAATTGATAGACAATGACAAAAGGCAAACCTTGCCCCGATTAGAGAGACCAGGGAACCTTCTTAGAGCATGGCCTGGATGGGAGCACGCTGGCAAGTCCCTGGGGGTTGATCCATGGCTCCTTGGGCTTGGCCTGGCTCAGCCCAAAGAAGCTGAAAGCCCCCTACACTTG
Organism: Crenichthys baileyi; assembly: GCA_036173005.1. Taxonomy (NCBI): domain Eukaryota; kingdom Metazoa; phylum Chordata; class Actinopteri; order Cyprinodontiformes; family Goodeidae; genus Crenichthys; species Crenichthys baileyi. Next base: position 1,229,037 of record JAHHUM010000586.1, on the reverse strand, counting down.
TGTGGAGGAACATCAGGATTGGTGCTATCCCTGTTTGGTGGCAGGTGAGGAGGGAGCCTGGGCATACAAATTCTCACCATTGAAATGTGGTTTTGGAGACATCCCCTCACTAACGGGTAAGGAGCCAGAGCTGGTGTGTGACGTTGGGATGTCCAGCCAGACATAGCTGGACTCACATCTACGTACAGCTTGGGCTCTGGAACCTGACTCCTGGTGAGTTGGGTTCCAGAAAGAGGCTTGGCTTCCGAATTTTCTAGGGAGAGAGACGGGTGTGGGGATACTGCTGTTCAGATTACTTGGCGTCCCTGTTTTGTTATAGGACTTCTATGCAAAACTGTTGAATATCAATGTTCAAACCCAATTTGATTCCCAACTGTTGGCTGAAGAGAGGGGCTGAGTTGTCAATTGATCACCACCTGATAGCAAGTTAGATCAGGTGGCAGGGGAGGCTGCCAGACAGATCTGGTTTACCCAACTAGCGTAGAAACCTACACGGGTGATCTTCCAGTTCACACCTCAGTAAGTATTTCTTTTTGTCTTAAGGAAAGTTGGGGAAATGGAAGCAGAATGGGTCATTTTCAGGACCTTCATTGCAGATGCAGCAGATGTGGCTTTAAGGTTATCGGCACCCCTTGAGTCAGGCTGAAGAAGGTCCTTAAGGCTTGGTTCACTTCTGTCAGTCTGCCCCTGGGCAGCTGTGGCTACAATGTAGCTTACCACTGTCAGTATGTGTATGTGAATGGGTGGATGACTGAATGTAGTGTGAGGCGCTTTGAGGTATCTGGGAACTTCATAAAGCGCTATGTAAGTACAAGCCATTGGTTATCCTGAAGGACTCCTGAAGTAACTGTAAGGTACCGAGTTACCATAAGGCATGCAGTTGCAAAACTCGGGAATGATACGAATTTGGAGAGGCTATGCTATGAAAAAAAGCCTTCGGTTGCTCTCAAGGAAGTTTTAGAAAACTGTTTGGTAACTCAAACATGAAAAACAAGGACCATCGAAGACAGTTGTTTGGGAGCAACTGTGGACCCAAACTGAGGATATTGCTGGGTAGTGGAGAAAGCACTTTGAGAATCTCCTGTTTTGGTCACCAGAATTAGCTTCTCCAAATCTGAGGCCGTAGTTTTTGGATTGGGGCTGCATCAACAATAATGCAGGCACTGCTCTGGTGTGTTGTGGTGAAGACAGAGCTGAGTCAGAAAGCAAAGCTTTCGATTTACTTCTGTCTATAGTCAGAACCTAACCTATATTCATAAATTATGGACCATGACTGAGACAATGAGATCCTGGATACATGAGGCTGAATTTAAAGATAGAGTGATGTGCTCCTTGAACTGGTGGTAGCTCCAAATAGATCCTGCTGTCTATATGCATCAAAAGGAGTCAGCTGAGGTAATCTAATCAGGATACCTCCAGGAAACTTTTGTTTTGAAGTTTTCTAGCCATGATTTACTAAGAGGACACCCGAGGGAAGACCAAAAACTGGCTATACTTAGAACAGGATTATTTATAGCTTTTGGCTTGGGGAAGCCTTTGCCCAGAAAGATTTTTCACATCATTCAGGGGGATTCAGAGGGATGTCTGGATTTTCCCCATGCACCCATGTACCCCTGTGACCAGATCTGTGATAAGCAGAAGACAATGGATCGATAGATAGTTTGAGAGGGTAGCCTGTGTGACTCATCTATAACATGGTTAAACCTGACTAGTGAAGGAAAACACATTTTTTGTCAAGTTAAACACGAGGAATGTATATATATACAATATGGAGACAGCTTAATAATGACTATGAATCACCCAGCACAGCAACAACTACTGCTTTTTCTGGATTTTTTAGACTGGAGTGGTCAGAACGAACGAAATTGGTCCAAGGAAGGATTACCAAAGAGTTGGGGAGAAACGTGCAAATGGAAGGCTGGGACATGTTATCCATCTCAACAAAAGTCAAAAATTATTTTCAAAGCCTATAATATTGTAGCCTTCTCAATGAAAGTCTTTTCATTTACCAGGTAGTTGATGACATAGAAGCGGTCGTATTCATGGTTGTTGGCATTGATGCGACGATGAGCTTTCTTCCTCATATGATCCTTTAGTGTGGTTTTATCTCGGAATATCTTTTCACAGTACAAACACTGCAGGCTGAAACAGGAAAGAAAACAGATCCTCAGAAATTTTTTTGTACCTTTAGGAAACATAAAAGAAACTACAAATACTTTTTAAAGGTAGGGAACATCGTTACTAAGCTGAAATGTGACAAATAGTACAAAGAGATGACAGCAATAATTTATGGTAATGGTGGGACTTTAAAGCTACAGTATGTAACTTTGGTAAACATGTTTTTTTTTTTTACACCGTCACTAGGTCCTGACCGTACAATATTAGACAAATCTGTGAAAAAAAAAAATCTAGCTCCTCCAAATGGTCCTACTGCCATTTGCAGAAATACACCGCTCCTGGTCAGAAACAACCAATCAGAGCCAGGCTGGATGTCTGAATGCTCAAGTACGCGACGCTTACACCCTTCCCCCGCACAGAGCATACACAGTTCATACTTAAGATTGCTGTGTTCTGCAGCTGCGTTAATGTCTGTACTAATGATTTGAGAACCAAGTTTGTAGTCAAAGTATGGGCAGGTCATAGTCAATGTAAAGCATAATGATGTTTCTTTCCTGCCAGTGAATGTGCCATAGCCGTTAATCCGCTATCTTCGGTGTCCCTGCTTACTAGTTTGCATGTTCACAACAGCCTCCGCTTTTTTTCTGTCACGCCACTGTAGAGTTGATGTGGTACAGCCCAGTAGGTTGCAATAATGCACCAAGACTTCCATTACCAGCCGAGAAGATGACGCACAGGAGTGACATCGGTCAACTAGAAAGTTCTAGAAAGTTTGGTGAAAAATTATGGAATACTCCTTTTTCAGGACAGCTATTCAGAGAGGCTACCTTGTCAAGGTACTTGCAATTAGCCCTCTTCTGAGCACTTTTCAAATGGACTTTGAGATTTGTGGGTTTTTCCTCGAGAATTATTCCACATATTTCATCGGCCATTTGTACTACAAGACACATGCTTTATCTCTCTCGCAGTCATACTATGGCGCTTTCTACTAACTTTTGCTGTCATTTTGCTGGCTAGCGTGCCAAGCAAAAATGTAATTAATAGAGACCACCAACCTTACAGTTCCAACAGCTGAGATAAAATGCTCATGTGGAAAAAGTTTGAAAGGCTTATAAATTGCTAAACACCGAAACAAAGGGCCTTATACCTTTATATATATCTATAAATCGCTTGTACACAGAGAGCTGTGCCACAAACAATGAAGAGAGAGTCCGAGGAGACTGACAAAGCTCTGAGGGACTGCTTTTAACTCCACTGTGTGGGAACAGCTCTTAATGGGAGAACATTGACAGCATCGTGGACTACATTAACTTCTGTGTGGACAACACCACACCTCTCATGAAAGTATGGCGTTTCTCCACTAATAACCCCTGGATCAACTCTGAAATAAAGGCTTTCTTCAAGAAGACAAAGGCCTTTAGATCAGGAAAAAATGAGGAGCTGAGAGCTGTACAGAAGGAACTGAGAAAAAAAAACAGGGTTAAAAAAAATGAAAAAGAAGGTAGAGGACCAGCTGCAGCAGAACCACACCAGTAGGGGTTGGAAAAGCCTGAAAGTTTCCGGTCACAAATAAAACTCAGGCTGTAGAAAATATAGGGTGGTTGAAAAAGCTGAATCAGTTCTTGAACATGTTTGATCAGACACTTACCCCTCCCCCAGCATCATGGAATACATTTTCTTTTTTTAAAAGATATTTTTTTGGCACTAGAGGCCTTTATTTTTCATTTTTCAACAGTAGGCAGAAAGGAAAGAAGGGCAGAGAGAGGGGAAGACATTCGGCAAAGGTCGCCGGGTCCGGGACTGGAACCCAAGATGGCCGCATCGAGGACTATAGCCTCTATATATGATTGCGCGCTTAACCCTTACACCACCAGCGCTGCAGCCATGGAATACATTTTCAACATAAGCCCAAAGCTGGGAAAAATACAACAGCTGTGGAAGACTTCCAGTTTGTTATCAGTGCCTGTACATGCAAGGGACCTCAGCAGCTACAGGCCAGTAGCACTGAATTGCATCCGATGAAGACCCTCAAGAGGTTGGTCTTCACCAACTTCGCCTCCTGGTGAGGTCTTCAATGGATCTGATGCATTTCACCTCTCACCATGGCACCGGGGTGGATGATGGCCACCATCTACCTCCTGGACCGCGCTTTAACCCACCTGGAGAAGCCTGGAAGCAAAAGTGAAGATCATGTTCTTTGATTATGCCATCCAGCCTGGACTTCTGAGGGGCAATCTAGAGCTGTCACAAGTGGCCCACCATCTGTCCCAGAACTGGACTGGACTACCTCAATGGACACTTGCAGTAGGTGAGGACACTAGACCATGTCTCTGACAGGCTGGTCTGCAGTATGGGGCCCCCACAGAGAATTGTGGTGGCAGCGCTCCTGTTCACCTTTTACATTGCACACTTCTCCATCAACTCCCCAGGTTGCCATCTACAAATGTTTTTGGTCGGATGACTGCCATAGTCGGCCTCATCACAGGTGAGGACGACTCAGAGTACAGTCAGTGGACACAGGAGTTTGTCGACTGATGCCAGCAGAACCACCTCCTGATCAACGCTACAGAGCGCCGTCTGCTGAAAGAGAGTTTCTTCCCATAGGCTGTTCCTCTAATAAACACTTGACAGAGTTCCAGAACAACACTATGCATATTTGGACTGATCCCACATTACATTCTCTTGTAAAGTCGCTTGTATATACGTACATACATATAATATATTTTTTATTTTCACTCATATAAAAAAAAGAAATAATCACTGAGAGCTAGGTGTACCTGAGGTAAATTCCTCTTTTGCATCACAAATTTGGCAAAAAAGCTAATTCTGAAAAGCTAAGAAGCAGGAGATGGATTTCGCAGGCGCAGACCCACCAAACTGACACTGGTAAACATCCAGGGAACTGACATTGAGATAGTGGACTTTTATAGGTACCTGGGTGTTGCCCTGAACAATATTCTGGACTGGAGTCACAGCAATTTGCAGGAAGGGTCAGACCAGACTATACTGTTCAATACTGAGATATTTTGGAGTGCAGGAGGGGCTCCTTAAGACCTTTTTAGAGTCTATGGTGTATCAGCCATCTTCTATAGTGTAGTTTGTTGGTGCAGATGTTCAGCTAGAGCTAAGAGGAAGTGGTTGGATAATATATAATTAGGAAAGGCCAGCTCTGTTCTAGAATGCCTCCTCAACCCAGTGGAGGTGGAACGTTAGCGCAGATCCTTTTTCGAGCAGCTGTTAAGACTTTAAAACCATTATGGCTCCAAACAAATCCCTGATGTAATTTTAAGTTTTTCCATTTCTTCTAATGTTTTTTATGCATAATTATGCATGCATGTTTTGTACATTTTCAAAATCACCCTACTGAGTTTCACTTTCCATTTAATCTGAGTCATGCTGCATGTCTTTCCCTCTCTGTCCACCCAGCTCTCTGTCAGTCAACTTACAAAATAAAGGCCACCAGTGCCACGACAAAAACAACTAGTTATGTCGTCCATGCTTTAACGGACCTCTATCTCCTACTTGATGGGAGAAAATCAAACCCTTTGTGTGCTGGACGGCAACGATTCCTGGTGCTTCTTGATGCCTTCCATGAGATGTAAATGTCTTCCAAGGTGGGCAGGTTTGTATTGCTGATGGGTTCAGCAGTCTTTACGACTAACTGAAGAGAGATTTTGTTTGTTGCCGAGCTGCTACTGTTCCACATGAAGATTGCAAAGGTCAGAACACTTTCAATGGAACAGAGGTAGAAAAAGTGCTCTGAGGAATTGCTAACACTGACCACCGTACTTCCGTTTAGATTTCAGCCATGTCGATCATTCTGGTGGAACCCCGCACCCTATTTTTTTTTAGCGGTAAGTGCTTGAGGTAGGGCAAGGTACAATAGAGTACTTGGTTTTTTCCATTTTCCTGATGAGGAGTTAAGACGACAATAGATCGTGGCTATTAGCAGGGAAAACTTTCCCATAAAAGCTCACACTCACGTGTGTAGCCAGCATTACAAACCTGAGGATCTTCAAGAGCGAGCCTCAGAAATATATCCTTTCAATTCCAAGACCAGGTATATGGGAGAGAAGGCAAACACTGCTGCCCGATGACAGCGGAGAGGAGGATAACACAACAGATAATTTAACTTTAATCATCCTGAAGGAATACGATTATGCCTCTCCCTCAGACCGTCCAGTGACGGATTTGGTGTTGGAGGAAAACAATACTCTCCGGGAAGAAATCTGCCAGCTACAGAAACACGTTTAGGGCCTAACGCTGAGGCAGTGGTTCGGCATTCACCGTTTTGCTTCCTCTGATAAGGACATTAGGTTTTACACAAAAGCACAAAGTATGCTACTCCTGCATACTTTGTGCTATTTCAACCGTTCAACTTTAACAATATTCTGCCCTTTCAGGACATTTTGGCAATGACATTTAGTATTTATACCTTTTATAATTTTTAAAATATTCAGCTTTTTTATGGTTTTTTGCTCCCATTGAAGTTAATGGAAAACGACAAAAATTCCACTAAAACGTCACTGTTTTTGCCATTTAACTACTTCTGCATACTTTCAGCTAGAAACACCATTCAAAATGCTTTCAGAACCTTCAGCTATTTTTGTATTATTCAACTTTTTTATATCTTTTACAGTTTTTCGACAATTTTGGTTTAACCTTTATTACATTTTTTCAGATTTTCAGTTTTATAATGTAATCCAATGATGGAATTCATCAGTTGCTAGAGTGTACACTAACTTTTTGAATAACCTGAGAAAGGACGAACAAACTCCTCACTCGCTCAATTTTCACTTTACCTATACAAATTATACATCAAAACGTAGGATTCTCTTTCGCGATTAAGAAATGTCACCCACATTGACGTGGGACTAACATGTAATCCAGGTGTAAAGTTTAAAGAAAAAACTTTACCTTTCCTCCTATTAAGGAAAAAACACCCTTGCAAATAATACTGCCCTGCTCTGACATCACATTGTCATGTGACAGTGGAAGGCCAATGAATAGGCTATATAGACAAGAAGTAGTGACTGCTGGGAGATGCTAGGGAGGTGCTGGGAAAAGTTTGCTGGCGGAGCCACCTACCGGGATCAGGTTGTGCAAAAAGAAGTCGGGTTTTTTTTTGTAGAAACCACGGAGTTGGCCAGGTATTGATGGCAAGCTAGGAACCTACTGCTAAGGCAAGAAAGCCTGAAGCTCTACTCAGCCCAGAATTTAGCTTTTGAACATCACCTGCTCCGACTGGGCAGGTAGGAGGCTTCATAGCCACCAATTTAAGTCATTGTCTCTTTGCAACTCATTGCTCACGGCCTATCTACATAAACTCTGAAGATCTATCCCTCTGTTGTTGAACCTCTTGGACTTTTGCCTGCTGAGCCGTTGAACTGAAAAGAACCTGACTTTTGTGAAGTGCCTTGAGACGACGTGTTGTGAATTGGCGCTATATAAATAAACTGAATTGAACTGGATGTTGCATGTGGCATATACTGCTGCTTGGACTTGGAAGAATATGCATAATTCTTACTAGAATCTGAACTGTAATTTAAGATTTGAATGGCCATTTGTCTTGATATTTTGTGTGTTTCTGTTATGTTTGTTTTCCTGCACAATATATGGTACCAACTAAAAAAAAAAATCAATTGCTGGTGTTTAGTCTCTTACTCCGCTCCTAGAGTCGGCCTTTGAGAATCTTCTGTTTCTTGCCTAAGATTAAGTAAAGCACAGGTAACAAACAGTTTTCCGGCAACATGCCCCAAAGCAATGCAAAGTCAACACACCTTGAATGGATCCACCTATAGGAATGTCAGAAAGAAATCAGAGCAAAAAATCTTTAAACTCACGTTTTCGAAACGCCACCTCTCGTAAACCGTTCGAGGTAAAGACATGAGCCTTGTGCAAATTTATCTTCAGACCTTGCTGGTGTTCACAGTTAAGGAATTTCTTTGATACCTTTTAACGTTTTGTCATAAAAAAGTTTTGTTTAGGAGTACCAAATATGTCCTTCCCAAAATGGCTTGAAATTGAAAATTTTAAAAGTTATCAACTTTTCTACACTGTCACATCTCCTACACGGATTTATGTAGACACATGAAAATCTCCAGGATTGTTCACCGATGCCTACTGATACCTATGGTTCAAATATTTTTTGGATACCTCTTATCGTTTCCTTGTGAAGTAGTTTTTTTTTTGAGTGAAAAATTCACCTTCACTTATGTTAAAAATGGTCAAAATGATCCACTTTTTAACAGGGTGACACCTCCCAAACAGATTTTCGTAGAAACATGAAAAGCTCCATGATTGCTGATTCATACGGTGCATATGAATCAAATCGATAGCCCTTAGTTTCCAAGTTATTAGACGTCGTTTGAGAGCATGTCAGGCAGTTTTGTCTTTTTCTCTATTTTTTTTCTTTTCTTTTCACTTAGTGTTGTGCCTTTAATAATATATTTTCAACAAAGAAACATTGATATTATCGTTCCCCTGTCCGTTCTGAGAAAAATGGTTCAAGAATGATGTCGATAGCACTTACGGTTTTCAAGCACCTCCAGGTTAAAAAGCCAGGCCTGGATGAGACGATGGTGACGTGCTGCTTTAGAAATGCTGCAGGTGTCAGGTTACACTGACAATCTTTGCTAATTGGCTGATTCATTCCTCACTGCACTATTTATATCTCTGTGTATCTCCTAATGTATATGTCGGTCTGTGATTCTGTCTATTTTTCTGCCTCTCTTCTCTCCATGTCTCACATTTAGACACCCATCCAGACACACAAACACACATCGATGCTTAACTATCTTTTTGGGGACTTTGCATTGACTTCCATTCATTTTCACTCATTTCTATGGCCTAAACCTGACCCTTCCACAAACCCTTGGACCATCTTCATAGGAGGCAACTATAAGCCATTCTGTGTTGGGTACTTAAATAGCATGTCCTGCAGTTCGAACAGCTAGACAACAGTGATTAATCTTAAAGGGCAATTTCATAGACTTTTGCACATAGACTGTTATAAGCATTATAGCTGGATTACATTAATGTTAAACATGCCCATAGCCCATATGCTAAAGTTAGCATTTTGGCTTATTCTCACTCATAGGGCTAAATGAACATATTGAATTGGAGTAAGTTAATGTTGATATGCTAACTAATGTTAGCATATCAACTAAATTTCAGTTATAAGCCTAAATTACCATATTGAATGGATTGAGTTAATGTTGGCCAACCTACTACTTTTAGCATTTTAGCTAGCATTAGCTTTGTAGCCAATTTTAGCTCATACACCGATGTTATAATACTGTTTCAATACCACTTAGTTTTGAGGCAGCTTCTCCTTGTTAAGCTGTTTTTAGCTGATAGATTTCTAATTTAAACAGATTCATTACATTTCAGCAGATTATCTTCAGTCAATTTCAGCTTTTTTCTGCCAGTTTTCAGCTACAAAATTCAGTTTACAGCATTCACACTGCATTTTCGCAGGAAATACAATTTTTTTCTAGTTAAGGTAATGGTGCTGAATAGGCTATGCTAGCATTTTCAATTTTCACCACGTGTTTATATCTTGCTCCCAAACATTATTTTACAGGACTTTATGGCCAGTTCTCTCCTTAGTCTGTGGTGGCTTCAGCAAGTTGTACACAAAACCAAAAACTACTTAGTGTTTATATTATAGACCATATTAAATAGGCCAGATAAAAACCTGCAACAACCGTGTGCCCCTCCCAGTACAGAGGGCAACAGTACTTTCGACAGAAAATCCTTCCATCATTCCATTCCAGTAACATCAAGAACACATAATCCTATTCATACAAATAGCCTGTCAAATTAAAAGACCAAGCTTTTCTCTTTTCGTCAGCATAAGTGTTACTGCTCCACGTAAAAAAAAAAACGAAGAAAATCACAGAACAAGCAGATGAAGAAGAGGCTCTTTTCTTGTACCCCAAAACATAGATGTCTTACCTTTGCTGTTTTATGGTGATAATTCAAGATAAGAGTAAATATTTCCAATTGCCTCCTGTAATTCATTGTCCCTGCTTTACACAGACGTGATTCCTGACTTTTTTCGGCTATTTTTATATGCTGCATACAGCCACTCAGTTTTATTTATTTTTTTCAATGAAGGACGTAGGCTACGTGATTTCTATATACTCTTAAATTAGATTGGCGTTGACAGTTCAATAGACTTAAATCACTCAAGCAGATCTATATCAGGGCTTTTTAAAGTGCGGTCGCCCCTAGGGGGCGCCGAAGCTCTTCAGGGGATGCACAACGTGAGACATGTATTCATCTCATTGATCTGTAAACTCATAGTATTTATGAGGTATAGAATTTTTATTAAAGTATAAAAGGCATTCCGTGTGCTTCTGTATGCGTAACGTTTAAAGCTTGAAATGGACCTACTATCATGCTGTTTTCACTGCAGCATCACATAAGTGAGTTCAAGGATGTGGAGGGGTGTTATTGCTTTGTAATGCAAAATGTGGGGCTGCTGAGATTTGGTTCCCTTCTCCCTTTACACCAAATTAGATGACATACCATATTCATTTACTCCTACTCGACAGTGTTGATTGCGAGACCTCTGAAAAATTCTCTGTGGTGTTACCTTTATTATTATACCAGAATCACTTAGATTAAATGCTTTACTTCCTGAAATATAATCAATTCATTTGAGCATAGCTCTAGAAAAAAGGCCTTTAATTTTGATTATGTGTAGTTAAATATGAGCACTTTTTATTGGCATCCGTTTTTTTTTTTCCTCCAGGCTTGCATCATGTGACCTCCTGATGCGTTTCTGGACCATGATTGAGCCCTCTCTGCCATCCATGGTGTTCTACAAGGACAGAGGGGAACTCCCATCGACTCCGCTGGCTCGACACATTCCCTGCAGCCCATCGATGAATTGTTCCTGCTCTTGAATTACCTTACCCTTGGATGCAAGCAACAGGACCTTGCTGACCGGTATTGTGTCCAGCAGTCCACGGTCAGTCAGTCATCACAGCATGGAGCAACTTTTAATTTGCAGTACTCTGCTCAATTAGGATCTGGACACCTGAGGACCAAAAATCTACCTGCAGACTTCAAGGACTACCCTGACACTAGACATCCTTTACTGCACTGAGCTGCGATGTCAATGCCCATCTTCCCCTCTCCACCTTGCTCTGAAATTACCTGCACCTGGTAGCAAATTTAGTTAAATTTCATTTTTATGTGGCTAAAATCAATATGAAATCTTGTGAAGCAGATTAGAGAAAGAAAATTTGAAGGAAGCGAAATGGGAAACCTTAAAAAGGGAGAGATACAACCATTTGACCACCTTTTGACGTGCCAATTAAAGAAAACGACACTTCCAGCTAATCCCAGCACATATGGATATTGTATTTTAGCTAAGGTAATCAAATAATTCAATTAGTTATAGCAGTTTTGCTTATATAGAAAATATGAAATAAAAACTTCTGAAAACTAACCCTCTAGCATGTTCATAAAATTATTCTAAACTGGATGCAAAATAGGTTAAAAATATTTACACTGCTACTTCAACTGGTCAGATATGCATTGAGGTAAAAAAAAAAGGTCAGATCTTTGTTTTATAGTTTCAATCACCTCCATGTCACAGGGAACTCTCTCTATAAACATGTCATTTTCTGTGTAAATGACAAAGTTACACCATTCACACCAGGAAATCAAAATTTGTCCCTTGATCTGCAAATAATATGGTTGTATTCGCTTGAGTGTGTGTCTACCATCCCTGATGATTATGTAAGGGATGTCCACATAGTTCGTCACATTTGGGCATTTTGTTTCTAAAAGTTCAAACGTTGCTTGCCCCTCAGGATCGTAGACAATCCTGTCCGGTGATGACCCCATCCATGGTGCAGCAGGATCCCAGTCATCTCCTTAGCGTGGAGATGACTGGGAGAGGCCCATAACACCTTTATACAGGGTGCATCTGTGAAAATAATACAAGTGTGTCATAAATGGAAAATTAACGTACAAAAGCAGTTGTGCAGCCATACACATGTATGTAACCAAATAAGTTTTGTGCATGTGACTGTGTATATGGGTAATAGTGCGCAAAACTGGATAACATGCAAATTAATTTGAAGTTACATGTGCGTTTAAGCCAGTATATGCTTCTTTGTTATTGTAAATGTGTGTGTGTTTTGGGGTGTGTGTGTGTGTGTAGCATTTATAGTAAAACACACCTAATTCCTTCAAAGAGTTTCCTCTAACTTCGTCTTGCTGACAGGATGACTTATGTCGTTTACTGGACCAGATTTTATGCCCTGCAACCAAACAGCACCACATTTCTGTAAATACTGAAGTAAAATTCTTACATAAGAGAGTCATTAATATGTAGTTACCATGGTCCTTCTGTTCTGTCTGCGTAGCTAAAGACTGGAGGAAATGCTGAAAGCTTTAACTGGGAGTAGTGACCTGTCTGGGACAACAGAGCTACTATTTAACTGCACAAGGATGTGCCTGCCACACAGGTACAATAGTATCCCTCCAACTCCACCGGCTTTTAATCCCTCAGCACAATCTGTTTGCAATACCAAATATTTGTTAGAAAACAAAATGTACCAGCTATTATAGAAAGACAACCCCTAACATTGAAAACAAGCAAAGTGAAGCTGTAAATTGTGTTATAGGACACACCTATTTTAAATTCTAAATAAACTATTTCACAATGTAAAACAAATAATGTGTAATTCTCACTCGACTCATTTAAAAACTGAAAAGAACTCAGAACACAATATCGTTTCTGTGAGAACCAATACTATTGCACCTGTTCTGAAAGACCCAGTATTTATATTTCAAGTCAACTCAGGTACCATATGATATAGTTTAACAATATGTCTTCATCCATATTTTATTTGTAGTGGCATGACTCACTTGATTAGAAAATAACAAACCTGAAAAAAACTGTATCCTTGTGTGTCAGTGATGTGTTTTTAAGGAGCATTTTTACAGTTTATGGACACATTTTTGACACATGGACCTGAAGCACTTGGCCCCAACTGTGACATCACCTGCCTTCTTGTTTGAAACTGAGATTAAGATTTAGGAAATCACATAACATTGCACAAACAAACAAAACCCTTAATAACATTTACATATCACTATATTTAAAATATATGGTATGCATAGTAAAATTTTCCTTGCAGAGCTAACCATGTTACATGGACAACAGACAGTTCAGTGAACTCTAAACCAATTATCAACTTACCTTTGAAGTCATTTATAAAGCTGGACACGTACAGCTTAAATCCTTTGTCCTTTTTGGACGTGGGGGCGGTCGAAATGATTTGAAGTATTATGTAGACGTCAACACTTACAGTCGGCAAATCCTGCAGTGACAGTGTAAAAAACGCCATTGCGGACTCTATTGTTGCTTACTCACCCGAAGTGATCGACGTGTCCAAAGAATGTGGAAGTGCCAGAATGGAAGCCGGTGGCATATAGGCTATTGTTAATTAAAATCAACCACAGTATGCTTGTATTAGCAAATTAATCCAACCAATATGAGGAACCACGAGTGAGCTAGGGACGTGTATAATACTACAGAACATTGTGCATTTAATCACTGACAAATATTTTTAATTTTGAAATTTTCACAACTATGTTAAACTAGAAAAATTTGCATTCCCTGCGAACATGCAGTGTGAATGCTGTAAGCTGAATTTTTTTGCCGAAATCTGGCAGAAACAAGCAGAAATTGACTGCAGAAAATCTGCTGAAATGTACTCGTACTCGTCGTCTTCCGCTTATCCAGAACCGGGTCGCGGGGGCAGCAGACTCAGCAGAGACACCCAGACGTCCCTCTCCCCAGACAGCTCCTCCGGGGGGGAGCCCAAGGCGTTCCCCAGGCGCCAGCCGAGAGATCCATAGTCCCTCCAGCGTGTCCTGGGCCGTTCCCTGGGCCTCCTCCCGTGGTCTTTTGACGCTGCCTGGAACAACCTCCCAGAGGAAGGCGTCCAGGAGCAATCGGTATAGATGCCCGAGCCACCTCAACTTGCTCCTCTCGATGTGGAGGAGCAGTGTGCTCTACCTCGAGCCCCTCCCGAATGGGCCGGAGCTCCTACCCCTAAAAGGGGGTGCCCTGCCCACCCTACGGAGGAGAGCTCATTTCAGTCCGCTTGTATCCGGATCTCGTTCTTCGTTTCCCTCACTCGTTGAACAAGACCCGAGATACTTTGAACTCCTCACTTTTGAGCAGGAACTTCCCCTCCAACCTGAAGAGGACAAGCCACCCTTTTCCCCAGTTAGTAACATGACCTCTGACTTGGAGGAGCTGATCTTCATCCCAGCCGTTTCACACTCCTGCTGCGAAACGCCCCAGCGCATGCTGTAGGTCTTGGGTAGTAGGGGGCCAGCAGGACACCGTCATCTGCAAAAAGAAGAGACGGAAATCCACTGGTCCCCAAAATAGCCCCTTCCTCCGGCCCTTGGCTGCGTCTAGAAAATCTTGTCCATAACAGTTATGAACAGGCCGGTGAACAAAGGGCAGCCCTGCCGGAGTCCAACATGCACCGGAAACGAGGTCGACTTAGTGCCGGCAAATGCGGACCAAACTCCTGCTCTTGCTCGTACAGGGACTGATGGCCCCTAATAAAGGGCCCCCGATTCCATACTCCTTGGAGCACCCCCCACAAGGCATCACGAGGGACACAGTCGAATGGCCTTCTCCAGGTCCACAAACACACATGTGAACCGGTTGGGCAACTCCCATGAGCCCTCGAGTACCCTGTAGATGGGTATAGAGCTGTTCCAGAGTTCCACGGCCGGGACGAAAACCACCCTGCTCCTCCTGAATCCTGCTAATGCCGACGGTTTCGAACCTACTCGACCTCGTCGGGAACTCTTCCTCTGGAATCCAAAGTACCACTGCGTGATTCAGGGTCGACTTCACCCTGCCATTTGCCTTTTCTATTGGTCACACGTATTTCCTTTGGGCAGGTCCCCTGATGATGTGTTACTCCCCCTGTGTCCCCGAGAGCCTGTGCCATGCCAATGTTGAAGATCTCGCGTTCTACAACCTCATGATAGCCCCCACACAACACTAGAGATTGTGAGGTGCTCAGAGGGCGGCATACTCATAACTCTAACCCGTGGATTCCCCCATGTAGTAAACTTGCCTCACCTGCGGAGCTTTTTAAACCACCCTCGGACTGCTCTTCCCGGGCAACGAAGTACCAGGGGGATGCCACCGCTTCACTATCAGAAGGAGCCCCCCAACTTAACCCCCGTAGCAGATTCCGCTCTCTATCCGTCATCTGCTGGCCCTCTGTATTTCTAACAATCAGGAATGCCTTGATGGCAGATTTGAGTGAGATCCTCTCCCTATACCTATGAGGGGGCAGTCAATTGTCTGTTTGCGAACAGTAAGAAACACTTCAACTCACACACCCCTCGTCCACGCCATTATGTACACAGGAACAGCGCGTCCGTTGATTGGCGCAAATCACTGCGATATCTGTCGTGCGTCCAGCGAAACACTGCAACCGAGAATACCGCTAAACCCTAGACCAACTGCGGGTCGTCCAACTGGTAGTGAGGAGACTCTAGCGGATATAAGGTGAGAGAAGGATTGTCTGATCGTGGCTACACACAAACGCACCCGTAGGTCCTTGCACCGAGCTTTGGTTGCGTGCCTTACTCCGCCTAAGTCACTGGGTTAGGTATACGTCTGAGAGCTACACAAACCTGAGAGAAAAACCGGCCCTGGTACGAAGGGGGGGGTGTGGAAAAGCTAGAATAGTGCATCCTCTCGGGACACAGAGCCACGAAATATATTACAAGAGGAGATATAATAATGTTAGCTGGACAGAATATGTATCTTGCGACACACTGTGTGTAAAGTGAGACTGTTCATACGAGGGTGTGATCATAGCGGATTGATGGCAGGGGAGAAGAAACTACAAGACATGTGCACAGCATTCGACAAGTAGATTGAGCGCCAAAAAGAGGTATACCGATAGACAGAGAGCGTGTAAGTCATCAACCAATTGCTCTGGAAGGCCTATCACAAAGTATGTGTATGAGTCGCCGGTAGAATACAGACGACTATGAAAGGACGAATAAGGAAACCGTCCTTGAGCGGTCTCGAGTAAAGGCATAGATGGGAATCGTATTGCTAAATGCGAATACGACAAAAGTGAGTGTGTCGAGTATATGTGGGTCTATCACTTTGACCGACTTCGCGCACCGTCAAGGCCAACAGCTGTACGACGTGTCTCTCTGTACACTAAAGGCGCGTATTCAACACAAAAAGTGCAGGAGGATATCAGAAGCCAATAACACAACATCACGATGCAAATGGGATGAAAAGATTACAGGTGCTTTCGCAAAGCCTCCAGCGATACAAAACGTACAAGAACAATGTGTGTATAATGACAGCACAGACCGATAGCAGCCAGTTGTGGCACTTTCACCTATTATTTTTACATCTTTTGGCGGGGGTACCCAACTGGGAGGGATGAGTGACTCCTGAAGGAATAAACTCAAACAAGATTAAACGGTGTGTGATGATAGAAGGCTTGAGGTAGTATGCGAACACGAATCATGATATAGCTGCTGTACCTCCTTCTTCACGTGTGACATTAGAATGTGTGACCCTTCGTAGGGTAAAGAGGATGGAGTACCGTGATAAGATAGAGTCTAAGTTGAGGTAGGGTATAAGACTTCTGCGTGTCGGGATTTATTGTGGGACTCGCGTGTCGTCATGAGGGTGTGTATGACAGAAGTTGGGCGACGTACTTCTGTCAGGTTTAGAATGGGACTACCAGGCACAATGCGGTTGTGTGGAGGACTTAGTATGAAAAATCGCAAGACAGGATTCACACAGAGGGGAGACATGAGAGTCAAAGTACAGAACCAGCGTAGAAGACAAGTAGACACAGGTGGAAATCTACGGGGTAGGTGGTTAAAAACAGTGGAATCGTGGTGTGAAAACACAAAAGGGAGGAAATGGAGGGACAATATACTCTATCGTTTAGAACATAAACCTAACGAAAGGGGAACAACAAAAGGAAGGGAATACCGTAACCGTGAAAGCTTAGTGGTCACTTAGGTCGAGATGAGAGTATCATATTGAGCTGAAACAATCATACAGTACAGGAAGAACAGCTATTCACACAAGAAAATACAAGAAGCGTGATAAGGCGAAGGACTTAAGACGAACATAGTAAGAAGTTGGAGTAATTAATGATCACACCTATAACACTGTATGTTCATTGGTCTCGTTATAAGTTCTATGGTTCTGACAACCCGCGCAGGGCGCGTGAGGAGCCGTGGCCTCCATCGGCGGCTACGAATCTGAGGGGATGTAATGTTACATATCAGCGAACAGCTGAGAAGGAACGTACATACTCACATGAATTCAGCTAGGAGATGGGGGTCCAGAAAAACGATGTGACGGGCTGTTGCTCTGTGAACAACGAATAGGATAGGAGATGAGAGCTGACACTCGCCGCAAACAGCTCAGGCTACATGTCCCCCCGAGCGAGTAGACAGCACCCAGGCACCACAAGCCACCTAAGCATGCCAGGGAGCAGGCCGTCGGAGGTCTAAACAGGTGGTGGAACTCCAAAAAAGCACTATCGGAACGGGTCACATAAATCCCACTGTCCCCCTGCCAGGTCGGTGGCGCCCCTATGGGGGGCGCCTCGCGTCTCTCGTTGTGGCGCTTGGCCCGTCCGGTCCCGCGAGGAGCAACCCGCTCACCAGCGCTCCTCCGACAAGTCCCCGACCCAGGCCTGGCTCCAGGGTGGGACCCCGGCTCCGCCGTACCGGCGAGCGTCACGTGCCTTCATATATTTGTCCTCATGAAGGATTCTTAGACCGCTCTTTGTCTGACCCATCACCTAGAGCCTGTTGGCATGGAGAACCCTATCCAGGGCATTTAAGCCCCAGACAACATAGCCTCTAGCATCATTTGAACACTCAAACCCCTCCACCACGTTAAAGGTGGCGGTTCACCTTAAACAGAATGCTAAACTCCTTTTGAAAGCTGGCAGAAAGTGGCTAAGGTTGAAAGCAGGGTATCAGCTGAAATCTGATAAATTAGTAGAAATAACAGAAATGATAACAGAAACATTAGCAACATTAGCTGATGAAGTTTGGACCTTGTTCTGGTGGAGTTTTCTTCCTGGTTCCGATGGGTTTGACCTGGTTCTGATAGACTTTGGAACTGGTTCAGATGGAGGTTTGTACCAGGTTCTGATTGAATTTGGACATGGTTCTCATAGAAGGTTCCTCCTGGTTCAGAAAGCGATTTGTACCTGGTTCTGTGGAGGGTCACTAACTGGTTCTGACGGAGTATGGGTCCAGTTCTGATGAAGATTTGTGTAGACTTTTGCATATAGGCTGTTGTAAGCATTATAGATGGACTGAGTTAATAATAGCCAACATGCTAGTCTTAGTACATTAACATTTAGCTAGCCTTAGCATTCTAGCTAATTTCAGCTTTTTCACCGCTTTTTACATACACACATATACAGTGGAAGATACCTAGAGCTATAAATAGAACAGTGAATCAGCCAATCAGCAAAGAGTGTCAGTGTAACTTGACACCTGCAGCATTTCTAACGCAGCACCTCACAATCGTCTCATCATGGCCTGGCCTTTTAGCATAACTCGGAAACTATAAGGGCTATTGATTTGATTCATGCACTGTATGAATCAGCAAGTCGTGCTGAACAATCATGGAGCTTTCCACGTTTCTACAAAATTCTGTCTGGGAGGTGTGAACCTGTGAAAAAGTGGATCATTTTGACCATTTTTAACCTGAGTATAGGTGAATTTTTCACTCTCAAACAAATCTACTTCACGAGGAAATGTAAGAGGTATCCCAAAAAAGTTTTGAACCATAGGTATCAGTAGGCATCGGTGAACAATCCTGGAGATTTTCATGTGTCTACATAAATCCGTGTAAGAGATGTGACAGTGTAAATAGGTCGATAATTTTTTAATTTCAAGAGATTTCAGGAAGCGGGGGGGGTTGGGGGTGCTCATAGCCCAACACCGTGCAGAACGCTTGGCATTTGCCAGAGAACACCAGAATTGGCAATTCCCCTGGCGCCCCTGTGCTCTTCACAGATGAAAGCAGGTTCACATGGAGCACATGTGACAGACGTGACAACTCTGGAGACACGTGGGAGAGCGATCTGCTGCCTGCAACATCCTTCATCAAACGACTCGGTTTGGCAGTGGGTCAGTAATGGTGTGGGGTGGCATTTCTTTGGAGGGCTGTACGGCCTCCCATGTGCTCGCCAGAGTAGCCTGACTGCCATTAGGTACCGAGATGAGATCCCCAGCCCCTTGTGAGACCATATGCTGGTTGGCGTTGGCCCTGGGTTTCCTCCTAATGCGAGACAATGCTAGATCTCATGTGGCAGATTGTGTCAACAGTTCCTCAAGAAAAAAAAAAAAAATTGGGGGACAAAAATGAAGACATCGAAGCTATGGACTGGCCGCCCGTTCCCCCAGACCTGAATCCGATTGAGCACATCTGGGACATTCATGTCTCGCTCCATCCCCAAATTCACGTTGCACCACAGACTGTCCAGGAGTTGGGCGGATGCTTTAGTCCAGGTCTGGGAGGAGATCCGCTCAGGAGACCATCCACCGTCTTCATCAGGAGCATGCCCAGACCGCTTGTAGGCAAGGTCATACACAGGCAAGTGTAGCCACACACAATACTGGGCCTCATTTTGACTTGTTTTAAAAAGGACATTACATCAATCTGGATTCGCCTGTAGTGGTTTTTCCACTTTATTTTTGGGTATTCCAAATCCCAGGCCTCCATTGGTTAATACATTTGATTTCCATTGATGATTTTTGTGTGATTTTGTTGTCAGCACATTCAACTTTGTACATAACAAAATATACAATGAGAATATTTCATTCATTCAGATCTAGGATGTATTATTTGAGTGTTCCCTTTATTTTTTTTTGCAGTGTATATTTAAATGTAACACTGTGCTGAACAAAGGATGGATGCATTGTTGAAAAACACATACAACATCTTGGCGCGAGTTTATAGAGGCATGAGTCATTGTGAGTGTGTGTATGTGCACTACATTAATCTAAGCTCTTCTCCCTTGGCCAGAATCTCTTCCTCAATGTTCTTGAGCTCAGCTGATTTCTCCTTGCTGGGCCTCCTCAGTGCGTTTGACTTAGTTATTAGCTGAGCCAGCTTACCAGTCCTCAACTTGTCTCTCAACGCAACTGATCAAATTTTTTCCATGGGAAGACAGGGTAAAGGAGAACCCTCTTGCCCAGCCGATACATTCTTCTCTGGATACCACTGGATTCCTGGCAACAGTGGAAGATTGTGTGCTTGACAACATTGTCGGTTGAGGACGCAGAAGACGATTATATGACTTTGAGGCCAACTGAGAAAACTTCCATCTCTCTCCTCAAGGACAATGGCGCTCTATCTGTGTTGACAGTCTAATTCTTGCACACACACTCACGGTTATATATTAGCACCCCCAGGATTCCACCGCACTCTTTCAAAATCTTTACTCCTTGTGTGTTGCTTAGCCCTGCACCTAATTGCAGGATTTCATTACTTTTTCATAGATTTTTTGTTTTATCGAAAGGATTACCAGCAAAAACCAAATATTATTAGTAATTAAAAATTTGGACTATAGCTGCTCTTACACCAATGACCCAGCTTTCTTAGTTAGACTTCAATGGACTGTTACTTAGTTCACCTTCAGTACCAGTAAAATCAATATATTATTAGCACCTGAAAATGTGGATTAAAGCTGTTTTGTACAAGTGATTCAGCTTCCTTAGTTAGAATTCAGTGGAATGTTAAGACTTTCAATATTATCATCTTCTTTTAGCATAAGATGCTTTATTATTAAGAGTGGCTTGGAACCAATTTCTACCAGTAAATCAGGAAGGATTATTAATGTTATTTGATTTTTTTTTGTGTGCGTGTTTGCTGTGTGATTGTATTGTAATTGTTTCTCCTCATGTACAGCACTTTGAATGTCTTGTTACTGAAAAGTCCTATATAAATACCTTACCTTACCTATAGCCCCGCGAGAGCTCTGCAGGTAGTGCTACATGGATGTAGGAAAATTAAGACCTGTTTAAACATTACTTAAGACCAACAACACAAACTTCAGCGAATTTAAGACTTTTTAAGGCCTTAAATTTCTATTTTAAAATTTAAGACTTTTTAAGACCCCGCGGAAACTCTGTGTCTCGGAGGTGTAACCCTGTGAAAAAGTGGATCATTTTGACCATTTTTATCCTAAAGTGAAGGCAAAGTTTTCACTCTCAAACAAACCTACTTCACGAGAAAACAATAAAAGGTATCCAAAAAATATTTGGACCGTAGGTATCAATAGGCATCGGTGAACAATCCTGGAGATTTTCATGTCATAAAATCCGCGTAGGAGATGTGATGGTGCAGAAAAGTCGATAATTTCGAAATTTCGAGCGATTTTGGGAAGGACAGATTTGGTACTCCTAAACAAACCTTTTTTAATGACAAAACGATAAAAGGTATCAAAAAAATTCCTTCACTGTGAGCGCCAGCAAGGTCTGAAGATAAATCTGCACAAGGGTCATTTCTCCATCTTGAACGGTTTACGAGAGGCGGCGATCCGAAAACATGTATGTTTAAGGATTTTTGGCTCTGATTTTTTTCTGACATTCCTATAGGTTTCCCATTCAGGGTGTGTTGACTTTGCGTTGCTTTGGGGCGTGTTCCTGGAAAACTGTTAGTCCCACGTCCATGAGGGTGACATTCTTTAATCGCGAAAGAGAATCCTATGTTTTGATGTATAATTTGTATAGGTAGAGCGAAAATTGTGAGAGTAAGGAGAGTATGTTCATTCTTTCTCAGGTTATTCAAAAACCTAGAGTGTACACTCTAGAAACTGACGAATTCCGTCACTGGATTAAACTATAAAACTGAAAATCTGAAAAGATTCTAATAAAGTTTGAATCAAAATTGTAGAAAAACTGTAAAAGATATCAAAATATTGAATTATACAATAGTAGCAGAAGGTTGTGAACGCATTTTAAAAGTTGAATGGTGTTTCTAGCTGAAAGTATGCGGAAGTAGTTAAATGCGAAAAACAGTGAAGTTTTAGTGGAATTTTTGTCGTTTTCCACTCATTTCAATAAGAGCAAAAAAACCATAAAAGGCTGAATATTTTTAAAAGTATAAAAAGAAGCATGTTGACAGATGCTGAACAGCACTGTGTATGCAATTGATTTAATGAAATAAAATCTGACAAATATAAATAAACAATTCTTTACATCAACTTTTACTAAGTTTTGTATCCACAGTAGCCAGATGTATAAGTTGTGATTATTGAGGAACCTTAGATTTTCCAAGCAGGAATTCAAACTTCAGGGGGCATTACTAGGCATCAATTCCAACAGGTAAACAGACCCAAAAGCTGCCTTTAAGAGTCCCTTACTTTGCCCTTTTTTTGTTTGCAGTGGCCCGGAACTCATTGCATTACACAAATGTTGGGGTTCCGGGCGCCCAATCCCTGAACGAGTTTTTTCTTTTGGCCATGGGGGTTTAGCAGAGATGCCCTGAACATAGGATGCGGAAGGATAGATATTATATTGTGTTATTGCCTAAATAACTGGTCACTCAAGATGAGTAGAGGTGCTCAAATTCGCCCACAAAAATCATCTATATCAAAACTTAAATGTGTCTATTATATACACACTTACATGTGGTTTCTAGATTTGTGTGTGCTCACCTGTTTCCAGTGAACTCCTCACTGCAGAATAAGCAGATATGACTGAAGTAGCAGTCTTCTCGCTCCTTCTGCTGTTGTTCCAGCACCTCCTCCTGTAATACATCAGTGTTTATTTTTAAGAGAGCAAAGTCAGAGGGGGAATTTTATAAACTGACAAAACAAATTTCTGTGAATAAATTAAAAGAACCAGTGTGTGATAAGAGTGACAGCTAAGTAGCACCACCAAGAAACAGAATGTTGCAGTAAATTAGAGTAACTGTCCAACAGTCCTCCCTAGAACTCTCAGCGCAAAGCCAAAGGATAAAATCTTTTCTTCAGACCTGGAAAAAACAGCTAACAGAAAGAACCCTGAACCTAGATGAAACAGCTTGGCTGCCAATACAGAGAAATGTCTCTTCAACCCCAGCAAAAAGGAGAAAACAGCGGACTGTTCAAACAACGAATGATAGGAGTAACCCAACTGAAAACACAGGATTTCCACTAGACAACAGGTTTGCTCCTCTTCTGCAAGACTGTCTCACTGAAAGAAAGCTCTTCTTCCACCAGCAACAGGTATGACAAAAGATTGCCCTATAAATGGTTTCCTTCAAAATAGCTTCAGAAAGAGCCAGCCACCAGTCCACAAATCCTAATAGTGGGTGAGTGAGATTAAAAATGTTTGCAACCAAAAAACGAAAAAAAAAAAAAAAAGTACTTAGAATATTGATGAACATCGAGCAGCAAAGTTCAAGGTGTCAAAAAATAAAGGGTTTCTCAAGGAGGCCCCTCTAAAACAGTTTTCGGGTTTGGAGAATTGGGGATTCAGTAGACGGCTTTAAAAGCTAAAGAAATAGCTTAACCGGGGCCTGCCAAAATTTGGTGAACCTTTTTATTCACCATTTCAATATTTTAATGGAAAGAAGGCATCTTTAAGAAAGATGGATTTTGTCTCAAGTCTGGAGTACATCTATTCACTTCCAACATGTTCTATTCTGTGAATTAGACACCAGCTGCCTTGGCCACAAACAGGAGACAAAAGAGTACAAAACAACTGATAGAAAGGCGTTCTGAAAGACAGCTGCAGCCTCCTGAGTTAACGATGGACCGGAGAAAAAAAATGACAGAGACTTCTTCATCACTACTACAAATGAAATCTCCCCAGACTCTGGACAAGTGGACCCCCTTAGCCCCAACAGAATACCCCAAACCTCCTTCACCCCCAGACCCCACCCACCAATCCCTCATCTCTATACAGCCTCGACTCACCTCTCCTGGCAACTCATTACTGACAACATGTAAAACTTTGTCAAGATTTCAATACAACTTATTCCACACCCAAATCTCACATTTTCTCCACAAATCCCCTATCACTGTCTAGCTTTTGACAAGGCTTTTTGTATTGAGGGTGTTCCAGAAACATATCAATGATATGTACAGGGTCCATATGATAAGACTACCAGTGGTGATTATCTCCAGGTAAACCATGGGGCTCAGATGGGAGAATGCAATAATACATCTGTGCTAAAACGTAACACCAAAATACGGCTAATAAGATCAGAAACAATAAAAACAGAACTTAAACTTAAAATCCCTTTTCATGCGCAACTTGCAACTGAAATATTACCAGTCACCAAGTAATTTAAACTGGCTCCATTAATCATTAGATCGTTGTCAGGAAAAAAAATTTTTAATCAACGACTTCATCACTAAGCATAATCTTAGGTTTACGTGTTTAACAGAATCTTAGTTAGACGAAAATAGGGAGATAGACTCAATGCCTCCCAATTACAATTTTCTAAGTGAGACCAGGAAGCATAGGCGAGATGGAGATATAGCCAAATTGTTTCATGATTCTCTTAAGTGTAAAAAGGTGCAGAAAGTGAAACAACCACCGTGCTTGCATTATAAGATCTTAACGCAGGATTCGACACTGTTGATCGTGTTATAGTACTGGAGCGACTGAAGAATTAGGTCGATCTTTCTGGAACAGCACTTGGCTGGTCCGAGTCTTACTTGAAAGACAGGAATTTTTTGAGTCAACAGGTAACTTTACATCACAGTTCACAAATATCACATGCGGGGTTTCTTAAGGTTCCATCCTGGGACCCCTCCTAATGAAAATCTACATGATCCCCCTGGCTTAGATTATAACAAGCAACAAGACAAGTTACTATAACTTCACACATGATACACAGCTCTACATTACACGGTCACCAGGTGATGATTAACTTGTTCAAGCATCAAATAGAGGCATTCAACAAATAACTGTGTGGATATGCCATAATTTTCTTCAGGTTGAATAAAAACAAAACTGAAGTAATTATTTTTGGACCAATCAAGGAGGAGCAATCAAGAGCCACAGAGGCACATAAAGGCAACCACTAAATTGGCATTCTATCACCTAAAGAACATTTCCAGGATTCAAAGACTAATGTCACAGCAGGATCTTGAAAATTCATTTGTTTGTTTATCTTTAGTTGAGTTGATCGTTGCAAGAGTGTCTTTACAGGTCAGTCAAAAAAGTAAAATCAGCTGCAGCTGAACGCTGCTGCCCTGCGTCCTCACTAAAACTGAGAAACTTGAGCACATCGCCCCTGTTTTAAAGTCCTTACACTGGCTCCCTGTATTTCAGAGAATAGACGTTAAAATATGTCTGTCAATTTATAGGTCACTGAATGGCTTAGCACCAAAATATATGAAAGATTTATTGCTGTTGTATGAACCTTCCAGACCACTCAGGGCTTCTGGTTCAAGTCTACTCTGCCTTCCCAGAATCTGAACCAGTTCTTATGCTCCACTAATCTGGAAGAAACTTGCATCGCATTCAATAATTTCAGTCTGCAGTACAACCTTTCTCTACTTTTCTTAAATTTTTTTAAGTACACTACAATGTACTTAAAAAATTGCAACTGAATTTTTCTCATCATGTAAAGTACTTTGAATTGTTTTGTTGCTGAAATGTACTATACAAATAAACTTGCCTTGCCCTGCTAATTTAACGAAGTTCTTGTTTACCCGGGTTAGATTGGGAAAACAGTTGAATCAGGCTTTAATTTTGAAAGAGTGTTCGTAAACGTGAAAGTCATAATACTTGGTGATCCCGGAAACTTAAGTATTTTCTCAGAGTCAGCAGCATAAAGCAAACTATCCTGAACAACAGCATTATGTACTATTCAAACTCACAAAGCGATTAGATTCTTTAGCAACATGAAAAAAGTTGGCCGCTGCTAGTAGCTCCTTTTCAGAACAAGGCAGGCATAATGAGGCTCACCTTTTATTTCCTAGAGGCTTGACCTCAGCCAACAGGCGAGAACCTGAGGCAGAGAGGCTGCAATTAGTCTTGCAATTAGTCTTTTGGTATATGTCTCTGAAATGGACACTAACTGAGACTAACTTTTGCTAATTTTTCTTTCCTAAATAGCCAAAGCTCAGTCAGATTGGATAAAGAACATCTGTGAACAGTGATTTTTAAAAGTCTTGCCAAAGGTTGTCAGTTAGAAATATGTCCGGACCTTGGTCCATTCCAACGCTTGAATTTGCTTTGATGTAAACCATTCCATTGTTGCTCTGGCTTTATGTTTAAGGTCGTTGTCCTGCTGGAAGGTGAACTTTTTTCCCAGTCGCTGCTTCACTGCATAATGCTTTCCTTGCCTGGTCTGTCAGTTCAGGTAGACAATAATGCCTTGGTAGGTCTGCAGTCGTGCTATACTCTATTTTCAGACGATGAATTGAAGGGTACTTCAAAGGGTAATTTAGGGCACTGCTTTCTGAGCAAAACATGCTTTAAATGTCTTGTGTAGTCCGCGTTCCTTAGTCTTATTTAGGCTGTTTGTTCACTAATGTTTTCTAACAAACTACACCTACTTAATACTAAGACAATAACTCTGGGAACAACTAGATTTACTAATGAGATTAATAGTGCGTTCCATGTGTTACTTCCAAGGGTTTTGAGCAATTTCATTATATTTATAATCCCTCATAGAGGGATCATATAAATGCAAACCAGCTCCACGTCAGCACCTTCAAATTCGTCTATTTTGAATGGAGCATATGCGCACAGTCCCCACCAAGTTACAAAAATTGGGAGGTGCATGACATCGTGTGGGTGCGCTTGTCAACAGTGACCATCCCCACCCCTGTCCAAAGGCCCCACGCGATTGCATCACTGTTTGCATGCGCAGCCTTGCTCCATGTTCAGTGCATCAAGAATAAACATAGCTTTAATTATAAACTTCTTTGTATTGGGCTATCACATTAAATCCCAGTCCAACACATTTAAAGTTGATGGTTGTAATGTGACAAAATGGGAAAAAGTCGAAGGGGCACTGAATAAACCCATTTTTTGTTCTAAATGACTATGCATTTTCTGCTAACCAGAACTATTTGATAAAAAATGAAATAAATGCACAGCGACTGTGGCTCAGCGAGGAAGTCGTCTTGCAATAGCAGGGTTTTGGGCTCGTTTCCAGTTTCCCCTTGTCACATGTTGGTGTGCCCCTAGGCAAGGCACTTAACCCTATGTTACCCACCGATCTGCATATAGGCGTAAGAAGGTGTGCGTGATTGTAAATGAGTCAATGTGGCTCAATTTTTGTAACTTGATTAGTCAGTATGACTGGAAAAGCATTAAATTCAGTCTATTTACAATTTACCATATCTATCAGTGAAGTACAGACTACTTGAGATATTTTACCACAGTTTAATTGTATGCATCTTGTGATCATATTTTCTAGAATTAATTAAGGATGTACTTTATTTGTCCAGTCAAAGTTTGCCTAAATAATAAGTACATGTTTTTAAATGGACCACAATGCATAAAGCAAGCTTTCCACGAAAAACAAGCCATACCTGATTTATATTCTGAACAGTGGCGGATGCTGGTCTTTCAAGGAAGGGAAGCTCAATTTCAAGATTGCTGATTCGCTCACTTCACTGTCAATCAAAAAGGGATTCAGCCTCAGACAGATCATCCAATCACCATGCAGAAGCTGAGCGTCCGGGCCAGCCGAGGCCAGCCCACTGCCCCATAGACCCCCAGAGACGCTGAGCGTCTGATGGGCGGGACAAAGCTCAGCATTTTTGCTTCGCTATTGAACTCACTGTTAAAAGCACTGTGAAGCTGCGGGAATGAGTGAGAGGAAAGCCGGGTCGTTACCAGTGATAAGAAGCTGATTCTGAACAAAAGTGAGCGCGTTGTAGCGCATATTTAGTCAATGACATGTACACACAACAGTATATATTTGATCACTTATTTTTTGACATTTTAGGGGAAGCTGAGCTTCCCCTGCAGTCTTAGAGCAATCGCCACTGATTCTGAAAAATTGACCTAAACAATTTAAAACCTGCATCTCAGGAATAGCTGTTCACAATAGGTCATCAAAACAGTTTCTGACTTATGTGACTAGACAAAAAAAAAAAGAAAAGCATTCACTGCCCCAGAGCTGCCTTTTTAACAAGTGTTGGATTTATGATCCTCACCAGTCGTTTTAGCTGGAGCCTCTCTCTAAGTAATCGGTCTTCTGGAAGGACGTCACACAGAAGGAAATAGTTTTCTTGTGTCTCTGCAAGGCAAATAACATTTCATAAGATAAGTTATGTTCACTAACTTCAATTTATTTACATTGATCACGGCCTGAATGTAATTGTGCATTTTTACTCTTCTTTAAATGTTACCCATAATACTACAATGCCTTTTGTGAAGAGATCATGAGTTGTTGTGTTGCAATGAACTCACCAACTGGACCAGTGGAGTTGGTCTTTATCACAGAGCAGAAATCAGTGACTGGTTGCTCTAGGAACCTCCCCTTCCAGTAAACCATGTATCTGATAAAGTAAACTCAGTTTAGTGTGGTCAGTCATAAATGTGCATTATTCCACATACAGGCAAAAGACCTACCCTGGGAGGTTGATAATGAGCTTGACATCAGCAATCACAAGCTTGTGGTCAAGCAGCATGTGTCTGAGCAGGGCGTCTTTCTGCAGCAGAGGGACAGACTCAGAACAAAACAGGCAGACCAGCAGCTCATCACTTGGACGCTGCAGCAGACTGGAAGCACTGGGACCCCCAGCTTCAAACTCTGGAAAACTCAGAGGCTCCAATATGCTGTCCGCACCTAAAAGAAAAGGGCAGCATTCAATAGTATAAGACAATGAAATAGAATTTATGAACATATTCCACATATTGAAAAGAGGTAGGACGAAGCATAAGCTTTGTTTGATCATAGGCCTTCTCCAACCATCGATTAGGTAATACATTAATTCATCTATTAATAAACAATCGAACTAACTCTTTTCAAATCAAAGTTCTGCAAGAAACATGCAATCGCAAACCCCCCCGATACAGGAGACTTTGTCCTTTGTCCACCAAGGTCACAGACTCTGTGCTTACAAAGGATTGAATAATAATGGAAAATGATTGAAGTTCCATTCAATTCTATTTTATTTATATAGCAACAATTCACAACACATGTAATACATACATACCTACATAACAAATAATCCTAACTATCAAAAGTGCAGTTGGATTCAGTTTATTATTCAAATTGTGATGATAATGTGAGATTGTTGGGAAAAAAGTTTTTCTGTCTAAAGAAACCCAGCAGATTGCATCCAGTCAGTGACTTGCAGCATTCACTCCTCCTGGATGAGCATGTAGAGACAGTGGACAGTCACTGGCGTTGACTTTGCAGCAATCCCTCATACTGAGCATGCATGTAGCGACAGTGGAGAGGAAAAACTCCCTTTTAACAGAAGAAAACCTCCAGCAGAACCAGGCTCAGTGTGAGCGGCCATCTGCCACGACTGACTGGGGGTTAGAGAGAACAGAGCAGAGACACAAACCCAGCAGATTGCATCCAGTCAGTGACTTGCAGCATTCACTCCTCCTGGATGAGCATGTAGAGACAGTGGACAGTCACTGGCGTTGACTTTGCAGCAATCCCTCATACTGAGCATGCATGTAGCGACAGTGGAGAGGAAAAACTCCCTTTTAACAGGAAGAAACCTCCAGCAGAACCAGGCTCAGTGTGAGCGGCCATCTGCCACGACTGACTGGGGGTTAGAGAGAACAGAGCAGAGACACAAACCCAGCAGATTGCATCCAGTCAGTGACTTGCAGCATTTACTCCTCCTGGATGAGCATGTAGAGACAGTGGACAGTCACTGGCGTTGACTTTGCAGCAATCCCTCATACTGAGCATGCATGTAGCGACAGTGGAGAGGAAAAACTCCCTTTTAACAGGAAGAAACCTCCAGCAGAACCAGAACCAGGCTCAGTGTGAGCGGCCATCTGCCACGACTGACTGGGGGTTAGAGAGAACAGAGCAGAGACACAAACCCAGCAGATTGCATCCAGTCAGTGACTTGCAGCATTTACTCCTCCTGGATGAGCATGTAGAGACAGTGGCTTGCATTGACTTTGCAACAATTCCTTACACTGAGCATGCGTGTATTGACGACGGAAAGGAAAACCAACAAGTGTTATAGAAGGCATAATTTAAGTAGAATTAAGGACCCATGTCATATGCTGGTCTATTGTATTTTATCAAGCACAAAGAGAGGACAGTAGTCTACCTAGAAATTTAAAGCACTTCATTCTATCCTCTGCCGACAAGCTCTATGGGGTTACTGATCTCATTTTCTAGCAGGACTTAATCCCTGCCAGCACAGTCAAAAGTACCAATACCTACTTTAATGACCATGGGATTACTATGCTCGATTGGCTAGCAAAGCAGGCCTGGCCTGGCAATCGGTTATTGTCAAGCGGAAGCACGAGAGATGACAGCCAACAGTGTAGAAAAGCTTCCTTAAAACCTTTTTTGGAATTTATTTAAAACCACCACCAAGTCAACATAGTATATTTTAACCTAGATAAGGCTAGATTTTTCCCCCGTTGTATGAGGTATACTCAAATAATCATCCATCCATCGTCTTCCGCTCGCTGGGCCTCCTCCCGGTGGGACGTGCCCACAACACCTCACCAGGGGAGGCGTCCAGGAGGCATCCTAACCAGATGCCAGAGCCACCTCAACTGGCTCCTCTCAACATGGAGAAGCAGCAGCTCTACTCTGAGCGCCTCCCTGATGACCGAGCTTCTCATCCTATCTCTAAAGGAGTGCCCAGACACCCTGCAGAGGAAACTCATTTGCCCCTTTTCCACTGGCTCGACTCCACTCGGCTCGCTTTGCAAGCGTTTTTCACTGATTGGCCGTAGGAGGAGAAATGAGAAGGTTTTCGTTGAGACAGTGCAGGGAAAAGTTAATAAAACTCAAGAGCAACTACAATAATATTAAGGACAACAGTGGCCGGAGCAGGTCAAACATGCAATTTTACCATCTAGGAGTCATAAACCAGCCTGAAGGCTGACAGAAAAGAAAAAGGACAAATCACCTTTCTGAATTTCATGCAGGCAGAGTGTTGTATGTAATAACATCCTGAATCAGCTGATCAGACATTTGTTTACCGTCCTTTAGCGAACCACAGTAACCACAGTAACCAGACTGCCTGCTTCGAATCAAACAGGAGAAAAGCCCCGGTGAATCTCCTGCAACACCCCCAACACCAGAACCCCTGAGCCTTATTTTAGAAGTTCTGGCTGGGCTGTGGTCCAGATAATTATACCAGTGGAACATTTTAGACATAACAACATAAACAAGACATTCTTGTATACACATTAATACAAAAGTTATGAGTATTTAGTTTATTTACGTTTTTATTTTCTTTTTATGGTTTATCATTTAATGCAGATCACTTTAATGTGACAATGTAACACAGTAACGTTAATAGCACCACAGCGCTCTACACTCATGGCTGGAGGCGGGGCTTCAGTTGCCATAGCTTCAGCCGTTGGGGGATCAGTGGAAACACAACTGATACCGTAACGAGTAGAGCGAAACCGAGGGGTGCAGACAGAACGAGCCGGCTAAAACGAGCCAGTGGAAAAGGGGCAATTTTGGCCACTTGTTGTATCCGGGATCTCGTTCTTTCAGTCAAGACCCAAAGCTCATCATGACCATAGATGAGGGTAGGAACGTAGATCGACCGGTAAATCGAGAGCTTTGCTTTTTGACTCTGCTCTCTCTTCACCATGAAAGACTGATACAGCACCAATCCATCTATCGATCTCCCGCTTAATTTTTCCCTCATTCTGGAACCAGACCCCAAGATACTTCAACTCCTCCACCACTCAAATAATCAATGTACATTAAATTCAGAATTATTTTGGCAGCAGAAACAAATAAATTCACAGCAAAGGAATCAACACCACAACAGACTCCACAGCCTCATGACCTCCATAACACACTGCATCAATGCAGTAATTCACACAAAAGGAGCTCCGCCAAGTATTTATTGCACATACTGTACAGTAACATGGACAAACTAGTCGGTGGGTCAAAATTTCCATATTAAAATCTTTATTATTGTTCTAATGTAATTTTTTAATTTTCTGAGAGATTTTTTTTTCCTCTAGAAGAATTTTCATTCTGATTAATTCTTTTTAAGAACTGAAATTCCTCTTGTGGTGGATAAAAAATGATTTTTTTGGACGATTAATCTCTACGTATTGTATGCTCTTCAGCTGGATGGACTTGTTCCTCTTGGACATTTGTTATGATGCGTCACCATGCCAACGTTTTTTTTATAACCGGGAACAGCTAATTAAGATATTCTCTC
The DNA here is from genome assembly GCA_036173005.1 of Crenichthys baileyi. Lineage (NCBI taxonomy): Eukaryota > Metazoa > Chordata > Actinopteri > Cyprinodontiformes > Goodeidae > Crenichthys > Crenichthys baileyi. The sequence goes on along the minus strand of JAHHUM010000586.1, from coordinate 1,196,524 downwards.
TCTGCTACACTTCCAACGTTTCAACGGTTTGTCAGCTGCTACCAGAGAAAACAAAACGTTGGATTTGTTTTATGCATATCAGAGACTCATGCATCTCTAAAGCAAGACCTCCTCTAGACAAATTAGATCACAATCTTGTTTATCGCTGCAAAATATATGAAATATCAAAATATGAAATATAAGCCCCTTGTTCAGAGGCAACCTGTAATAACAAGAACTGTGAGAAGATGGTCACAGGAAGCTGAAGAAGCCCTGGGAGGTTGCTTCAAGGCGACATACTGGGATGCACTGTGCCTGCCACCTGGACAGGACCTCAATGCCATTACTGAGTGTGTCACCAACTATATAAACTTCTGTGTGGATACCACCATCCCCACCAGAACGGTGAGATGCTTACCCACTAACAAACTCTGGATCACCAGTGACCTTAAGGGCTTGCTTAACAAGGAAAAAAAACCTTCAAAGAGGGAGACAGGTAATTATTGAGTATACAGAAGCAACTTGATGTCAAGATAAGAGACAGCAAAGAGGTGTACAAGAAGAAGCTAGAAGGGCAAGCTCCAGCAAAACAACATCAGAGATGTACTGGGGTTGGACAATGAAACTGAAACACCTGTCATTTTAGTGTGGGAGGTTTCATGGCTAAATTGGACCAGCCTGGTAGCCAGTCTTCATTGATTGCACATTGCACCAGTAAGAGCAGAGTGTGAAGGCTCAATTAGCAGGGTAAGAGCACAGTTTTGCTCAAAATATTGAAATGCACACAACATTATGGGTGACATACCAGAGTTCAAAAGAGGACAAATTGTTGGTGCACGTCTTGCTGGCGCATCTGTGACCAAGACAGCAAGTCTTTGTGATGCATCAAGAGCCACGGTATCCAGGGTAATGTCAGCATACCACCAAGAAGGACGAACCACATCCAACAGGATTAACTGTGGACGCAAGAGGAAGCTGTCTGAAAGGGATGTTCGGGTGCTAACCCGGATTGGATCCAAAAAACATAAAACCACGGCTGCCTAAATCACAGCAGAATTAAATGTGCACCTCAACTCTCCTGTTTCCACCAGAACTGTCCGTCGGGAGCTCCACAGGGTCAATATACACGGCCGGGCTGCTATAGCCAAACCTTTGGTCACTCATGCCAATGCCAAACGTCGGTTTCAATGGTGCAAGGAGCGCAAATCTTGGGCTGTGGACAAAGTGAAACATGTATTGTTCTCTGATGAGTCCACCTTTACTGTTTTCCCCACATCCGGGAGAGTTACGGTGTGGAGAAGCCCCAAAGAAGCGTACCACCCAGACTGTTGCATGCCCAGTGTGAAGCATGGGGGTGGATCAGTGATGGTTTGGGTTGCCATATCATGGCATTCCCTTGGCCCAATACTTGCGCTAGATGGGCGCGTCACTGCCAAGGACTACCGAACCATTCTTGAGGACCATGTGCATCAAATGGTTCAAACATTGTATCCTGAAGGTGGTGCCGTGTTTTAGGATGACAATGCACCAATACACACAGCAAGACTGGTGAAAGATTGGTTTGATGAACATGAAAGTGAAGTTGAACATCTCCCATGGCCTGCACAGTCACCAGATCTAAATATTATTGAGCCACTTTGGGGTGTTTTGGAGGAGCGAGTCAGGAAACGTTTTCCTCCACAGTATCAAGTTTGTGACCTGGCCACTATCCTGCAAGAAGAATGGCTTAAAATCCCTCTGACCACTGTGCAGGACTTGTATATGTCATTCCCAAGACGAATTGACGCTGTATTGGCCGCAAAAGGAGGCCCTACACCATACTAATAAATTATTGTGGTCTAAAACCAGGTGTTTCAGTTTCATTGTCCAACCTCTGTAGGTCACGGATGAAGAAGATCACAGGCTTCAAGCAGAAAGAAGATCGGGCCGATGGATGTCTGGACAGAGCCAATTATGGGAAGAAACTTGTGCCATCAGAAACTGAATTTGAATTGCTCAGACTAAATCTGTATTTGTATAATTTGAAATTAAATGCATTGGTTCGAAAATTAATTTCACTAAACTGAAACTGAATATAATGGTTTAAAACTGAACTTGTTTGCTTTGAAAATTGCTTTGCTTTGTATTGAAAATTCTGTTTGATTACTTTCACTTTCAGATCTGAAATTCAATTTCAGTTCCAAAATTCAGTTTTTTGTGTCACACATCCGGGTCCTTGAAGCCACAGATTAATCAAACACAGATTTACTGATTCACGGATGTCATTCACTATTGCTGTGTCCAAACTCAGGACTGCATCCTTTGAAAGACACATTTCTAGGCCAATAACATCCTGGATGAGGCGACGAATGCTGACCAATCTCTAAGGTTCCAACAAATGCGTCCTTATTCCCAGATTTGAAGGATGGGTTCGGTGTATCTTCCGTGGTCCACCCTATCCCATGATTCATTGCGGGTCGAAGTAGATTGTTCAAATGGAAGTAGCAAAGGCCGGAGGAGAGAGAAAATTTATGAATAAAATTGGATATATTGCGCATTCTGTGAAACAAACCGAACTTTTACAATGTTTTTAGACGAGAATGTAGTTGTGTAAACCTAAAATATCTGATCAGTTTATCAAGATATCGCTTAATTACACAAATGCGCCGATGTGTTCGTCCGCTGCCTCACCAGCTGTCAGCTGACCGGGTGGTTGAGGTGCACTAAACCCCGGCATATTTTTTTCAAAATCCCGCTGGGTTTCCCCAATGGATGGAAGTTAGACATATATAATTCAGTCAGAGGAAATCTAATATTAATGTTTGGTTTATGTATAATAATAAATTATTATTATTACTATTATTGTCTGCAAATAAAATGATTTAAACTTTGTTCCTAAAGTTAATATGTTAGTGTTTAAGTTGTTGAAAGCTTTACAAATAAATTAAACAAATGGTATTTGTCATCAATGTATTTTATCTAGTGTTAGCTTTTTATGTCTATGAACACAAAAAATAGTTTCAACATTTTAAATGGCTGAATAATGAACAAGTTCATAAAACAATAACATTTTAAACAAAACAGCATTATAAGCCATCAGCAATATGTAAAAGGGTAAATAAAAACCGTGTAGTCATTTACAGTAGAGACAGCATTATTAACCTTCAGGCTACATTTGTTCGGCTTCACAGCTCTGCGGTTCACGCTAACACGGTTGCTAGGCAACAAAAGTTATGCTGAGGTGTAAGGGCAAGAGAAACGCAGACCGCCGTAACACTGGCGGCACACTATGCTAATCTAGCATGTTTAGCTAATAGCTACAGGTAGCATAAGTGTTACTGTTTGACCAACATTTGTTTACATGACGCTTCTTATAGATGTTCATTTGACTTGGTGAGTGACACCCGCCAAGCTTATGTATGCTGCACTGCTCCAGCTCAAAATGCCGTAAAGGAAGTTTAACCTGATGTGAAACGTAAATCGATGAATCTGTGTTTGATTAATCTGTGGCTATCCTCAAGGACCCGGATGTGTGACACAAAAAACTGAATTTTGGAACTGAAATTGAATTACAGACCTGAAAGCAAAAGTAGTCAACCTGAATTTTTAATACAACGAAATACATTTTAAAAGCAAATGAATTCAGTTTCAGTTTAGTGAAATTCATTTTCAAACCAATGCATTTAATTTCAAATTACACAAATACAAATTCAGTCAGAGCAATTCAAATTCTTTCTGATGGCACAAGTTTCTTCCCATAGCCAATGAACTAAACACATTCTTCAATAGGTTCAGCTCAGAAACAAGCTCAGCATCCTCCTCTCCTGCTCACAGCCAAACAGACAAGCCACCCTCCTTTGACCCAGCTTTCCTGTCACACCTCAGATGTTTTATCTTCCACCTCAGCCATGGACCCTTCTGCTTCTACAGGTTTCCCTTCAACCATATCAGAAGATGCTGATGCTCCCTTTGCACCCACCTTCCACCTGTGTGTCTTAAGAAGTCAGGTGAAGCGACAACTGGAGAGACTGAACTGCAGGTCCAGACTTTGTCAGCTCCAGAGTCCTGAAGGCCTGTGTTAAACAGCTCTGTGGGATTCTGAAACACCTCTTCAACCTTAGCCCAGAAGAATGTTCCAGTGTTGTGCAAGACCTCCTGTCTTGTTACGGTACCAAAGAAAACTCATCCATATGTCCTCAAAGACTATAGACCTGTTGCCCTGGCAACCCACACCATGATGATCCTATAGAGACTCCTGTTGGCCCATATGAGTAAACAAACAATGAACCATCAGGACCACCATCAGTTTGCTTATCGCTGTGGAGTTGAAGATGCCATCATACACGTGGTTCAACAAACCCACTGTAATCTGGACAAAGCCAGCGGCACTGTGATGATCATCGTCTTTGATTTTTACAGACTGCTATAGGAGATCCTTCGTGCCCACAGCCATCAGCATCTACAACAGCTCTTTCAAGAAACCTGCATAATATGAGCTACAACAACATATAATTTCCCTTTGGGGTGAGTAAATAATTTTTATATAGTATTGTTTTTTGTTTCATTGCAAGCCATATTAAAATTTGCAGAAATAAATGCCTGAAATATATTAATCTGTGGTATAGATCTATTTAAGTTTCACTGCTTGAGATGAATTACTGAATTTAATGAACTGTGGAAGACATTCTAACTTTCATGATGCGCTTGTAAATAGATATAAATTGGACCCATATTTCTTGAAAATAAACTCAATTTAAAATCCTCTTTTTTAAATCAGTGAAGCTGTGGGCTCTGTAGAACTCCATTAACAAGCCGTGTTTTCCAGAGATTCACTGCTTTCTCGATGCCTTTTTAAAAGTAACGATAGCAGTTGGGAGGTTTAAATCAGCAGTTAACATTGTGTGGCGTAACAGACGAATCTTTGCTGGCCTCATTGAAATAATGCAGCTAATGTTGTTTTCGTTCACAGCCCCACACTATTTGTATTTAAAACATGCCACTTCTTTCAGTGTACAGCCACAACAAATTCACTAAATCCACGGTCACGGACAGTTTTCAAACTTTAACATACCACAGAGTGTAGTTCCCTCGCAGGCAGCCATGATGGATGTCTCGTGGTAAAACAACTTGTCGTCTTCTTCTTCTTCTTCTTCTTCTTCTTCTTCTTGGTAAAACAACTTGTCGTCTTCTTCTTCTTCTTCTTCTTCTTCTTCTTCTGGTGTTTAATGGCGGTTGGCAAGAATCTGTAGGTGTACATTACCGCCATCATGGACTAATTTTCTTATATAATCAAATTCTATTAAATAATTTTGTTGTTTTTTGAATTTTAATATAATTTGTATATGTTTGCTCCCTATGTTCTTTTGTAATGAATCTATTATGCTAAACTTTTCTTTAATCCTTTCAAATTCTCTCTTCATAACTCTTCTTTCCAGCTCATATTTCTCACACTCTATAAAAATATGTTCAATTGTTTCATCCATCCCACAGTGGTCACATTTTCCTGTATTATGTTTATGTATTTTAAAAAGTGTATAAGTCCTGTATGTCCTAATCTTAGTCTTGTTATTACCCTTTCCTCCTTTCTGCTCCTTCTTCCAGTTCTTTTTTCACCAACTGCCTTTTTGATCTTATAAAACCATCTTCCTTTTCTTTCTCCATCCCACCTTTTCTGCCATTCTTCCTTCAATTTCTGTTTGATGATGCTCTTTGCCTCTTATTTACTTAAATGTACTGTAAAATTGATGTGATTTTGGGTTGCCTTCTTAGCCATCTTATCTGCCATCTCATTTCCTTTAACTCCAATATGTGCTGGAACCCATAAAAATACTATTGATAAACCCATTACATGTAGTCTGAATAAAATATGCTGTATTTCTAGTAGAATGCCTGGCCTGCTGTCTGAATGGTTATGTTTTAATCTCAATAATACCGAGCTTGAATCTGAACAAATTATTGTTTTTTAAGGTTTTATGTCCTCCAACCACAGTACTGCTAATAGTATTGCTAATATTTCTCCTGTGTATACTGATAAACTATGAATGCTATTCCTATTTTATCATTTGTTTTCGATGTATCTGTATAAATCTGAAGGTATTGGTAATAATTATTAACATATTCCTGTACTGTATTTAAATCTAACATACATGTTCTTTTCTTTTTTTCATTAATGACATATCTACCTTTGTTCTCCAAAACTCTGACAAACCAGGGTTCAGAGCAGGAAGCAGGGTCGTAGTTTAACACTCCTCTCTGCAGCTTCTGTGTCTCGCCCATGGCCAAAATTGAATAGATTAAAAAATTATCTAAAATGAGGAAATCAGGAAAATCTCATAAAAATAAACACAACTCAGACTAAAAAGAAAAATAAAACAATTAAATGTGGCTTACTGAACATAAGATTTCTCTCTTCAAAGACTAGTTAGTGACCTGATTTGTGACAATCGGATTGATTTATTTTGCTTCACAGAAACCTGGCTCCAGCAAGAGGATTATGTTACTATAAATGAGTCAACTCCTTCTAACTATTTAAATTTTCACATTCTTCGAAATACTGGGCGAGGAGGAGGAGTAGCAACCATCTTTCAGTCCGATTTATTGACTAGTCCCAGACCAATCAATAGCTATAACTCTTTTGATATTCAATCCTTACTTTTCCTTGTTTCCTTGTTGTTTTGTATCGTTCACCAGGCCCTTACTCTTAGATCAGTTTTTAGACCTTTTATCTGATTTAGTGTTAAATGAAGATAAGGTTATTATAGTGGGGGATTTTAACATTCATGTTAACACTGAAAGTGATAGCTTAAATATAGCCTTTAATGCTATCTTAGACTCAATTGGCTTTGCTCAAAACATTAACAAACCTACCCACCTTTGTCTTCATTCTCTGGACCTTGTGCTGACATATGGCATTGAGTGGCATTCATTCTCATAACCCTGTCCTGTCTGACCATTTTTTAATAACCTTTGAGTTTGATTGAACCGAGTACTCCACACCTGAAAGAAAATGTCATTATAGTAGATCGGACAATGCTGTAACAACCTTTAAAGAATCTGTTCCACTTTTGATTTCCTCATTATCACAGAAAAACACAGTGGAGGGCAATAATTTTGTTACTTCCCCTTCACAAATTGATTCTCTTGTTCATAGTGTTACTTCATCATTGCGTGGTGCATTAGACAATGCAGCCCCCTTGAAAAAGAAGGTAATTATTCATAGGAGGCTAGCTCCCTGGTTTAATTCAGAGCTGCGTACTTTAAAGCACAATGTTAGAAAATTGGAGAGAAAATGCCACTCTACACACCTAGAGGATTCCTACTAAATTATCTGGGAAAAATAGCCTACTGTTGTATAAAAAGACACTTCACCAAGCCAGAACAGCTTATTTCTCATCATTAATAGAAGAGAATAAGAATAATCCTAGGTTTCTCTTTAGTACAGTTGCTAAACTTACACAGAGTCATAGCTCTGTTGAGCCATCCATTCCCTTAGCTCTCAGCAGTCATGACTTTATGGGATTCTTCCTAAATAAAATTGATTCTATTAAAAAGAAAATCTTCGACATACTCCCGAAGATGATTACTTCATCCACAGCAAGTGAGACAACATTGGAAGTAACTCTAAAACCTGATCTGTGTTTGGACTGCTTTGATCCTGTGGAGCTTCCTGAGTTATCAGAAATATTAGCTTCATCTAAACCTTCAACTTGTATGTAAAACCCAATCCCAACCAAATTATTTAAGGAAGTGTTTTCTCTGATTACCAGCCCCATTTTAGATATAATTAATTTATCCTTAGTAAATGGATATGTACCACAATCTATTAAGGTAGCTGTAATTAAACCTTTGCTTAAGAAACCTTCACTTGATCGAAATGACTTAATAATTCAGACACATATCCAATCTTCCATTCTTATCTAAAATTCTTGAGAAGATAGTTGCTAATCAAATTTACATTTACACAGCATTTACACAGCAATCACCTGTTTGAAGAGTTTAAGTCAGGCTGCCGAGCTCATCATAGCACTGAAACAGCTCTGCTGAAAGTCACTAATGATATTCTTATTGCCTCAGATAATGGACTTGTGTCTGCACTTGTCCTGTTAGATCTCAGTGCTGCATTTGATACAGTCGACCACAATATTCTCTTAGAAAGGCTGGAATATGCTGTAGGGATCAGGGGAACCGCGCTAGGCTGGTTTAAATCTTATTTGTCTGACAGATTCCAGTTTGTTCATGTAAATGATAAATCAGCTTTAAACTCCAGGGTTAATTGTGGAGTAACACAGGGTTCAGTACTTGGGCCAACTCTCTTTACTATATATATGCTTCCAATAGGTAAAATTATCAGGCAGCATAGAATAAATTTTCACTGTTACGCTGATTATACTCAGCTTTACTTATCCATAAATCCTGATGAGCCTAACCAGTTAGATAGACTACAAGCATGTCTTGAAGACATAAAAACTTGGATGACTTTAAATTTTCTGCTTCTAAATTCAGACAAGATAGAAGTTGTCGTCTTTGGACCGGAGTCTTTAAAAAAGAAAATGCTTAGTCAATCATTTAACCTGGATGGCATTAAATTGACCTCCGATAATAAAGTAAAAAACCTTGGTGTTATTTTTGACCAGGACATGTCATTTAAATCCCATATTAAACAGGTTTCTAGGATTTCCTTCTTTCATCTCTGGAACATTCCCAAAATTAGAAATATCCTGTCCAGGAGTGACGCTGAAAAACTAGTCCATGCATTTGTTACTTTAAGGCTGGACTGTAATTCGTTACTATCAGGATGTCCACAAAATGCAGTTAAAAGCCTTCAGCTGATTCAAAATGCTGCAGCAAGAGTTCTGATGAAAATTAAAAAGAGAGATCATATTTCCCCTACTTTAGCTTCCCTTCATTGGCTCCCTCTTAAATCCAGAATAGAATTTAAAATTTTCCTCCTCACATATAAAGCCCTTAATGATCTAGCTCCATCATACATCAGAGATCTGATTGTTCCATACGAGCATTTTGTTCTCAGACTGCAGGTTTACTGGTGGTTTAGGAGCAGGCGGTCGTATCACTAAGCGAATATGATAGAACACAGAACTCAGAGTATTCTCTCTCAAACAGCTCCCACGGAGGGGACTTTATTTCTTCAAAAAGCGCACAAGTTTATCTTCATCAAAAAATTCCAGAAGTCTCCCCCCTTCAGTCTTTACCGGGGGTCTTTATAGAGATACAAAGCATTGGTGGTGTTGGGATCATTACGTAATACATTTTGGCACCCTCATTCAGCCAACATCTGGAAAAAACTTCAAATTTGGGGGGACGTGACAGTTTGCAATAACAACTTCATCGCTTATCTGGGTGTGGTCTCCATGTCAAGTGACCTGGCAAAAAAGTCAGCATATTACAAGATTTCCTTCAATAAAAAACCCCACTAATTTTCCCTGTACTGTGCCCCAATGCAATCTGCTCCCCAGACAGACAGGCGCTTGCCTGTTTTTTATCAGAGTAAAACAATCCCCTTACAAAATTCACTTGTAATGGTAGAAACAATAGTCACACTTTTGATCTAGTCAAAGCAGAGCTTTATGCCTCTACATAGTCCCCCCTAATTGCTTTAAGCTAATTAACAGCTGAGAGAGAGTTTTTATTCATATTGTAAACATATATGTGTGATGCATTTGAGTGAGTAAAATGAAGTAAAATGTGAATAATTATGGAAAGCAATAAAATTACATTATGTACAAAGGTAATGAGCAACCTAAATGATTGCTGTTTTTTAGGTCTGTAATTTTGGGGTCAACTAAATTTAATTTAAAAACCTATTTTAAAGTTCCTATGCGAACATTTTTTAACTGTGTTAGACTATAGGGTAAAAACCTAGTCACTAATTAGAATCAGAATCAGAATCAGAATCAGAATCAGCTTTATTGCCAAGTTTGTACATACAAACAAGGAATTTGACTCCGGTACACTTTGCTCTTTGGTTTTTGTTTTTGCACTACAGAATATACATATTTACAATGTACAAATTATACACATATATAAAAAAAAAGGTGCATTTGCAAACTCTGTATGCTGTTGTTTTGTTTTTTATTGAATGTTCAACAGAGAAACACCCTGAGGGAAGAAACTGTCTCTGTGGCGGCTGGTTTTAGTGAACAGCGCTCTGTAGCGTCACCCTGAAGGCAGAACTCTAAAAAGTTTGTGGAGGGTGTTGGGGTCTGCAGAGATTTTAGCAGCTCTTTTCCTGACCGTAGACCTGTATAAGTCCTGGATGAAGGGAAGGTCAGACCCTGATGATTCTCTCTGCAGACCCCCCATTATTCGTTGCAGTCTGGACCTGTCCTGTTTGTGGATAGAACCGAACCACACGGAGATGGATGAAGACAGGACAGATGAATGATGGCAGTGTAGAAGATGACCAGCAGCTCCTGTGGAAGGTTGTACTTCTTAAGTTGCCTCAGGAAGTACAGTCTCTGCTGGGCCTTCTTCCAAAACAGTGTCTATGTGTGAAGACCATCTCAGGTCCTCAGAGATGGTGGTTCCTAAGAACCTGAAGTGATCCACAGCCGACACGGTGTTGTTGAGGATGGTGAGGGGGGTGTATGGAGGTGGTGTTTTCCGAAAGTCCACCACCATCTCCACAGTCTTGAGTGGGTTTAGCAATAATTAGATCAAATCCGGCTACTCTGTAGCTCTTCCCAAAAGTCTCCTTCAGGAACACATCTCATCAACTCACCCATGGAAAAACATCCATGTCAGTCTAACTCACAAACTACGTGTCGATGAAGGGGGACCTTCAGGTCGGCTTTAGGCACACCAGTCGACAAACCCACCCGTCCTAAAAGGCGGGGAAAAAAAAAAACGTTTTGGAGGAAAAGAGAAATTTTTTCTCATTCTCGGCCCAATTCTGAACGAGAGATCTCTGTTTTGGATCTAAAATGTGTCATTACAAAACTATTTTAAGGGACCACTGCCAATCAGGCCTGGTTCATTATCTTATTCACCACAATATTTGTAAACAGAAAACATTGACCATGTTGAAACTCTGAAGCTGAATATCACTAGAATGGATGCTCCCATTCTATCAGAGTTCATAAACAGCTTATAACAATTCAGGAACATTTTAAAACAGACATAAAGACAAAAACTTAGAGTTATAACAGAAAAATTGAAAAAACATCAGTTTAAATCTCAGCAGCCCAAAACAGTTGTATAGCAAAACAGTTGTATAGTTCAGTCTCTGTCCTTGGTCTTCCTGGACCTTCTTTAGTCTCTTAGATTGGTTCTTTTCAACTTTTATTGCTCTGGCATCGCATTTAAATTAGCATTTATCCCGAATTTCAGGGTCCCACAAAAGTCTTCATGTGGTCCATAGGTCTCTGAGCTTACAACGCCCAACCCAACCCATAAACAAGGTTACTTGTACAGCCAGTCTCTAGGATTGGTGTCATCCTGAGAAGGACAGAGAATACTGACCAGTATCGTGCTAACCCATGACATTTTTAAAGTACCACAGTATAATTTTAAACATCCTTTGTCCATATATTCCATATAATTGTTTTCTTGATGTCTCCCCATTAGTCCGACCGATTCCTGTTTGTGTCCACTCTTTCACGTCCGACTAATTGGCTCGACATAGGTTCCCCTCTAACTCCTTACAAAACTCTAAAAAAATTTAAAGAATATGAAAACACAAAACTAATGTTTTCTAGTAACAGAACTTAAGTTGTGCACAAAAAGGAGATTGTTGTACACTTCAGGGGTCAACCCAGGCACCACAACATAACAACCAAACAGATCTGCTTTCATGGATAAAAACAAAATTTTTCTTACCTGATGAAAGAAATAAATTGAAACCAAATACATTCATCTTACCTTCTAAAATTAAGAAAGAAAAGAAAAAACAAGGAGAAAACCGTGTTCAACAAAAATGGCAGTTAGACCCTTATTAATCTCCTTTATAGTTACTACATCATACATGTTATCCAAGCATTAGACGTCAGGGGCCTGTGGCAGATCATAGTTGTAAACAAGAAGTGTCATATGTAAATTGGGTGTCTTGCACGTAGCACCACCTTTTCTGTATTTCCTAGAGTCAGTTTTCATGTATTTCCTCCACGTCCTCCTTGTATTCATATAGTCCATGCGATGATGACGTGAAACAGGGGGTGAAGACTTCAGAGCAGGTGTCAAACCCAGCACGAGTACATAGGAATCTCAGAAAACAAAATAATTATGAGCAAAAACTGAAAAATTTTAAACCAAATGTAGCCATGTAAATCTTGTAGATTATAGTTATGCGCAGCAAATATACACAACATAAGGTTCTTAAGAAATAGAATAATGGTCAAACCATTTTCCATTCAGAAAAAAATATTCTTCTAAAAGCTCTTAACGAGAACCCAGGTCAGGCCTCCCCCACAACGAAGAGGTAACGTTTTCGGTCAATTTGGTTACCTCTCATCACCTGTAAAAGGCTACTGATAGAGAGATCTAACTGCCCTTTTTAGCAAGTGATAATCAATTATATTCACTCCGGGTTTCATGCAAAAGACAAGCAAACCGAACGTTAAAGGAGGAGCTTCAAGCACTCAACCTTGTTCCCCTGGAAGCATGCTTAGTTGCACATTCTACTCACCTATCAGCACGATTTGTCCTAAACTAGATTCTCAAGGACATTATCCTTAAAAAGAGATAGGATTGACTTGCTAAAGACTTTGTTTTTTGGTAAGTTGAAAATAAGTTTGAAAAAATCCTCATTGATCCAGTGCTGAAAATAGTGCGTCCTCGGTGGCACATTTTATTACATTCAGAATTAGACATTATAAAACCGTGGTGACCTTACCTCATGTGTTATTCTATACTTAAAGATTAATAAACTTGACTTAACACACTTTGATCAAAAGATGCATAAGAACATTTAGATGTGTTATCATGCTTACAGATCAGCTCAGGTTTCCCATCTCATTCAACTTAAGTCATGAGCTTGTCACTTTGTCTTGAAATGGTCTCTCATCACAGTTAATAATCTTTTCCTTTGTGATATTAGATGCCCCTCGTTTTAATGAGAGATCCATGTTTGAGACGGATGCATCCAGTAGTTTATTCAATAGAGAAGAAGAGCTTAGTTTCAACTATTTCAACTAAACTGTCACTGTGGGCTGTGAATAATCAGGGTAGGAATACAGAACAGAGGCCCAACAGCCGTCCCCCCTCTATATCACTCTACGTCTGTCGTCTCCTCTCTCTTAGTCTTTAGTAAAGTGTAGTTTTTTTGTGTCTTTGTTTTAGTTTAGTTGTTAATTTGCCTTGCAATTCATGCCGTTTTATTTTAACACATATAGTAGCATTGACTTCAGCTTCTTTAGTTAATTTTCTTCATTTTGCTCCCAGTATAATCTAAAGACTAGCTGCGTTGTTTTTAGGTCCTGTCCGTTCCTACATGTCAATAACCGTTTTCAACAAATAAATTGAGGTACAACTTCACCTAGTTCAGCATTTTCCACTAGTCAGGTGCTAATGTTTCTGCTATTTTGTAATTTATCAGAGTTAGCTGATACTCTATCAGTCAACTAATTTGTTTCTGCATAGCTTTCAGATGGGAGAAGTTCGGCTACGAGCATCAAAGTTTTTAGTTTATTTGCCTCTGCCGCCGTTGGATGTTGAATAATATTGCATTCTGTCAAAATACCCAACTTAATCTAACCACTGATTCTATACTATATTCAAATTCTAAGGATACTTTCGTTCTCCTGCTAGATTAGTATGTACATTCTTTAGTTAAAAGCAGCGGGCATCCAGTAACCAGAGATCACAGCGCCAATAGGGTGTGTTCCTCCACACATGTTCTTATCTAAAAGATTAGTTTTTAACTTTCTATGCCAATGTTTTAACCCTTATTCGTCTTTACTCGAGGGTGCGAATACTTATATGGAGTCACTGCACTTTGTGCTTTGTGCCAAGGAAGTGATGTTGGCGTTGGAGAGACAACGCTGGAGTTCTCAAAAAAAAAAAAAGGATAACGAGTGCCAAAGGAGGCAGTTCATTCCTCCCTCCTTGATATAAACCTCTTAGTTGCCGACCATCTAGACTTTATTTTATAGCCACGTCAAACGCAGCTGCTGTTTTTCACAAAAAGATTCTGGTGATTATAATTGTCTGTAACACACAATCAAAAGTTCATTATCTAGATTCACATGTGCTTGTTTTTGCAAAAGAGATGTCAAAACTACATTTTGCCTTAAAGGGAACCTTGCTTTTTCCTGCGATCTTCCCTTCAGTGACAACATTTATTAAGATTTATTGTTTAAGAGAACATTTTAATCAAGTTCCAGTTTTAAATATTTTAAAGTATTTAAAAGTCTCTAAGCACTTCCGTCCTCTTTCTGTTCTAATTTTTTCAGCTGATTCGAGTTTTTGATATTTAAAAATAAATCTACTGTTAATGTTTATTATGTTGGAATCTCCCTAATGAATATAGTTTTATATGTGATGCTTCCTGTTTAGCAATGTCCTAAGCAAAACATTGTTCTCATGTGTGCTTTTTAATTCTGTCTCTGTTCTGGGATCAATCCAAAAACCATTCCTGACCCTACTGGCTTCTGAAGAATGTCCCCGGAAACTTCTGCACTACAGTTTAGAATTAACGTAAAATCCATAACCACTTACATTAAACATCAGTTCAACATTGACAGTTATCCATTTTCAAATTAAATAGCAAAATTGATATATTTATTTTGCGTGGGTTTTTTGGTGGTTTGTAATCTAAAACTATTTTTGCTTTACTCTGAAAATACTCTGTCTCCTGAGGGTCAAATTTTAAGGTTAAATTTGTGACCAAGATAAAAAAACCCAAATTCCTTTCCTAGAATCCTAGCAAAAAAATAAATAAAAACTCTTTCGACCAAAAAACCCGGACTGCCATTTGTCATGAAAAAAAAATTTCGTTTAATTTTTTCCCTAAAAGCGGCTTTGAAGCAAGTAAATCCTAAAAAATATCTGAGTTTTGACAATTTCTCAAGTTCCCCAAAATTTCTTCCCCAACATAATTTTTTGTAATCCCCAGGAAAAATAATTTTGCTAAAATTGATGTTTTTTTAGCCACTTAATCGCACAAAATTAAAAAGGGAGAAAATGAAAAAAATTCAAAAATATAATTTTTTAAAAACAATAAACTCCCCGGTTTTTCCATTTGGCAAAACAAGAAAAATTTAAATCATTATTTTTGTGGGTTTCCCAAAAAATAATGTGGAGCAAGTAGGGCTATATTTTTTTGAAAATTTTTTTTGCCCAAAGAAGTAATTTATTCAAGGTTATTTCTTACCAGCCAAGATGTCCTTAATTTATGTTTGCCTTTTATATACTTTCCTTTTGAAAAAGTAACTATGTCACAATAATAAAATTCAAGTGATCCCTGCCCAGTTTGCATTAGTTGCTTTTCACTAAAAATAGTTTGTAAAGTCCTTTTATTATTTTTGCCAAAATCTGAATGCTTTTCTTTCCCAAAAGTGTCGACACGGCCCTTGGTTTATAGAATGACTAACGGTACCCTATGGCCATTGTAAATCTGAAACAACATGAAAAAGTTCCTGTACCTTTCCTTTCCCTATGTAACAGAGCATTTGATAACATTTTTTATGTTTTTTATTGGGAAAAAGGTGGGTAGAAGGAAAGATTTCGCTTTGAAAAAAAAAAAAGGAAAAACTTAAGCAATACATTAGTTATTTTTAGTCAATTTAAAAGCAATCATGCAAAAAACCTGGGGCTTGTTTGGTCATTTTAAAAATGAAACTGAATCTGTTCACATGAAACATCTCTGGGTCCCATAATGTTCATCTGTTCGCTGCCACATAGTTCTTTAGTTGACCTTTTCAGAGGGGGCTGGGTAACGTGGGAAACATAAAAACCTTTTTCTTAGTAGAAAGAACATAGAAAAGGAAAATTAAATTTAAACCAACATCCCTTTGCAGAAATTCACATTTCCTTTCATATTAAAAAATAAGATTCCAGAAAAATTTAAAGTTTAAAAAAACCAAAAAGGTTTAAAAGAAAAAGAAAATAGTAGTTAAAACTAAAGCAAGATATGTATAAAAGTTTAAACCCAAACAGGTAATCTGTTTCTAACCCCCGCTGGTTACTTCTTTTTTATTGTCCCCATATTTTCCCTAGCCCCTGATCCGAAAAATTGTTCTAAAAATTCGGGCGTCTTTTTCAAATCAGTTTTTCGGGTTTTAAGGTCAACCCCATCAAAAAAATGAAACATTTTTTAAAATACCAAGTGTATTTGTAGTAGAAACCCTTTAACCTGTCTTTTAAACTTATAATACATCTTCTGGCTCCCCCCCCCCCCCCCTTTTATAAGTTTTAGTGAGGGGGGCGGGGAAATTTGAAATTTTTTACTATTTTTTGACTCCAAATTTCCCCAATCACAGTTTTGGTAAAAAGCAGTTTTAATTTTTTTTTTAAAAGGGTCTGGTTACTCTGAGCTTTTTACTTTGCCCCATTTTGCCCATTTTCCCCAGATCTTATCAACTTTTTTTTAAAAAAAATTGTTTTTATCATCTATTGGAGCTCAAAAGGAATAAATTTATTTTGCTAGGAAAAAAAATCATGAGGGCCACAATTTTTTGTTCATTCCCCCTTTTAAAATGTTGTAACTCTTTTTAAAAAATTAAATTTTAGAAAACTTTTTTTTAATCTCCAAGTGATTAAAAAAAAATTTGGCCCAAATTGTTCTTTTTAATTTTTTTTTTTTGGATGATAGAGAGAATTGGT
The DNA here is from genome assembly GCA_036173005.1 of Crenichthys baileyi. Taxonomy (NCBI): domain Eukaryota; kingdom Metazoa; phylum Chordata; class Actinopteri; order Cyprinodontiformes; family Goodeidae; genus Crenichthys; species Crenichthys baileyi. The sequence goes on along the minus strand of JAHHUM010000586.1, from coordinate 1,179,790 downwards.
TTTTCTTCATTTCTAACCAGAAAAAATGAATTTTTTTATCTAAGTGAATTTTTTTTGCAACCCCTGCAATTATCTCTTCAGCCTTGGTCTTTTCGGGCTGGGCTTTTTCAGTGAGGCTTTGTGCGCTCTGCCCAAAGCCTTGTTAACGTGTGTGGAGACCTTTCCTTTTTGCTGGGCCTTTTTAAATTTTACCCGGCTCCAGCATTTTTCTCTGTCATTGGGGGTTTGGGGCAGGCCGGGGGCCGTCCCTTTGTTGTAACTTGTGAAAGTTTGGTTCTCCATTTTAAAAAGGCTGAATTCACTGAATGATCAGTCAAAAAGTCACAAATAAAGGGCAGTTTCCTTCATGAGACTTTGCCTCGATACAGCAAACAAAATATTTTCAACCCTTCTGCCATAAACAGAAAATTTGTATTTTTTTAAGGCTCCCATTATTTTTTTCGCAAGTTTGATTTAAATTTTGTTTTTGTTTTTTCATTTTTTTTGTGTTTTAATTTAAGCAAAAAAAATTTGTATTTGAAATTATTATCATCCCAAATTTTTTTTTGTAAAACCTTAAAACACTTTAAAATTTTTCATCCTTTCTAATATTAATTTTTTGGGAAATTTTTTTTTTTAGCAAGAATTGGCAAAGTTCCCCTCAATAGCAAAATCCAAAAACTTTTCCATTGTAGTTTTTAATTGAAAAGGCAATGTTTTTTTTGTTTTTTCTTTAAAGCATTGTATCACTCTGTCCCTTTTTTTTTTAATCTAAAAAAACGACCAGTTGGTTGGACCAACTCAAATCTCTATTTAAATCTTTTTTCCCAGCAATAAATTGATTCCTGTTAGTTCACAAGTCTTTTTCCTTCACCTGTCTGTTTAAATTATTATTTAAATCAAGTACATTTTTCTGTTTCCAAAATTTTATTCCTTTTGGTTTGTTACACCCTCATTTTCTGTTTTTTAAATTTTTAAAACAAAAAAAAAATTTAACAAAAATCAATTACACTAAAGAACATTTGCATATAACAAAACCCAAGGAAAAAGGGGACGCCCATTTTGGATTATCTCCCCTTTTAAGGAAAAAGAAAAGTTTGAACAGACCCAAGGGAATTTGTTCCACCCATTTGAATTTTTTTAAATTTGATGCTTTCTAGGTGTTTTTTCAAATCTAAGAATTTTTAAAAATTTACCCCAAAAAAAAATAAGGAATATACCTTGTTAAAGAAAATTTTCTGATTCTATATTTTTAGAGAATTTTTTCATAAAATTTTGGCCAAAATGGAAAATTTTAGCATGAAAAAACTTTCATTATTTTTATAGAAGGCAAACCCAAAAATGATATGTGACCCATTTTATCATTTAAAACTTTAAATGAACTAGTAAAAAAAAGTAGACAGTAAAACCCTTGGGGCCCCGGCCCCCTCAGAGGACCGGGCCCCGTGAAGGGGGAAGGGAGCCCCCCCCTTTTGCCTCTGTCCTAAACACACTCTCAGGGTGAACCCCAACTGACATTCACAGACGTGCAAAACTTTTCTTTTTTAGAAAAAGTTTTTCGTTTAACCCTTAAGTTAAAACCCCTAAAGACTTTAACATACCCGTTTTGTGGTTAAGACAATATAAACCCCTTTCCCTTTTATTTACACAAAAGGGCGTCCTAATCGGCAGTTAAAATTTGGGGCTTCACTAGAAAAAAAAGGAAAAAAAAAGATAAAACCCCGGGTTCTCACTTTAACTATGGACATTCTATCAATTTTTTTGTGCATTTGTGAAGTTAATTTAGACCCCCAAGGTAATGCAGACCCCCACGCGCCCCACTTGAATTTAAACTATTTAGTTGTTCCCAAACATAAGTCGGGAAATTTTTGAGCCCCCGGAGAGGCCCCGCAGTCATGGGTTTTCCCAAAAAACCCGTCCTACTTTGAGAATAAATTATCAAAAAAAAGAAAAAAGGAAAAAAAAAGGGGTAAAAAAAATGTTGTGACAATTTAACCCCCATGTATTTACAGACGGGCTCAAATTTTGATGAACACAGACACAGGGCACATGGACAGCATTTAGACAAAATTTAGGGCAGGGAAAAATGCTGGCATTTAACAATTCATACTTTTTTTTTTTTTTTTTTTCATGATTCATACATTTTGATCCCCATTTTGTGTGTCTGTTCCCTTGTTTCCGTGTGTGCCTTTTGTATATATGTGTTGTATGTTTGTGTGCGATGCATGTGTATTGTTTGTGCGTGGGTGCTTTGTATCACACAAGCCCCCTTTTTTGTTATACGTGGTGGAAAGCAAGACATGGGGTGTGTGCAGGCGCCACACACACACAACAAAACTTGCCAAAACCCGGAAAAATTTCCCTTAAAAAAGGCCAAAAAAGAAAAGCTCTTTTTTCTTTAAGGGCAGTTTCTACCAGAAAACCCTTTTCCCCATTTAAAGTATGCTTTCATTTTAATCAAGTTTGAACAATTTCCTTTAGTTCTATTCCCCCAAGAGTGAAAAAAAAAAAATTCAACAGTAATTTTAAAAAGTAACACAAACTATAAACTACATTATTTGGGATAACTTTAACACTTAATCCATAGGAAACCCTAAAACAAAGGGCCCCAAACAAAGTTCTGGTGCGCACCACAAAAATCATTTGTTTTTTTAACACAGCAAAGAAAAATTGGAAAACATTTTAAAGGGAATCAAAAAACCAAAAACATGGCAGGGTTTTCATCTCTCATCACATGCAGCTCGCTTCAGTGGCCCCCACTCATACAGATTTCCGTCTGACGTCACATTTCAAAAATCACATAAATTGCAAAACACCATCGTTCAAAATCATTCGGAGATTCACCCCTTTTAATATCTACCATACGCTGCGGATCCAAAACCCTTTTTTTTTTCATACATCTCATCCACCCCTTTTTAAACCCTTCCCCTTTACAAACCCCTTTCATGCCCCCCCCCGGGGTCCCCTGACCTGATTAAAAGTTTTATGGTCAAGGGGGAGTCAGTTTTTTTAACAAATTTTTTTTATGTGTGCACACATTTTAATTGTTAGATTATTGACTCTAATCCCTTTAACGGGTTTAATTTTAACATTTCTGCAGGAAAAAACCGATCACCACTGGTCACCATAGAGATCTCAAACGAAAAAAAAAAATCTCCCCAAATCATGTACATGTAAACTTCAACGTGTGGGGCCTTTTCCAGCTCCGGACAAAACCCCCGGAGGCAGGTCTCTTATCTAAAAAATTTGTCTACCGGCTAAAATTTCCCCAACGTCTCCTGCCCCCACTTTTCTAACACATTTTTTATATGAATTAGCTGTTTACACCCAAAGAGAATCAGTATTTCGTCAGACACTATAAAAAAACTTATGTCTGTTCTGAACCCCGGGGCCTGCGGAGATGCGCATACCTTTTTTTTAAGACTACCTTTGACCAATTCCCAAATGTATGTTTTTTAGGTAGTCCTCCTACATGTAGGAAACCGTGGAGACTTTGGGGGGGGGGAAGAAAAGAAAAAAAAAAGACAGAGAGCCAAGGTCTCTTGGCTAGTCCCCCAAGTCAGGGGGACCCGGGCCAGCTGAGTATTTTTCTCAACAAGAAAAGAGACAAAAAATCCCCCCCCTTTTTTGTGGGGCCCCCGGCCCCAGCCACCCAGGGGCCCTGCCGTCCGAGGGGGGCGACCGCACCTTTTCCCCGGAGATTTAATCACGTCGGGGTCACCAATTTTTTAAGGAAGCAGGCGGTCGTATCACTAAAAGGGAAAATGATAGAACACAGAAACTCAAGGTATTCTCTCCCCAAACAGCTCCACGGAGGGGGGTTATTTTTTCAAAAAAACGCACAAATTTTTCCCTTCATCAAAAAAAATTCCAGAAGTCCCCCCCCTTCAGTCTTTTACCGGGGCCCTTTTTAGAGATACAAAAGGCATTGGGTGTGTTGGGATCATTTAACGTAATACATCTTGGCACCCCCAAATTAGCCCAACATCTGGAAACTTCCAAATTGGTGGACGTGACAGTTTGCAATAAAAAACTTCATCGCTTATCTGGGTGTGGTCTCCATGTAAGGTTGACCTGGCCCAAAAGTCAGCATATTACAAGATTTCCTTAATAACAAGCCCCCTAAATTTTTCCCTGTACTGTGTCCCCCAATGCAATCGCCCCCCCCAGACAGACAGGCGCTTGCCTGTTTTTTACTCAGAGTAAACAATCCTTACAAAATTCATCTTGTAATGGTAGAAACAATAATGTCACACTTTTGATCTAGTCAAAGCAGAGCTTTATGCCTCGACAGTGGTTCCTAGAGTCTCTAGACGTAGAATGGGAGGCAGATCCTTTAGTTATCAGGCTCCTCTCCTGTGGAACCAGCTCCCAGTTTTAGTCCGTGAGGCAGACACCCTGTCTACTTTTAAGGCTAGGCTTAAAACTTTCCTTTTTGATAAAGGTTATAGTTAGAGTGGCTTAGGTTATCCTGAGCTATCTCTGTAGTTATGCTGCTATAGGCTTAGGCTGCTGGAGGAAATAATGACCACTTTCACCCTCTTCGCTACATTCTCACACTACTCTTCAATTTTGTATTATTTGCTGTTATTTCAGCTTTTAACTTTGTTCTCTCTCTTTTCTCTTCCTAGAAGCTACACCTGGCCTGACTCTGTGACTACCTGTGACACATTTCTGGAGAGGGGAATCCTCCAAGCTTCTGCTGGCAACAACTTAATGCTCACCCTCTACCGATGATCCACATGGCCCTGTCTTTCAGTGTTTAACCCTTTCTCTCTCCTAGACATGGCGATTGACTGAGCTTTCACTTTAACTAATTATATGTGCTCTTTTTCAGACTCTAACCTTGAAAACTGGCTCAGAGTTTATCTGTTCTTTCTTTCTAGATGAAACGACTAAAGGAGCTACATCCATTAACATTTACTTTTCCTTCCCATAGAAAGGACTCCTGAATCAGTGCTTCTTTATTCTCTTTGTGTCTCTGCTCTGTTCTCTCTAACCCCCAGTCGGTCGTGGCAGATGGCTGCTCACACTGAGCCTGGTTCTGCTGGAGGTTTCTTCCTGTTAAAAGGGAGTTTTTCCTCTCCACTGTCGCTACATGCATCCTCAGTATGAGGGATTGCTGCAAAGTCAACGCCAGTGACTGTCCACTGTCTCTACATGCGCATCCAGGAGGAGTGAATGCTGCAGGTCACTGACTGGATACAATCTGCTGGGCTTCCTTAGACAGAAAAACTTTTTATCCAATTTGAATAAATAACTGAATCTGACTGCATTGTTCAATGGTTAGGATTAATTGGAATGTATGTACCTGACTTTTGTGAAGTGCCTTGAGACAGCGTGTTGTGAATTGGCGCTATATAAATAAAACTGAATTGAATTGAATTGAATATCTACCTTTGCTTCTGGTGAGATCCAGGGTGGTACAACAGCTAGTGGCAGTATTGGACTTATTACTATATTTTGTATATTAAACTCTTTTGTTATTTTTTTAATGATCCATCCAAAACTTCTTGTCTCTTTTTTTCATTTTTTCCCAGCATGGCTTCAAGATGTCTCGTGTTGGATAATCCGGGTTATTGCCTTGTAAATTTATCCAGTAATTTATTGTTAATTGTGTTCTCCTCAATCTAACGGCATTTCTCCCATTTCTACTTCGAGTGCTGTTGTTGGGGTTGTTTTGAAAGCTCCTTAATGCTTGATGTTGTATAATGTTTAATTTTTCCAGATGTATCTTTGCTGCTGAACCATATACACTGCTCAAAAAAATAAAGGGAACACTCAAATAACACATTCTAGATCTGAATGAATGAAATATTCTCATTGAATACTTTGTTCTGTACAAAGTTGAATGTGATGACAACAAAATCACACAAAAATCATCAATGGAAATCAAATTTATTAACCAATGGATACCTGGATTTGGAGTCACACACGAAATTAAAGTGGAAAAACACACTACAGGCTGATCCAACTTTGATGCAATGTCCTTAAAACACGTCAAAATGAGGCTCAGTATTGTGTGTGGCCTCCACGTGCCTGTATGGCCTCCCTACAACGCCTGGGCATGCTCCTAATGAGACGGTGGATGGTCTCCTGGGGATCTCCTCCCAGACCCGGACTAAAGCATCCGCCAACTCCTGGACAGTCTGTGGTGCAACGTGACATTGGTGGATGGAGCGAGACATGATGTCCCAGATGTGCTCAATCGGATTCAGGTCTGGGGAATGGGCGGGCCAGTCCATAGTATTACGAGTCAGAAAAAGGTGGACCCAAGATTCAGCCAGACACAGAACTGAAAGATTAAAAGGTTTATTCAGCCACAGGAAAACGTCACTCAGGTTAAACTCCACACAGCTTCCGGGGATCACTGAAGCAGAGAGAAGGATTAGTGACTTAAAGTTGAATAATCCAAGGGCTAGGCTGGATCAGTAATCCAGGGACAGAAACTGGGTCAATGATCGGAACAAGGCATGAACCAGATGCAGGAAACAGGGTCGAAAACCAAAATCCAAACAATCCGACAAGGAGCAGGCAGAGAGGCAAAATCCAAGAAGCAAGGCAAGGTCGAGTCGGGGCTCCACGAAGGGCTTGACCTGAAAAACGTGGAACGTGGGGTGAATCCTCATAGAATTGGGCAATCTCAGCCGTACAGAGACAGGGTTGATGATCTTGGAGATAGGGAAAGGTCCAACAAATCAGGGTGCCAACTTCCGGGACTCTACCCGTAACGGAAGGTCTTTGGAAGAGAGCCAAACTTTCTGCCCCACCTGGTACTTAGCGGCAGGGACGTTCGGTTGGACGTTCTTGACTGAACCAGTGACATTCTAATCATTGACCTCCTGGCCTTTCTCCATATTCTTTGGCATCTTAGGGCAGCTGCCTGGGCGGACGGGACATTAGCCTCTCTCTCCTGAACCGAAAACATGGGTGGCTGGAAAACAAACACAACATGGAAGGGAGACAAACCAGTGGGACTTAACTGCAAAGAGTTCATGGCGTATTCAACCCAGGGAAAATTTTGTGACCACTTGGTCGGGTCTGACTCACACAAAATGCAAAGTTTGGTTTCCACTTCTTGGTTGGCTCTCTCAGTTTGGCCATCAGATTGAGGTTGAAAACCTGAAGAGAGACTGACAGAAATTCCCAACACCGAACAGAACTCCTTCCAAAAACGTGACACAAACTGGGGTCCTCTATCAGAAACAATGTCATTAGGGATTCCATGGAGCCTGAAAACGTCTCTGGTCAATATCCCACCCATCTCCTTTGCAGATGGAAGCTTCTCCAGGGGCACCAGATGAACCATCTTCGAAAATCTGTCAATTATGGTTAGTAGTACAGCGTGACCATTTGACACCGGTAAACCTGTTACAAAGTCCATAGCAATGTGCGACCATGGGCGAGGGGGAATGGGCAATGGGTGAAACAACCCCGCAGGGGGGCGACGAGAAGGCTTGGCTTGACAACATTGAGTGCATGCAGAAACATAGTCTTTGACATCCTTCATAAGCGATGGCCACCAAAACTGAGCTTGTACTGTCTGAATCGTTCTGCTGATTCCGGGATGACAAACGAGACGAGAGCAATGACAAGACTCCAGTACCTTTGGTACAAGGCGATCAGGAACAAAACAGTGGTCCGGTGGGCATGATGGTGGGATAGGCAGATCCCTAATAGCCTCCTGGACCTCCCTTTCCACCTGAACTCGGGACACCGACAACCTGACGGCCTCAGGAATGATAAACTCCTCTTCACCCGCAGACTGAGATTCTGCGGGCTCTTGAATCTGGGATAGGGCGTCAGGTTTGCCATTTTTACTCCCTGGCCTGTAAGACAGGGAGAAATTAAAACGACCAAAAAACAGAGCCCACCTTGCCTGCCTGGGGTTCAGCCGTTTTGCTGATTTCAGGTACTCCAAGTTCTTATGGTTAGTCCACACCATAAACGGCTCCTTAGTCCCCTCCAGCCAATGTCTCCACTCTGTCAATGCCAACTTGACGGTCAGCAACTCTCTGTCTCCCACGTCGTAATTCCGCTCAGCCTGTGATAGAGTCTTTGAGAAGAAAGCACATGGGTGAACACAAACATCCTCACATCTCTGGCTTAACACGGTTCCAACCCCAGTGCCTGAGGCATCCACCTCCACAATAAACTGTCTTTCTGGGTCAGGAGACCATAGCACTGGAGCTGATGTGAAGAGTTCCTTTAACCTGTTGAAGACCTTCTCTGCATCCTTATTCCACACAAATTTTGTCCTGGAAGAGGTAAGAGCAACCAGGCTGTAGTTTCTAATAAACCTCCTGTAAAAGTTTGCGAAGCCCAGGAATCTCTGAAGCTGCTTGCGATCAGTTGGAACAGGCCATTCCAATACGGCCTTTACTTTGGAGGGGTCGACAATCACTTGATCTGGGGAAATGATGAAGCCCAAAAAGGAAATAGTAGTTATGTGAAACTCACATTTTTCAGCCTTGACGAACAACTGGTTTTGGAGAAGACGCAGGAGAACAGCTCTGACATGTTTTCTGTGGGTATCCAGATCTTGAGAATAAATCAGTATGTCATCAAGATAAACAAACACGAATTGACCCACCATGTCTCTTAGAACATCATTGACCACTGACTGAAAAACTGCAGGAGCGTTAGTAAGTCCAAATGGCATGACCTTGTATTCATAATGGCCTGTAGGCGTGTTAAAAGCCGTCTTCCACTCATCCCCTTCTCTGATTCGGACCAGATGATATGCATTCCTTAGATCCAGCTTAGAAAATATCTTGGCTCCCTGGATCTGATCAAAAGCTGTGTTCATGAGTGGTAAGGGGTATCTATTTTTAACTGTTATCTCATTAAGGCCTCTATAATCAATGCATGGTCTCAACGAACCATCCTTCTTCCCAACAAAAAAGAAACCAGTACCTGCAGGAGAGGAAGAAGGTTGAATCTGCCCTGCCTGTAATGCCTCATCAACATATTTCTTCATGGCCCTGTGCTTTGGACCAGACAATGAATAGAGTCTGCCTTTAGGGGGTGATGTGCCAGAAAACAAATCAATAGCACAATCATATGGTCTGTGGGGTGGCAGAGCTGTGGCTTTGATCTTATTAAATACTTCCTTTAAATCATGGTATTCTTGCGGTACCTTGGATAAATCCGCGTATGTCTCCTCAACGTCATTCTCCACGCCGACCTCCATAGCAGCAGACAAAAGGCAGGCAGTGGAACATGACTCAGACCAACCCAGAACTTCTTTCCTATTCCAGTCAATGTGAGGGTTGTGTTTCTGCAACCAGGAGGCCCCTAGGACTACAGGAAGTTCAGGTGAATTGATGATCATGAAAGTTACTTTTCTTGATGATTACCTCAAACTGTTAAGGTAATCTCCTCCGTCCTGAGGTGTGAATTGTTCATGCTGTGACCATCCAATGCTAGCACGTTTCGTGTGTCAGCTGACAGAATGAGTTTTTGATGCCGTTCTTATTTGCGAATGCTTCGTCCATGAATTCAGTGTCTGCTGCTGAATCAATAAACACGGCCCCCTGGAGAGACATGGAAGAGGTTTGAAAACAAGCAGGAAACAAGAAGGAGGAGGCAGTTAGCTGGCTTCGGCTCAGTAGAGACCTCCCTTCCTCTGCTGAGCCTGTCCTTTTAATGGACACCTGAGTGCTAAATGTCCTCTTTCTCCACAATAGAAACAGAGCTTGAATCTCCTCCGACGATCTTTCTCCTCAGGGGTAATCTTGGTTCTGCCCAACTGCATGGACTCACATTCATAATCCTCCTCAGTGAGAGATGACCGGCTCCTTATCTCATGCCGGTGTGCAGGACCCTGAGATAATGAGGAGGGACCCTCCTCATGTCGCTTCTCCCTCCTTCTCTCTGCCAGCCGAATATCAATGCGAGCAGCAAGATCCTCGAGTTGTTTCAGGGAAGAGGGGTAGTCACGGGTCGCTAACTTATCCTTGATGTCTGCGTTTAGTCCTTGCATAAATGCATCCATCTGTGCTGCCTCATTCCAACGGCTATCTGAGGCCAACAAATGAAAGTCAATTATATAGAATGAGACAGGCTGATCACCCTGTTTGATGGACAGTAGGCCTCTTGCGGCTTCACGACTTGGAAGAACAGGGTTAAAAACTCGAATGAGTTCCTTGGAAAAAGATTCGTAGAAGGTACAAGATGCAGACCTGTTCTGCCATTCAGCAGTTCCCCACTGCTTCGCCCTTCCTGCCAGCAGAGATATAACAAAAGCCACATTGGAGCGTTCAGTGGGAAAGGATGACGGCTGAAGCTCAAAATGAATTTCACACTGAGTTAGGAAAGCTCGACACGGTTCTGGGTCTCCCCTGAACTTCTCAGGCGGAGATAGGCGTGCCTCCCTTATCCCTGCTGTTGTCCGTGTCACGTGGGCGTGGTTTCCTTGTGACGGTGGGGGCTCGGAGACAAGATTGCCAGAACGTAATGTGGAAATTATTTCCTCCAAGCCGGAACCCAACCAGGAAAGGGTCTCATCAACATGGGTGCGCCACTGCTGTGCTGGCGATGGGTCCATTTTTGGCCAGATTTTTCTATTTCGAGTCAGAAAAAGGCGGACCCAAGATTCAGCCAGACACAGAACTGAAAGATTAAAAGGTTTATTCAGCCACAGGAAACCGTCACTCAGGTTAAACTCCACACAGTTTCCGGGGATCACTGAAGCAGAGAGAAGGATTAGTGACTTAAAGTTGAATAATCCAAGGGCTAGGCTGGCTCAATAATCCAGGGACAGAAACTGGGTCAATGGTTGGAACAAGAGACGTCAGGCAAGGGGCAGACAGAGGCATGAACCAGATGCAGGAAACAGGGTCGAAAACCAAAATCCAAACAATCCGACAAGGAGCAGGCAGAGAGGCAAAATCCAAGAAGCAAGGCAAGGTCAAAACACAATGATCAGACAGGAAGGAACGCTGGATATCTACTCACACGATGGCTTTCAAAAATCTGGCAACGTCTGCTTGTCAGTCAGTATATATCAGGGAAGACACAGGTGCTTGGAATGCCACAGATTGCACTGCACTGCAGCAGCCACCAGGTGCATCTCATCTGCTGATTGCAGCCAGGGAGACAGGCTAGAGCAGACGTGCCAGAATCATAACACATAGCTTCAATGTCTTCATCTTGCAGGAACTGCTGACACACTCCTGCCACATGAGGTCTAGCATTGTCCTGCATTAGGAGGAACCCAGGGCCAACCGCACCAGCATATGGTCTCACAAGGGGTCTGAGGATCTCATCTCGGTACCTATTGGCAGTCAGGCTACCTCTGGCGAGCACATGGAGGGCCATGCGGCCCACCAAAGAAATGCAGCCCCACACCATTACTGACCCACTGCCAAACCGGTCATGCTGAAGGATGTTGCAGGCAGCAGATCGCTCTCCATGGTGTCTCCAGACTCTGTCACGTCTATCACATGTGCTCAGTGTGAATCTGCTTTCATCTGTCAAGAGCACAGGGCGCCAATGGCGAATTTGCCAATCCTGGTGTTCTTTGGCAAATGCCAAGCGTCCTGCACGGTGTTGGGCTGTGAGCACAACCCCCATTTGTGGATGTCGGGCCCTCATACCATCCTCATGGAGTCGGTTTCTAACCGTTTGTGCAGACACATCCACATTTGTGGCCTGCTGGAGGTCATTTTGCAGGGCTCTGGCAGTGCTCCTCCTGTTCTTCCTTGCACAAAGGCGGAGGTAGCAGTCCTGCTGCTGGGTTGTTGCCCTCCTACGGCCTCCTCCACGTCTCTTGGTGTACTGGCCTGTCTCCTGGTAGCGCCTCCAGGCTCTGGACACTACGCTGACAGACACAGCAAACCTTCTTGCCACAACTCGCATTGATGTGCCATCCTGGATGAGCTGCACTACCTGAGCAGCTTGTGTGGGTTGTAGAGTCCATCTCATGCTACCACGAGTGTGAAACCACCACCAACATTCAAAAGTGACCAAAACATCAGCCAGAAAACATAGGTACTGAGAAGTGGTCTGTGGTCCCCACCTGCAGAACCACTCCCTTTACTGAGTGTGTCTTGCTAATCGCCAAAGATTTCCCCCTGTTGTCTATTCCATTGCACAACAGCATGTGAAATTGATTGTCAATCAGTGTTGCTTCCTAAGTGGACAGTTTGATTTCACAGAAGTTTGATTTACTTGGAGTTATATTGTGTTGTTTAAGTGTTCCCTTTATTTTTTTGAGCAGTGTATAATACTTCCATAATCTATATTTGATCTGATCAATCCTGTGTAAATTTGTTTTAACGCTTCCCTGTCTGCTCCCCAGTCACTGCCGGCCAAATATCTCATAATATTTAGAACTTTCTTACATTTATCTATCATTTTCTGAATATATATATTCCATAGGATTTTCTCATCAAACCATATTCCTAGAAACTTTATACGTTTAACTTGTTCTAATTCTTGATTATATAATTTTAGTTTTATTTCCTCTCTTGTTTTTTTCCGTGAAAATACAATACATTTTGTTTTCTCAACTGAGAACTTGAATCCCCGTTGAAAAGCCCACTCCTCTATCCTTCTTATCTCCGCCTGTATTTTCTTTCCAGTAATCTTTACATTTTTCCCTCTTTTCCATAGGGCTCCATCATCAGCAAAAAGTGAACATCCTATTTCTTTTCCAATTTCTGCAAATACATCGTTTATCATTATAATAAACAATGATGGACTTATACTACCTTGAGGCGTTCCATTGTCTACGACATATTCTGTTGACATTTCTTGATCTATTCTAACTTGAAGAGTTCTATTTGTTAAAAAGTTTTGAATCCAGTTAAACATTTTCCCAGTCATTTTAATTTTATTTAATTTAATCAGTAATCATTCAACCCACATCATGTCATAAGCTTTCTCTATGTCAAAAAATACAGCTACTACACTTTCTTTATTAACTTGCACTCTTCTGCTCAGAGGTAGCTCCCCCTCCTCTCAGACTTTATTATAAAGCTCTAATATGACATCTTTAGATGTTTCACTGAGATGTTGTATCAGTGTGTAACAAATCTGATCTTTACCAGGTGCTATATTCTTTTTTTCCAGAGTACAGAGTTCAGTTCTGCTTTTGTAAATCCATAATATGGAAAACAATTAAAAGAATTAATGGTATTAAGAAGAATATGGATATCCAATATTAAAAGTAGAAATACAACTATAATAGAAAAGAAGAAGAAAAAGCTGAAATACTTAACTAAACTTTGGTAAATTCACAGTTCAAGTAACATCAGTGATGAGGGAAGGAAGGGAAGGGAATACAAAGATTTACTACATAAGACACTGAAAAAACACATAACTTAATGAATGAACCATTTACAAATGGTTCCCAGCAGACCCTCACTATGCTCTGGGCCTGTCCAAGTTCTGTCCGGCTTTCTCTCCTCCAGCGGATCCAACTCCCACCAGGTGGTGATCATTGGACAGCTCATCACCCTCTCTTCACCCGAGTGTCCAAAAACATGCGGCCGAAGGTCTGATGATACGACAACAAAGTCGATCATTGACCTCCTGCCTAGGGTATCCTGGTGCCAAGTGCACTGATGAACACCCTTATGCTTGAACATGATGTTCATTATGGACAATCCGTGACTAGCACAGAAGTCCAATAACAAAACACCACTCAGATTCAGATCGGGGAGGCCATTCCTCCCGATCACGCCTCTCCAGGTGTCACTGTTGTTTCCCATGTGGCCGTTGAAGTCCCTCAGCAGAATAATGGAGTCCCCGGGAGGGGCACTATCCAGCACCCCCGCTAGATAAATGTAAGAAAGTATTAAATATTATGAGATTTTTGGCTGGCAGTGACTGGGGAGCAGACAGGGAAGAATTAAAACAAATGAACACAGGATTGATCAGATCAAAAATACATTATGGAAGTATTATATCTGGTTCAGCAGCAATACCATCTGAAAAATAAACATTATCAAACATCAAGCATTAAGACCTTTTTTCAGGAGCGTATAAAATCAACCCCAGCAACAGCACTCGAAGTAGAAATGGGGGAAAATGCCGTTAGATTGAGGAGAACACAATTAACTATAAATTACCGGTATAATTTACAGGTAATCATAAACCCCAGATCATCTGACACAAGACATCTTGAAGCCCCTGCTGGGAACAAAGTAAAAAAAAGAGACAAGAAGTTTTTGTTTGGATTTCCTATACAAATACAGTAAATAGTCCGATATTGCCACAAGATGGTTTTACCACCCTGGATTTTACAGAAGCCAGGAGATATTCATTAATGGAAAAAACGAAAATGAATATTAGAGTTAAATATAGTAAAGGATATGTTAATGATTAAAAATGGTTAATAATTATTTACCAATACTTCAGATTTATACAGATGCATCGAAAACAAATGATAAAATAGAATAGCCTTCATAGTACCAGAATTTCAACTAAAAATAGGAAACGAATCACAATGGTTTTATCAGTATAAACAGGAGGAATGTTTAGCAATACTTTTAGCATTACAGTGGGGTGAAGACATAGAACCTTTAAAAACAATAATTTGTTCAGATTCAAGCTCAGTATTATTGAGTTTAAAACATAACCATTCAGACAGCAGGCCAGACATTCTACTAGAAATAACAGCCGCTTTTTTCAGACTACAAATGATGGGTTTATCAATAGTATTTTTTATGGGTTCCAGCGCATATTGGGGTTAAAGGAAATGAAGATGGCAAATAAGATGGCTAAGAAGGCAACACAAAAATCATATCAATTTTACAGTAACATTTAAGTAAATCAGAAGCAAAAAACCATCATGCAACAAAAATGAAAGAACTAATGGCAGAAAAAAGTAGGGATGGAAAAAGAAAAGGAATGGTTTTTAGATTAAAAAGCAGTGGTGAAAAAGATCTGGAGGAAGGAGCAAAAAGGATGACAGAATAACAAGACTAAGATTAGGACATACAGGATTTAACTATACACTTTTTTAAAATACATAAACATAATACAGGACAATGTGACCACTGTGGGAAGGATGAAACAACTGAACATATTTTTATAGTGTCAGAAATATGAGCTGGAAAGAAGAGTTATGAAGAGAGAATTTGAAAGGATTAAAGAAACGTTTAGCATAATAGATACATTACAAAAGAACATAGGGAGCAAACATATACAAATTATCTTAAGATTCCTCAAAAGAACAAAATTATTTAATAGAATTTGATTATATAAGAAAGATATTAATCCATGATAAACCACACTCCATACCAGTGATGGCGGTAATACACAACTACAGATTCTTGCCAACCGGCATTAAACACCAGAAGAAGAACAAGAAGAAGAAGAGGAGGTGTGGCCTAACAAACCTGGCGACCCCTGTCCGGTTGAGTCTCTGTTGCTAAACCTCAGTCCATTATTAAACTGCTTCAACCAACATGTCTGTACCGTGCTGTGTTGGTAGCAGGAAAACCTGATGAGGTTTATCATTTACTGAGTGAGCTTCCTGCTGGAAGCGGCGTGGTAACATCTGCCAGAGCTCCCAGCTGAGCTGTCAGAGAGCAGCAGGTGGAGGAGGAGGAGGAAGCGTCTCAGCGTTTAAGCGGCCGCCATGAGTTTTTACAAGCACATAATTACTTTCCTTCTGTGGATAACAGCAATTAAATACAGATGGGTACAAATCTATCAAGATAGCTTAGAGAATTGTTGATTGTTGAAGGCTTGTAGTCGTTTCGGCAATGGACCAGCCTACTTTTGTTTTATTTTTACATTGACAAATGTGAGAACAAAGGAAACCTGTCCGCATGTCCCCACTACAGGGCCTCATTTTTATCTTTAACTCTCATTGGATAAAACATCGATTGTTTTGACCTATCACAGGACACCACACTCTGAAAGTGTAATGCCGGCTTCAATGATTGGTCCAAACGTTTGGCGCCTCTTGAATCTGTAGGAGCCGGAGTGGGCGGTGAGAGCGAGACGGTGAACAGTTTGAACCTGCTCTGCATCGAGGCGGAAATACTGAAATTAAACTGTTTTGTCTCCAGACAAAGACTTAGTTAAATGACATCAGTTCCCACTAAAACAAGCAGCAGAGTTAGTGCCAAATATCTTGACTGAGGCGCGGGAACGGACGCTTTTGTTGTTTACAGGCGGTCGGTGTTGTAAAGCCGGCTGTCGTGCTTAGAAACGCTGCCTCCCGCTGAGCTAACCGCTAACTAGCTGCGGAGCTAACGCTTCGGCTAAGCTCCAACACAAAGGACCACTCCGCCGGCGTTCGCTGTGTTTACCCGGAATCTGTCCGTTGAATGAGGCCAGAGTCTGCTGTCCAGGTGAGAGGAGCTGTCAGTGTTGGTGTTTTCTGTTTTCTCCGTGTTTCATGCGGTTCAAACGGCCCAGGCTTTCTTGGTGCTTTGTTAACTGACCAACTGTTAGCTAGCTCGCCGGGGTGTTCGAGACAAATTTGTCCCCCCGTCATAATTCATTAACTTGAGAAAAATACAGTTATTGTAGAACTCAGTTAAATAACTAAACATTCCGATTTAAGTCCACCTTAATATGTTTGGAAATGCTTTAAGTGGTGCGTAATAACAGAAAGCACACTTCTAGTGGATACGGAGCACGACATCTGCAAGCTAAAGCTTCCTGGTTTTGTTTGGAAAGATCACCTTGAAACTGACAGCTTTGCCCAATTTTATTTACTTTGTCTTGGAGGGATTTTGGGCATCAAATAACAGAATTATTACATGTAGTGTAAGTAGATTTAAGGGAAAATTGTTACTAAAAAGAAATAGCAGTAAGTGCAACATTAGGACTTTCACACGATGTCAATATGATGTTTGTTGGTTAAAATTAAAAAGTTGCAACGTATTTAAAACTGATGTTTTGGGGTAATTTATGTGCCTTAATTAAAATAGTAGTTGTCATGAAACATTAAACTGACCAATATTATTCTTTTTTAAGTTAAAGAATTTAATATACTTGTAATAGGTCTTTATTCTGCCAAAATATCACCCTGGTTACTGGAGCAGGAGTATCAAACTCTGGTCCTCAAGGGCCGCGTCCTGCAACATTTAGGTGTCCCTGCCTGGTCCAACACACCTGAATCAAACGGCTGAATTACCCAGCCAGTATTTCATCAGGTTCTTATGGGATGTGTGTTGCTGTGTTAAAGCACTATGGGAGAGTATCAAACTGCTAAGCACTCTTGAAGGTGGTCTGAGGAAAGATGTTCTGAGTTCATTCACACTGTCTGGACAGGATTGGATCACTTAGGACAGATGTTGGAGCAGGGTGTGAATGAGATCTGACATTTAACAGCACAGTGCTGCTGTGACCAGGACCGCAGATGTTTTAAAACAATGAGTCGGACCTCTGAGTGATAGTGAGCTTTCAGCCAGCTGTAGCTATTCTGATCTACAGGAACAGATCAGATGTATAAACATGAAGCAGTCGGTTAAAATGGGTTAGCCAGCTAATTTCAAACATACATGACAGTTTGATCCTCGATATTAATCAATGCAGTCCAGGTTGTTATTCAGATTGGTAAATCGTCTGTAAGGAAACCCAGCTTAGTTCGGGTCACTGACCTCTAGAAGAAACTAAGGAAGGTTGATTTCAACAAGCAGTTTAACATTGAGTGTAAATAAAACACAAACATGTTGCCACCTGGTCCATCTGCATTAAGTCCTTTACATTTTAACTGGAGAGCTTTTAGAGATGAGCGTGTTCATGCACTCTAAGCTGGACTGTTCCTCACGATGTTGTTTACGAGGTTTCTCATGTATATTACTGAAGAAAATTATTCAATGTAAAATTACAGTAAACATATGATATGACATCATAAATGACCCAGAATTCAACTGGAAATGTGTGGGATTTTGAAATGGGAACGGCGTACCAGTTAACCTCCAGTTGCATTTGTTGTTGAATAGGTTTGAAAAGTGGAAAGTCACTGAGTTTGATTCGAGCATAACTGGCTAATTATTTCCTACAGGGCTACACATTGTTAGGAGACTATGTGGTGACCATATTATTGTTGCCATGACGATATTAGAGGCTCATCTGTCGTCGTGAACCTCCTGGACTTGGCGTCCTACCTCTGTTGTTCTGAGTTCCTGTAGATCTCCATCTGTATCAGGTGTGGACATCAGCAAGACTCCACCTAACAGGCTGCATGCACGGCTTCAAGAGGCGAGAAAATGCCGCATTCTAACCTCCCATGATATGAAATACAGAAATATTTTCAGTCTTTTCACGCTATGGATGTATCAGTAGAAAAAAGGTTATTTCTACTGTTGGAGGTGCGCTCTTTTTAACATCTCCGAGATGACATCAACATCTCAGAAAAATGGGGGAAAAAAATTAATACAGTTTTTATTTTCTTATTTTTAATTTAGTTTCAAGGTGTAGTTTTTAGAGGCCAAACACAGACAGGAATCGATCTGAACACCCTTCAGGTTTCACAGAATCTCTCTCAAACATAAGAAATTAACAAGTATAAAGTCTTTATTTTTATATCTCGGTTAAAGAGTTACTCAGTTTCACTGGAATATTGACCTGTTAGCGCCACTAATGCAGTGTGTGGTTGGTTAATAATTTCTGGATGCCCCTGTCATCCTTTTGATCGTCATAATGGCTGTCTGACATGTCTGAGTGCAGCGTGAGGTTTGAGTCAGAGCTGCCAGGCTGGTGGGACTGTCAGGTTTCACATGGTTCCTGTGGATGGTGGGCAGAAGACTGTTGAAACTAGAAGAAAGTCATGAACTAAGTAAACACCTCCTGCAACACGCCTGAAAAGGATAGAGCAATTTAATGTTGGAACAAACGTCTAACAGTAAAAGTGAGATCTGGATCAGTTAAGATGTTTAACCAGTTAGCTTCAAAGCCTCTTAAACCAGACTTCATGACGACGACGTCATGTTTGTTGCTGATCTCAGTGCTGCTCTGGCGTAATGCCCCACTGGAGATGATTATCGTGTCAGAGCCAGCGCCAAAAATGTTGATAGGCAGGTCAGATACTGAAAACTCCAACTGTCTGCAGACTCTGAATGCATCATGTTTTACCTGATGGTTTTAAGATGACATACAGCTGGTTCTGATTCTGATGTCCAAGTAGGTCAGCAGAGAGTCGATATGAGCTGGGTGTATAGTTACATCTCATAAGACAATGCACAAGATTTTAACTTTTAGGAGGAAATGTAAAACTTTTCACAAACACTGTTGTAAAGAATCTGTAATCAGTGACCAGTCGATACGTTTCTCTGCTTGTGTCATCCTAAGTCAGTCTTCCAGGGCTGCTGGCTCCATATTTAAGATGTCCCGAATAAATTAAACGGTTCATCAGCCCACTTCTTCACAGCTAGGTGACCTTAACTGAGGGGCTAATTCTGCCGGTTGACTCAACTGTGTTGAATCAGAGGCGTGTGGAAAACCTGCAGGGCCTGGGCGTCCCTGATCTAAGGGGGTCCTCATCCCAAAATTTAGTGTGTTTCACAAATGTTACAAACCTCTCTAAGCAGTAGAATCATCAGGTTTGATGATGAGATTTCGGTTGAGAGGGGATCAACTGCAGTCCAGAAAAACGTGACACATCTGTTAGTTTGCTGCTGATTGGGAAGCTCTGCGGCTGGGGTCAGATCCGTGTTATTAGTTTTGTTCTCACAATGTAATCATGTGGCTCTGTTTATACTGGTGTCCAAAATATTGCCAGATAAATGCTTTATTATTCTTCTGACTGAGATTTTGTCCGATATGCAGTCTCTATTAACTGTCGAATGACAGCCGTCAGCAACTCAAACACGCAACCCTTCAGATGCGGGGCTCATCTTAACCGCTTGAGCTAAAACTGCAGCTAAAAAGCGCTTCATGAGACACGCTTCACTTTGAAGAGAAATATCTGGCGATGTTCACACACTCCTTGTGAACACGTGTTTTTCTTCTGTCTGCAGGGTGATCATGGTGCTGACAGGGAAGCGTTCAGACAAAGGTCCAGCCTGCTGGAAGAGGAGGGTGAAGTCTGAGTACATGAGGCTCCGGCAGCAGAAACGCTTCAGACGGGCCGATGAGGTCAAGGTTGGTTCTCACACACACACACACACACACCCCTCTGATATGTAGAAATATTCAGAAGAGTCAGGTGAAGCAGCAGCTAAATGACTTGATCTGTTCCAGAGCATGTTCAACTCCAACCGTCACAAAATCATGGAGCGAACGGATATTTTAAATCAGGAGTGGAAGACCAGACGGATCCAGCCAATTCACATCATGACGTCTGTCAGCTCTTTGCGTGGGTCCAGAGAGGTGAGCAGACGTCCTCATTAACTCACCTCAGAAAGTCTCTGTGTTCGGCTGACTGGATGTTTTCTCTGCCGCTCCTCTCAGTGTAACGTCGAAAGCGGTTTCTCCGAGTTCCCCCGCCAGATGATCCCTCTGAAGACCCTGAACGCGGTGGCCTCAGTTCCTGTCATGTACTCCTGGTCTCCTCTGCAGCAGAACTTCATGGTGTGTGGAACCTTTGAGCAGCTTCCTGTTTAGAGCAAAACAACTTTATTGGACCATGTTGTGGGAGCAGAATGACCCCGTCTGCACGGTTAGGTTCAGTTTTAACCTCAGCGCTCGGTGTGTAACGCTTGTTCTACCTCAGGTGGAGGACGAGACGGTGCTGCACAACATTCCCTACATGGGAGATGAGATCCTGGACCAGGATGGGACTTTCATAGAAGAACTTATCAAGAACTACGACGGCAAAGTCCACGGAGACAGAGGTGAGGACGCTGGACATGGTGCTGGTTTTAAATAGTGATGTCTTTGGTTTTCTAGCCGAAAGTTGTCTCTGAACGATTTGATTGGCTGTGGCTGAAAATGCAGCCCAGAGGAACCAATTGGATTGGAGAAAACAAGTCTCAGATAAATAGGATTGGTTGCAGTTATCTTTATTATATCTCAAAATAAGACAGATTGTCCCTGTTTGTTATTAAATGACCCGGAACCTGCCAGGACCGTTTCTTCTGGATCTGCTGGTGTGTTTGTGCATAAGTCTGAGGACCTCACAGAACTACTTCAAGTCTGGAAATGTTCTCAACAAATGAGGTAGAGATAAAGACTCTTAGACTGGTTGAGGCTTTGTTCACACAAAGTGTTCATAAATAAATAATCTTTGTTAAAAGATTGGGAGAAAATCTTGGGTCACATTCAGTTCTGTCTCAACCAAACTCAGCCCACACCCAAGATCAAGCAGAGTTGGTCGTTTTCTAGGAGAATCTAGCAGTGGTCGCCGCTCAGACAGATGTCTCATTTAATTCTCATCCCAGCCATGAGCTCTTCATTGGATGTCTCCTCATCCTCCTCCTTCTGGAGCTTTAATTTAATAACCAGACAGAACCTTAAGTGGACATGAATGTGGCGCTACTGGGCCCGGACAACATAATATCGAATATTAAGTCTCTACGGACTAGTTTGGATTATTATCAAGAAATAGTTTAAATTCCCAGTTCTGTTACTGGGCGAGCATCTTTTCTATGATGGTTTTATTGTCCAGCACCTGAGCCGCAGTAAATATTAATGCAACTAATTTAACTTCTTAATTAAAGTCTTAAATGTGACTTCCTGAAAGTAGCAGAAATGTGTCTTAATCCAGACAATAAGAACCTTCGGTGCGGTTCTGCTCGCTCCGTCTCAGCGGATCCTGTTAATAAAACATGATTTCTTCTGCGCCTCTGAAACCAAACTGTCTGTTTTCCATCTGTGAGAATAAAATAACCAAACTACCCCACCTGGAAAACAAAGAACGTTCTGATCGAGTTGTAATGCTGTAGATTTATCTTCAGCTGTTCTCATGTTTCATCAGACGGGACAAGAACTCCGAGCCTTGAAGTGTTTAACCGACTGATGTGTAGAGAAGGAATAAATTAGGACTAGCAGAGTTGCTGTGAATCCCGGCAGCTTCTCTCTGACGTTGCAACCCCAGATCCAACATGAACAGAAGAACCTCTGAAGATGTTTGCTCCTTTGGTTGTTTGTCAGAGTGTGGCTTCATCAACGATGAGATCTTTGTGGAGTTGGTCAACTCGATGGTTCAGTACAGCGACAACGAGGACGATGAGGAGGAGGAAGAGCAAGACTTCAAGGTGGAGCAGATGGATGCGAGTGATGGCAAAGACCGCCCAGAGGACAACAGCATTGACAGACATGTCAACAGTGAAGGTAGGTCCAGAGCAGCGGAGCTTCTGACCCGGGACACACATAAACATGTTTCTCTGGTTTCGTTTCTACTTGTGGGAAAAGTTGAAGCTGTTATGATGGTTTAGAGCAGAATTAATGTTCTTCAGCATCCAGAACCTTGTCTCCACCAATGTGGACCTGAGCCTGAAAACATGTCTTCATTTTTAAAGTAAAAAATAAATTCAACATCTGCACCCTGGGCCGCTGTTCCCTGAGTGACGGTGCTTGTTTGTCATCTCCAGGCCGGAGCAACGACGACGCCACCAAGAAGTTTCCTTCAGACAAGATTTTTGAGGCCATCTCCTCCATGTTCCCCGACAAGGGCTCCACGGAGGAGCTGAAGGAGAAGTTAGTGTCTCTGTTTGTGTCTGAGTGTCAAACAGCAGCAGAGACGGATCACAACAACTAGTAGTTATGGTTCATATATTACAAATAGGCTAAAATACAGCAGTCAAAATTTAATGTTCTTCATTTTCTTTATTCAAGAAATTGAAATTAAGTTCAGGCAAAAAAAATTAGGAATAAATTTTGGAATCAGTTTTTTCTGTTGAAATTAACTTTTTGCCACCAACTTTAATCAGACCATTTTTTATTATTGCCTGACACACACACACACACACACACAGTGTTTTCATTATAGTGACCTTCCATTCATTTCCAGTTATTGCTACATCCTGACCTTTGCCCTCAACCTATCTTCATGCCCTAACCCTAAACAACCCACATGTCTCTTGTGTGGACCGGGTGAAATGGCCCCACAGTGTTGGTGACCCGTCAGGGATTGATCCACACAATGTTATATATACGTGTGCAGATTTTTAAGATTTCTTTATTTTTTGAAAATGTCTAAAAATGCGCCAGTTATTTTTTTTCTCAAATAATAAAATTGAGCTTAAATTAGAACCAAAGCTTTTCAGTTTTAAAATGAGCTTAGAGTTTATTCACACCAGCCACTGTTGGTCCGCTTTAAACGGACCAGAGTTCATTTCCCCCTTGGTTCGTTCGCTTAAACAAATCCTGGTCCGGACCAAACAACCGGGCCTAGACCCAGTTTTTGAGTTGTCTCGGTCCGCCTCCAAAAAAACTGGTGCGGTTCGCTTATGGTGTGAATACGAACTGGCTCCGATCCGACCAAACTACAGAAAATAAAAGTCTCTGTGGACTTAATAAGCCACTGTAGCCAAATCGGACCTGATCAGCTGTGTGTTGCTTAGCAACGCTGCTACCGGCATGTTGTGGGTCACAGGGTGCAGAACAGGTTGTCTGCAGCTGTAAGAACGGCACAGATATGCAGAACAGAGGTGCTGCACGCAACAGTTGTTTGCCTTGTCCCGCCCCCGGCGTTTCTGTCCAATGGGAGCAATGGTCTTCACCCACATGGCTTTGTTTACAATAATAATACTTCGTAAAAGGACAATGTGAAAACGAACCGCACCGAACACTAAAGTCTGCTTTTGGTCCGGACCAAAGGCCTTTCCTGCTGTGAATTAAAAACCCTTATTTGCTTCTAATAGCAGACAGAATTTTTACATTTATTTTACTTAAATGTTTTAGGAAATAATTTTAATAAACATTTTAGCGTGTGAGAGGTGCTGCATAAATATTCAGTTTGATCCTTGTCTGAAGATGAATTCTGTCTGAATGCAGAAGCCGAATCTTTCGGTCATAATTAATAGACATGTTCATGTTTTAATGCGTCGTCATTCTGATGTTTGATTGTGAAATGAGTCGTTTTCTCTTAGCGGAATTATTTCTGATTAAGATGGTTTAGTTTTAATTAAAGCCCTGATGTGTGTTTGAGCTTCAGCTGACTTCCTCGCCGAGGCTTCAGGCGACTTTCATGTGTCTGTTTTTAATGTTTCAGGTATAAAGAGCTGACCGAGCAGCAGCTGCCCGGCGCTCTGCCGCCTGAATGCACGCCGAACATCGACGGACCAAACGCTCGATCCGTGCAGCGAGAACAGAGC
The DNA here is from genome assembly GCA_036173005.1 of Crenichthys baileyi. Lineage (NCBI taxonomy): Eukaryota > Metazoa > Chordata > Actinopteri > Cyprinodontiformes > Goodeidae > Crenichthys > Crenichthys baileyi. The sequence continues at coordinate 1,155,641 of JAHHUM010000586.1, read as the reverse complement.
CTGCACTCCTTCCACACTCTGTTCTGCAGACGTTGCTTCAAATACGACTGTTTCCTTCACCGTGAGTAGAAGCTGGACCACCCCCCCCCCCTCTACTCAGGCTTTTATTTAGACAAGACGGGTTTAGACGTTCGGCCTCTTTGTGTTCTGCTGAACGGATCAGACACACCTCCCTGGAAACTGGGAGCTAGTTTTGCCATATTATTTAGCCTATAGCTGCTGAAACCATTTATCTAAGCAAAGCTCTTCAGATAACAAGATGGTTCGGTCCAGTTCGCTGGATTCAAAGAAGCCTCCAGTTTCAGGCGCTCAACAGGTTCCACGTTGGTTTGATATCGTTCTTAATGCAGAAAAGTTGGAGATACTTCATCTGGCATACATTAATGGACCCGTTCTTTCAGCTTTCCACGCCACTCCAAACACCTACAAGCGCAAGAACTTGGAGAACCTGGTGAACACGAAGCCCTGCGGCCTGGACTGCTACATGTACCTGGTGCAGGTGAGGCGTCCACATTTACTTCTCTGAAGATCTCAGATCCTCTGGTTGGTTTCAGCTGTTGAAGGAAACGTCTCTGTTGTTAACAGGACGGGATGGCGGGCGAGTTTCCTGCCAGCGTGGTCTCCGAGCGCGCCAAGACGCCGTCCAAACGCACGGTCGGCCGTCGCCGCGGACGACTGCCCAACAGCCGGCCCAGCACCCCCACCGTCTCCTCGGAAACCAAAGACACGGACAGCGACCGCGAAGGAAGCAAAGACGACGAGCGAGATGAGAAAGACGACGAGGACAAGAAGGACGAGACCAACAGCAGTTCAGGTGGAACCTTCTGCTTCTCTTCAGCCTTGCCTTTAGAACCAGTTCAGGTTGACTGGACCCAAGGGAGCCGAAACAGTTGGGTGACTGACCCGAGTGGAAAAGGTCCGGAGGAGCAGATTTCCTTTCAGTAACAAGCTAACCTTTTACTTTGTTTTGTTGCTGGTCTGCTTTTGTTTTGGGTTCTCAGCTGCATCAGGTTTGGTTTCTGAAGACCAAGCAGAACTGCAGCGCTGTTGAAGCCATGATCCGACAGAACCTTCATAGTAAATCTGCTCCATCTCTGAGCGGGTTTGTCCTGAAGGCTTCTGGGCTTTTAAACAACTCAACCTACAACGTGTGGGTTTGGTTTCTGTGAGAGACTTGGGTTTTCCAGAGTAACCATGTTCTGATTACAGTTTACTGCAGTCAGTCCAAACCCAGTTACAGTAAATATTTACCCAGAATGCTTCAGAGTAAAATCAAAATAAAATCAGCCTCAGGGGAAGATTCTCCCCGTCTGTTTTCCTCCCAGACAATTAGTCTGGTTGCTTTTGTTTGAAGGATGTAAATAATCTGCCTGACGTTGGCATCGACAGCATCAGCTGCTGAACTCATCATTTCAGGTAAAACTGGAGAGAATTTCCTCTTTAAAAGGATTAATTCATTCCTAGAACAGTTGCATTCATCTCTCCTTCCTGTTTTATTCCGTCTTTCCCTCCATCCATCAGTTTATCTGAACACTGGTTTTTGCAGCAGGATCCCTCTGGGATTTTCTGTTCTAAATTCATTGAACTTTTGTGTTTATTCCCCATAATGAGGCAAACTTTCACCAGCTTAGAGTCTGGAAACGGTGGAAACTTCTCATCTTCCTCAGCGTCTGTTTACAGACCAACAACTACTGCTGTGTTTGCAGCTCTGATTTCACCCAATGAGCTACTGGGTTTTGTCCTGATCTTATTTGTTCTGCATTGACATTTTGATGCATTCAAGTGTCGTAGTTTTTCTAAACGTTTGCCATGTGCAGCGTGACAGAAGAGGCTTGGCATTAGATCAGTTTGGTGTTAAATGTTGGGGATTTGTTGCAGAGGGGAACTCTCGGTGTCAGACTCCAGTGAAGATGAAGCTGAACTGTGAGCCCGAAGCCGTAGACTGGAGCGGCGCCGAGGCGTCTCTGTTCAGGGTGCTCATCGGGACGTACTACGACAACTTCTGCGCCATCGCTCGGCTCATCGGCACCAAGACCTGCAGACAGGTGATCCGACACAAACCCGTTTCCGCTGATCAGACTTGTGATCGCGTCACCGATTATCTAAGCAGCAAACAGACCCTGAACTGTTTCCTGCATCTTTCAGGTTTACGAGTTCAGAGTCAAAGAGTCGGCCATCATCGCTCGGGCGCCGGCCGAGGACGAGGACACGCCTCCCAGGAAGAAGAAGAGGAAGCACCGACTGTGGGCCACCCACTGCAGGAAGATCCAGCTGAAGAAAGGTCAGGGCCTTCAACAGGTCGGACAGAACTGTGACGGATGGACAAGAGTTCTGTCCCACTTTAACAAACTTTCCCACCATCTTAATATTTAACAACCAAGCAGCCAGACTCCTGAAATCATTACGTTTTTATCAGCCGCTCTGGGCATTTTGACCTTTGACCTTTGCCTGCTGTTCCCATCAGTTTCAGTGTGGTCCCTGAAAACGTGACCTTTGTGTGTCGGCAGATGGATCGTCCAATCACGTGTATAACTACCAGCCATGTGACCACCCTCGGCAGCCCTGTGACTCCTCCTGTCCGTGCGTCACCGCTCAGAACTTCTGTGAGAAGTTCTGTCAGTGCAGCTCAGAGTGTAAGATCCGAAACAGAACATCTGAGTCTGCAGGGCAGGTGTGTGTTTGTGTGTTCTAAGGCTCTGTCCTCTGCAGGTCAGAACCGTTTCCCGGGTTGTCGGTGCAAAGCCCAGTGCAACACCAAGCAGTGCCCCTGCTACCTGGCGGTGAGGGAATGCGACCCGGACCTGTGCTTGACCTGCGGCGCCGCGGACCACTGGGACAGCAAGAACGTGTCCTGCAAGAACTGCTCCATCCAGAGAGGAGCCAAGAAGGTGAAGTTCTGCTCAGTTCTGCAGCAGCTTCAGATCATTTTAGGCCTTCAGACAAACATCAAATGATGCTTTTGCTTTCAGCACCTGCTGCTGGCGCCGTCTGACGTGGCCGGGTGGGGCATCTTCATCAAAGAGCCGGTTCAGAAGAACGAGTTCATCTCTGAGTACTGTGGAGAGGTAAGAACCGGTTCTGTCCAACAGAACCATCAGTTTAAATGTGGAGTCAGGAGATTCCTGGGTGTGAAAACCTTCGACACCAAAGAGACAAGAACCTGACAAGAGGCAGTGAGGCAGGCTCCTGTCCTCCCTGGAGATCCCTGGAGATCCCTGGAGAACCCAGTAGATCCCTGGAGATCCCTGGAGAACCCAGTAGATCCCTGGAGAACCCTGGAGAACCCAGTAGAACCCTGGAGAACCCAGTAGATCCCTGGAGAACCCTGGAGTTCCCTGGAGATCCCTGGAGATCCCTGGAGTTCCCTGGAGATCCCTGGAGTTCCCTGGAGAACCCTGATCGAGTTAAATATGGGGAAACAAAAGCAGAATATGTAGAAAAATATTTCTAGACTTTATTTTGTATTTTTTAATTTATTTTCCGTTTGTTCAAAGTTTCCTGTTCATTTCAGTCCACCCTGGTGTTCGTAGGCTCCAAACGTAAACCCCGACCTCAGTAGAAGAATCTGCCATGTTGAACGTTTGGGGGCATTATGGACTGAGGATTCTGGGCGGGTTTGGACCGTATCCAGTAACCGGTCCCCTGCTCCAGTTATTTTCAGCCTTGTTTTGAAGGTTTAATTAAATCTCTGCAGATAATCTCTCAGGATGAGGCCGACCGCAGAGGGAAGGTCTACGATAAATACATGTGCAGCTTCCTCTTCAACCTCAACAACGGTGAGAAACCTGCAGAACATCCAGAATCTTCTGTCCTCAGACTCTGACCCAGTTTCACAGATCATCATCTTTTCTTCCTCTAGACTTTGTCGTCGACGCCACGAGGAAAGGCAACAAGATCCGCTTTGCCAATCACTCTGTAAACCCAAACTGCTATGCAAAAGGTAGGCCCATCAGAACCCGTGGGTGAGTGGGCTTTATGGCGGCGGTGTTGGTGGTTCTGCTGTAAGTCCTGTCTGTTCTCTGCAGTGATGATGGTCAACGGGGATCACAGGATCGGGATCTTTGCAAAGAGAGCCATCCAGACTGGAGAGGAGCTCTTCTTCGACTACAGGTCAGTCAGAACTGCAGCGTTTACAGGGTATTGGACCTGAACCTTTTCTAGTTACAGATTCAGACCCAAAAAGCTCAGGACTGTCAGAACTTCTCTGTTTTTACTCATCATCTGAGCCCAAAAAGGCTCTTTTTCAGCTTCTTTTCCCTTTTGTCAGAAATAGATTTTAAATGTTTATTTAATGAGACTGAAGGTAAATGGAGTCGGGCTGTAGTGGTCCAGAACATCTAGAACCCAGATGCTCAATGATTCACTGCTGGGCTTCTGAGCTGCAGGATCAAGAACTTTGTTTGTTTCATCTTCTGGATCCATGATGTCAGTAGAAATAAAACCTCGTTTCCTTTTAAATCACATCCTGAGATTTTTTCTCGTTTTTTGTTTAGTTTTTGAGTTGCTGAGAAACAAAGCAGCAACGGACCGAACCACGTTGATCTGTTCATGCAAACATCCTCCGTTCTTCTCAGGGATTCAGAGCTTTGATCTGGAAACGCTGGCAAACTATTTGAGGCTTTTATTTTGAAAATTATGGGGCGTATTCACAAAGATTCTCAGAGAGCTTCTAACTCAGCCTGAATATTCCTGCGTTTACTCTCCATGCTGGTCGTTTTCATACTGCATCAGTTTCATATTCAAATTAAATTCACCATTTTACTGTGATCTCCTTGTTTAATGAGGTGTAGTTTGGTAAAATGACCAAAACAGAGAAAGGTGGAGAAAAGCGAAGTGAGCAGAGGAGCAGAGCCTGCTGGTGGAGGAGAAGAGAGGAGTGTTGAAGGTAGATTTGGTCCTGGGATCATGGTGGGAACCAACAGACGTTCCCAGCAGATCAATGCGTCGTTCCTCTGCTTTCAGCTCTGGTTCCTGCTGCATTCAGAAGCTAGAGAGGAGATAGCAGAACATGAGAGAAGTTCTCCACAGACGGGGAGCGTTGGAGATGACCTTTTACCGTTTTACAGTCTAAATATTACGATAATTCTGTTCACTCACTTTTTATTCATGGTTATTTATTATTGTTTCCATAATTTATTTATCCTTCCTAATATTACCTTACTAGAGGTTGACCTTTAACCTTAATTTCCCTCTAGAGGGATGATAAAGTTGATCTTATCTCTATATTAATAACTGTATGATTGTTTATGATCTCATTGACTCGACTGTTTAGGGATGGATCCCTGCAGCAAGGAGCTGGTAGCGTTTTATTCATTCACTGTTGTTCATCGGAGGAGAAGATCTCTCCTTTCCTCCGTCTTCTCTTCTTCAGATGATCTTAGGCTCACTAAACGTCCTCCTCACTGCTCTTTAATAGAAGATTTTTCTTAGAATGACGTCACTAGGAGCTACTTTGGGTCCTGCAGTTTTAATTTGTAGGTAGAGACGGCGTCCCAGTCAGATCTTTGATGATGTCACGTTTAGATGCTAACCGCCATGTTTTTCTGCCTCGGGTCTCCAGGTACAGCCAGGCCGACGCCCTGAAGTACGTCGGCATCGAGCGCGAGACGGAGATGGCCTGAACTGGACCTCCTACCTCCTCTGGAACAGCGACACAGAGGCCTTACACCCAAACGCAACAAACACACCTTCTCTTCAGGAACTCTGGGCTTTTGTTTTTACGTAGGACTTTTCTTTCCGGACTTTTCATTTTTTCCTGTCAACAAACGCTCCTCTTGGGTCGGGATGTTTTCACTCTGGATCTCCTCTTGAAGATCATCTGAACAGGAATTGTTGACAAAATCCAAAAGTAACTCACCAGTTGGAAGCTTCAGGGACCAAACCTCTCCACCAGCAGCTCTCAGCACACAGACCGGACCCTGTTTCCTTTTCCATGTGCACTATGACCCGACCCGACCCGGCTGCATGATCCTGCAGAGTTCCATGTCGACGCATCCAACACTGCCAAACAAACGGCTCCGATTCAGAACGGATCGGAGCTGCAGACTGAACTGTTTCCCACCAGCAAACCTGGAAGGTCTTCAGCCATGTCGGACCTGAAATAATTCTGGGTTGTGATGCTGCAGCTTCAGGTGCTAAACGGGTCGAAAACCTCCAAAACCAGCACACATTAACTGCTCACACAGTCCTGTCCTGTCAATCTGGGCTTTTCTGGATGTTCTGTTGGTGCTTCTGTCTGTGCAGTTTTCTCAGAATCATGCTTTTTCCCACGAGGATGAATCTGGGTCCTGGTGGTTATTCAGAACCGGATTAACCAGAATCATGTTGCTTTGTGTGCTGATCGGACCTCCTGGTGTTTTCTGTGCATGTTGGTGTTGTAATATCATGGTGCTGACTAATCAGGGATGTGGAGGCTTCCAGGCAGGAAGTGGACCAGGACCAGGACCAGTTGTAACCTTGGTGCTGAAACTCTTATTGTTTGAACATATATCCTGAGATGTGATGTTGGCGGCTGAAATAATCCGGTTTGATCTGGAATCTGATGATTTACGGGACTTAAAACCTTCAGTTGAGGCGACAATCCTGATGTGTTAAAGGGAGATCATTGCATGTTTTGTACCGATCCGGTTTGGGAACGGGTCGTTCCCATGATTCAGTCGCTGTTATAGTAGAACATTCGTTTTTAGTCACAATTATGTACGGAAATGTTTTATTTTACTGTGAAGGTTCTGCAGCCCTCTTTGAGCCAGCTGACTGACGGTGTGCAGCAAAGGTTTTTAAAGCCCAGTTAACCTTTTCCACTCGGACCCAGGTTCTAGAGTTGACATGGGATCCATTCCTTTGGGTCTGAAGTAAAACTTAAACTAAGTATGTTAATATTTATTAATCATGGGCTCAGTTTGACCCCTCAGCTGTTTTCTCCTCCGTTAAACGTCCTGCTGTCTTGGATCAGGAGGTTCTGGGCGTGAAGCAAGATAAGCTATGGGGCTTCTTTGGCATAACTTTGTGTCAGTCGACCCGGCATGTCCCGCTCCCTAACAGAACACTCAGCAGGATCTTCTGTTAACGGACCTCAGGTTTCTGCATGGCCTCCTCCTCCATGAGGTCCAGCCGCTTCAGATCATACTCATAATCCTGCTTTTCCTGGGAATTCTGGTGCTCTCCAAGGTCCAAACCTAGCAACTTGTTTGTTATTTATTACTAACTTGAGCCGCTGAGGCGACCGGTTCCGGGTCAGAGTGTGGAAACATGGTGCTGAACTCATCGCTGTGGGAATGTGTACATATTACAAAGATCAACATGTAGGAACTGCTTCCTGTTTTCTGTCACCTGCTGATCCGACTGTTTCTGTAAAATCATGCCAACGGTGCTGTGCTGGGTCCTGGTTTTGTTTCTGTAACTTGAGGGTCGGGTAGCAAACCCGCTACCCAGCCCCGCCTTGTAAACTTCAGGTTCTTCTTCCTGTCTCGGTAGAACCACTTCCTCTTCTGACATTGGTGCTGATTTTTGTGACGTTTACAGGGATTCTGCTGTTCTGAACGAAGCGGATTAAAAATATTCTCAATGGTTTCATTTCTGCTGGTTTGTTGCTTCATTCCGAGACTCAAAATGTTCCTGATGTAGAAAACAATCCTTCATGTTTCCGTCATTAAACCCACAACCATCCGATCACTGAACGGAAAACATTACAGGAGTAAATATTCCTCCATGTTTCTTCTGCATCTATGAACATAAACTACATTTAGTCTTTTAAACAGTTATGTCAAAACATCCAGCGTCTGCAGGTCAACAGGGGTTGGTTGCTAAGGCAACAGGTCCGTGTGGAGGGAACCCCAGGTGCCTCCCCTACCTCGGATCCAGACAGCCTCCAGGGGGAGATGTTCTGATCCGATGTGTAAACAGTCTGATAAAATTCAGGCTTTGCTGAAACGGTGATTTAGAGAAACTGTCAGTTTACTCTAAATTTAAAACGAATAACATGAGCTGCAGTAATTTTCTGCTAAAATGAATTTGATCTTGTTACACAAACGTAAACGAATAGAAACACCTGCTGAATTGATTTATTTTAGAGCTTATTGTTCAGAATATTAAACATCTTTCTGCTGTGGAGAAACCAGCTGGCTAGTCATTCAGCTCAAAGCTCTTTCAGCCAGCTGACTGGCAGTGCTGCATTAACCAAGGCTCCAGACGGTTGCTTCACCACTCCGTCATCTCATGACAAGGAATTTGGAACGGGCCGTTGCTGTATGTGACCCAGTTCAGAACCCAGTTTACCCACCAGCTTTCTGCACGCTGTGCACAGACTCTCTGGGAGGCGAATGTTAGAGAAATCGTTCCTTGTTTTTATTTATCACACATTTAGAAAATGAACCACACTATACAAATGTCCACCGGTCAGTAATGAATCAGGCCTCCTGCATGAACCCGACCTCGGACCGGAGCGCCCCAGCGGCCTCCGCTCAGCGACCCAGCTCCGTCTCTAATCGTGGTGCAGGTAGGCAGTAGCATGCAGAAACCTTTGGATGCGGCTCTCCTCTGATAGACTAATTCATTAACGTTTGCACGATGCAGAGAAGGGTTGTGTTCCTCGTACAGTCTGGCTGTTATTTACAACATGACGAAGGCGAGTTGGAGTCGATGGGACGGGCGAGCGTGTACACGGGGTTTCCCAGCCTCAACAGGAGGGGCGTTTCTTCCTTCATCAGTACAGAGCGAGCAGAAAACCCTCCTCCTTCGCTCGGTGGTTTGTTGCCATGTCGGTGCCGTCACATGGTTGGACGACTCCGCCCCTCAGAGGGATCCACACTTTATTTAGTCAGACATCAAATTAAAAAAAACGTTACAAATAAAAATCAAAGTGAGGGGAGTCGGCCGGCGGGCGATGGAGGTCAGGCCAGGTAGCTGTAGGTGTCCTTCTCTCCATCCACTCGCTCCAGGTACTCCTTCTCTATCAGGATGTCGATGCATTTCTGTCCACCAGAGGGAGACAAAACACATCAGTGAGCAGAACAGGTTGTTAAAACCATCCTAAGCATGTTTACAGGGGTAAGGAAAAGTCCTGGTCCAGCTCTCAATGTTCTACAGTTCCTGGAAAAGCAGGAAACTTTTCCAGGAACTGTAACAGTTTTCTGGAGCCGTTTTTTCACTCCTTTCTGCTGCAGAAACCGGACTCAACAAGTCGAACCCAGAAAACAGCCCAGAACTTCTCACAGATCGAAAAGATCCGCTGACACAATCTGCAAAGTCCAGGTTCTAATCTAATCCAAAGTGCTCTGGACGGGTATCATTTATGGATCTGCTACACTGACAGCAATCAACAGAAACAAGCACCTAACAGTGGAAACGACTGATAACCAAGACCTCAGAGTTCTGGGTCACGTGTCAGAATGCATCTTAAATTACGTTTCAGGGGTCTGATTAGTTTGTTCCGGGTCGACAACAACGGTTCATCCTTTCCGGGTCGACAACAACGGTTCATCCTTTGAGTTTAGGAATGAACGGCTGAATGATCCATCAGCTGGTTTCAAGTAGAAAAGCTGCTCAATTGAACGGAGACTGAGGAGGAAGCAGCTGAAGAGCTGCAGCGAACCCTGGAGAACTGTTGGTCACAGAGGAAACTGAGTCGGGCTGTTCTGAAGGAAAATACAAAGAACCGAGTGCTGGATCAGAACCTCACAGTACAGTTATACAGGTGCAGCTAAAAAATTACAAAATCTTGAACAAGTTCAATATTCAACAAGTCACTCATTTCAGGGGGAAATACTTTACTTCTTACAGAGAACAAAAACCCTAAATTCTGTGTCTCAGAAAATTTGAACGTTGTGCAAAAGTTAAATATTGGAAAGTCATGGTGTCAGCACCCTAATCAGCTAATGAAGTCCAAACAGTAGGGCCAGAAGAGACACAATCATGGAGAAGACTGCTGACTGGACTGATGTTCAGAAGACCTTCACTGACAACCTCCACAAGGAGGGGAAGCCACAACAGGTCACTGCTCAGAGTTCAGTGTCCAAGCATATTCAGAGAAAGTTGAGTGGAAGGAAAATGTGCACTAATACCAGGGATAACTGCAACCTTCAGAGGCTTGTCAAGCAAAAAACATTCAGGAACTTGGGAGAGCTTCACAAGGAGTGGACTGAGGCTGGAGTCGGCGCTTCAAGATCCGCATTTCATTTAGAAATCAAGGTTCCAGAGTCTGGAGGAAGAGTGGAGAGGAACAGGATCCGTGTCATCTGTTGGTTCTGGTCCACTCTGTCCACAGTCATGCAGAATCTACCAGGAACGTTTAGAGCAGTTCATGTTTCCTTCTGCCGACAACCTTTATGGAGATGCTGATTTCATTTCCCAGCAGGACTTGGTACCGGCCCACACTGTCAAAGGTACCAAAAGCTGGTCCAATCACCATTGTGTTCCACAGCTCGACAGGCCAGCCACCTGGGCTAACCAGAACCTTATAGCTGATCTCCTCCGTGCTACACCACATCGATGCAGTAATTAATGCAAAAGGAACCCAGACCTGGACTGAGAGCATAGAACTGAAAATACTTTTCAGAATCCTGACTTTCTGTTTAGTATGCCATTTTATTTATCTACTGTCTGTAATATTCAGATGTTCTGGGACTGGGTTCTGGGTTCTTTCTCTGTAAACCAAAAACATCAACATTACAAGAAACAAAGGCTTTAAATATTTCAGTCTGTGTGATAAATCTATAAAAGTTTCTCTTTCTGACACGAGGGACAAAATCTTGAACATTTTCTGTGCCAGTATTTAAGAAATCAGAAGAAGAACATCTGTCCCTGTGTTACCTTGATGACGGGAACTCTGGGTTTGAATCGGGACGACAGCTGGTTCAGGACTTCAGCCAGGAGCTGCTGGTGCTTCAGGACCTTCCTCATCTTCATGATCCTCACTATGGCCGCCTGAAAACAGAGAAATGGTTTTATTCTGAGCACAACTCTGAATGTAGGAGGAACCTGCAGCGTGAAGAACCTCAGATCTTCATCCTGTTGGTCACATTTTTACTCTCCATCTTCTGTTAAAAAGTTTGATTTATTTATGGAGGAATAAAGTCTGGGAGATGTTTTCGTGGGGATCTGTTGAGTCTGGAATGCTGACCTGAATCAGGAGCTTCCGGTCCTCTTCGATGTTCTTATGGGTCGTCTCCTGCTCCTGTTTCTGCTCAGTCTTCATGGGGACGTTGATGTTCACCCTCAGCTTCTTGCTGCAGTAGATGTAGACAGACAGAAACATTTAAAACTGCACAGAAGAACCAGAAAACGTTCAGACTGCAGGAAAAACGTCTGACTTCTTGTATCCGAGGAAAAGTTTGATGACGGTGTCCGGTTTGAACTCCACCTCATCCACGTTAGCGTTCTCGTCCTCCAAAACCTGGTGAGCACAAAGTGTGGATCTAAGATCACAACTAAGTGCAGACTTCGTTTTATTTGCAGTGTTTAGGACGTGACTGGGAGAAAAAAAGTCCCATGTGGTATTTTGGCGCCCTCCTGTGGACAGATTCTACCCTGCAGGGTTAGAAAGGCAGACAGTTCGACTTACCAGCAGCTTGGACTTTAACAAGATCTGCAGAACCTGGACCAGGATGTCCTGAAAACAAAGAAGCCGGTCAGGAACAGAAGCAGAACCTGAGTGAAGGTGAGTGATGCATGTGAAGACACTGAAGGTGGACTGCTTACAGTTTTGATCTGCGTGCTGTCGGTGAGCTGCTGCACCGTGTAACTGTCCTCTGTGTTGTACTGCAGCAGGATGGCCATCTGGAAGGTGGAGGCCTGCAGAGTGTACCTGCAAACATCACCAGGATCAGTCGGCATCCAACCCAGTAAGGCAGCTTTACTGGGTTCTTCTTTAGGTTGACGACGCAGAAATGATTGCAACAGAGGAGCTGCAGCTGCTGAAACATCGATAAAACCTTTTGCATTTTTTATGAGTTTTATTTCCTTTTTATGTTTTTATTGTGTTGTTGAAATCCCTTTAAGATTTAAGGTTTTCCAATAGGTGGAAATATTTTCTCAAGCATTTTAAACCTGACAATGTAACTTTATAACGTGATCAGAACCAGTGCAGCAGGTTCTCGACTCCCAGGCTGAGATCATAACTACCCGCCTGGTGTGTGTCGGGCAGAGCAGGACGCTGAAGGGGTCAAATGTCAGAAAACCAAAGTGTAAAACATGAATTTATACACCATCTAAGAATTTAATGGACAATTTTTGACGTCACATTTCCAGATGATGTCAGAGCTGCACGTAAACGACCCGAGAATAAGTTGAACTGACCGATGACCAGAACTTTTCAGCGTACCTGTTCTTGAAGCAGTTGGTGACCAGCTCTCCTTTGGACAGGTGATACAGCCAGGTGAGCTTCCTGCCGCTGTGTCTGCTGGCGTAGAACGCTGTGAAGCGCTGGTAGCTTCGCTCCAGCTGCACACAGAGACACAGACCTCAGAACATCGAACTGGACTTGAACGGCTGCAGAACCCTGACCCAATAACCACACCGGGAACTCAAACTGATTTCTCTGCAGGTTGTAGAGAGAGAATTGTGAGGCGTGTGTTGCGGTTTACCTCTGACGGCAGAGCGAAGGTGCACGACTGCTGGAAAGGCCAGGAGCCGGAGCTCAGAACCTGGATACTGAAGTCCACTGAAACCAAGCAAAACAGAGCAGTCTGGTTCAGCTGAGGAGCTTCAAATCAAACTGCTGAAGCTACAGAGAAAAACGTGAGACAGAAACAACAAGATGCACGTCGTAACTCCTTCATAAACGAGGCAGCGACGGATTCTAGAAACCTGACGGCTACATTTGGTCACATTAAGACCACAAAGCTCTGACTTTTAATAAGATGCTTTTGATAGACCAACATAAAGTAGTGGATGAAGCACGGTGGTGGCAGCGTCATGCTGTGGGATTACGCCTTCCTCAGCAGGGGGAGTTGATGAGAAGATGGACGCAGCTAAATCTAGGACAATCCTGGAAGAAAACCTGAGACTGGGGTGGAGGTCCACCTTCCAGCAGGACCACCACCCTGAACATACAGCCTAGAACGGCCTAGTCAAAGTCCAGACACAAATCCAGCATAGAATCTGTGGCAAGACTTGAAAACTGATGTCTGTAGGCGTGCCAAGCGGCTAGAAACATTTCCAGTTACGTGCTTCTTCATGTTTGAGGTTGTAAAGAGAGAAATGTGAGGAGGTAACGGCGCCGTAGCTTCATGCTCAGATCTTCCATCTCAGACCTCTGGAGGAGCAGCCGACTTACAGTCCAGAGGCTCCGAGTTGCTGAGGTGTTTCTTGAACTGTTCGTTCAGGTCTTTGCTGACGCCGATGTCCTGGAACATCCGCTGCAGCTTGGACGTGTACTCGAAGCCGCACGCTTGCTGCAGGACAACAGAAACATCAGCTGAAGGTTCTGGTGCTGGACAGTGGATCAGAGTGGATCAGAAGCAGATCTAACCTTCAGTTTGGAGATCATGCTGGCCTCGGCGTCGTCGCTGGCGCTGTTCTGGTGGACCAGGCGTTTGGCCAGCATCTTGGCGTAAAACTTCTGGAAAACATCTTTGTCCTCGATGTACTTGAACACAACCATCTGAGGAGGAGATGACACAGCAGACGTTACAGAACCTCCAGCTGCTAGGAGGGAAATGATACCAGGCGGATGGATCAGGAGCTTGACGCTCACCACTTGGTTGAGGGTGTCCTCCAGCTCTGCCTCCTCTGGGTTTTTGGAGCTGAAGACAGAAGATAAAGTAGTTTTAGCTTGTTTAGATCTGCAGGTAGCTCAGATCATGAGAGCAGGAGGTTATCAGGTCAGTAACAGCAGTGTGAGCATCTCAGCAGCTTCCTGTGAAAGCTGATCAAACAGCCTCTGATCAGGTTCCACCTTCATGTTTGCCTGAGAACTTACTTTAATGCTCATGTTTCTGCACGGAGAGCCTGAAATCAGGTGTGATTTCCTACAACCTGGGTGTTAAAACACACACACACACACACACACCTCTTCTTCAGTAAGGAGTCGCAGTATCTGGCCAGCAGCTCGGGGGACTTGCTGGAGGACTGGGCCATCCTGGTGACGGCGTTGTTGTTGATGAACCGACCGCAGGCCTGCAGAGAGACGAGAATCCTCAGATGTGTTCTGGACAAAAGGTTCCCCCCAGCTTTGTCTGTGAACTCGGTTCCACCCATCGAAGACCCGGTTGGTAGACGTGTGTTAAAAGCTTTAGAATTCATTCATCTTTTATTGCAGCAGGATCGCCTCACTGAAAAGATTTACTTCAATATTCGGTGGGGAAAAACTCGGTGTCGCACCCATCGGTTCCCCAACGATTAGATGAGGGTCAGTTTAACTGAAACCATCTCAACCAGTACACGCCATTGTCCTCCCATCGCATAGTAAACAAGTGGATCTACTGGGACTTTAACTGGAGCTGTGAGCTTTGATCACATCGAGCTTTCAGCAACAAACACTCTGGGTCGGTCGGCCACAAAGAACCGATCTGTGGTGCTGTGGGCCTGCTTCTTTATTAATGGCACCAGGAACTCTTTAGAACACCAGAACCTCTGGAAAACGGGTCGGCATTGGCTCTTTCACCAGAATAACGTTCTAATGTTCCATCTGGTGAAATCAACACAGAAAGGGTTCAGCAGACATAATGATCCAGGACCGTCTCGGGACCCAGAACCAAATCCAGCACAACCCTGTGGGCTGAACCCAATCTACTGAAGCTGCTGCAATTAAAGACTCATTTACTTCAGAACTTCTGCACATTCTGACCAGGGGAGTCGGGAAGTGTGTAGGAAGAATTAACTGGGTTTACTGGTTTGCAGCCTGGTTAATGTGGTGCTCTCTAAAGTCCTCCCTCTGTTCTGCGAGGAACAATCCAATCTGGTACCAGGTTCTGAATCACAGCAGAGAGCAGAGGTCCAGCTGATGACCACCGACCTTATCGAGCGCCGCCACGAAGCCGGCGTCGTTGTTGAAGGCGGACATCACCAGAGCGTTGTACTTCTTGTGGACGTCCAGGGTGGTCTGGACGTAAACTTTGGGGTCCTGCAAGAAGAAAAGAAACGTCTCTGAGAAGCATGATGGTGATGTCCTGCTGCTCCAAGCTCAGCAGATGATCATCAACCTGCTTCAGACTGAACAGGCCCAAAGGGGTGTGCCTGGAACCGGAACCAGAACACATTCAGTGCTTCCTTACGTTGAGCGCGGCCTCTCCACACTTCTCGATGGCAGCCAGGCCCTGGTTGTGGATGTGGGTCTCCAGAAGTTTCTTCAGCTCGCCCAGACCGTCTGTGATCCGCGACACCAGGTTGTACATGCGGCCCAGATCTGAACACAGAGTCAGCAGAACTTTTTAAAACCAGAACACGTTGGATCGTGAAATGTTCTGTCTTCTCAGAGCTCAACAGGAAGCGGAATCATGCAGGACGGTTTACCTTCGTTCTTGTCTGCATCCAGCAGGTTCTGGAACTCCGTGTGGAAGATCTCCAGGTGCTTCTCAATGAGGACCTGCTCACACTTCCGGGCCAGCTCGTCTTGTGTGGACTCGTGGAGGTAAACCTGCACACGGCGCTGCTCCTCCAGGAGGCGGGCCTCCGCCTGGGGAAACATGCAGAACATTTGCAAATAAGCTCCGATGGATCTCTCCGAGACCCAGAATAAAAAGCAGGACGGGCCTGAAGAACCACTCCTACCTTCTTCATGTACTCTGTGACGGGGTTCTGCTGCAGGAACTCGGTGCTCTCCCGCGTGTAGAAGCGCTCCGTGTCAGTGAGGAACTGACATTCAAAGTACTCTTTGTAGACGGACAGCGTGGGTCCTTTGGCGAAGGCGTCCTCCTCGTTCAGACCCAGCTCCACTGGAACAGAACCACACAGACAGCAGCTCAACGTTAAATGTCTCGTAGCACAAGAAGCTACAGAGCATCTTCAGAGCACATCATGTTCATTTCTTACCTTCACTCGCTGCTCATTTCAATTTTTACACATTTTCTCGTTTTTATTCTGTTTTCTGCAGGTTTTCCTTCAGCGCCAACGTGTGGCAGATGTTCTGATGTTCTGCTCTCCAAACACAAACAAGTTGATGAAGATCTCTCTTATCTTTAATATTTACAGCCTTCAGTGGGTCGTGGCAGAAAAACGAGACTTCTGTCTCTGCTCGACGTCCCAGGTTTAAATTACTAAGACCTCACAGAACCAGAACTTTGTTTTCCGCCCAACGTTTATAAACCTTCTCCTCTAGGTCAAACTCGCTGTATCTTCCGCCATTTTGCTCCATTATGTGTAAATAACCCGACCAGAACTCTGTCCAGGGGTTTATTATTTTTCCTGTTCTTTCGTTTTTATCCGTCGCCCAGAGATTTGAAATCAGCATTTCCTATTTATCAATAAATGCACCATTAACTGAAGCCACTGAAGTGCAATTATTAGTAATGCACCAACCAGCGGACTCTGCCCGGTTCTGCCCAGCTCAAAAATACTGAAAAATCTGTTTTCATGCTCCATTAAATGCAGAAAACTCTCAGATTTATTTGGATGCAGAAATGGAAAAGTTTCTTTATCTCCTGTTGGATTCTGAACTCCAGCTGTTATCAAACAACCTGCTGCACATTTTTCCTCCTGGTTCTTTTAACTCTTGAATTACAACAAGGTCAGAAACGGGTAAAAGCCTGATTGGTGGATCATTTTAGGTCCAGATGAGGGAAACGTCGGAAAATGTCCGAGTGAAGAAAATCTGAACTGAAAGTTTACTGTGGGAGAAAACAACAAAACCAAAAGACAGAAAGAGTGGAGATGTGTGAACGTTTCCCTGTGGAGCTCCAAATTCATCTG
This sequence comes from Crenichthys baileyi, assembly GCA_036173005.1. Taxonomy (NCBI): domain Eukaryota; kingdom Metazoa; phylum Chordata; class Actinopteri; order Cyprinodontiformes; family Goodeidae; genus Crenichthys; species Crenichthys baileyi. The sequence continues at coordinate 1,138,799 of JAHHUM010000586.1, read as the reverse complement.
CAGAGGAAAGTGCTCCAAGGACAAACTGCAGAAGGGACTTTGGTGCTGGAATCCTGAAGGAATCAATAAGTGTTTCTCTGCAGGCGACTGAATGAACCGGATCAGTTAACGGTCCCAGCAGTCAGATTGATCACATGATTCTTCTAATCTGTGCAGATCAATCTGTCCGTCCTCTAGACCCGCTTATCCTTTCAGGGTCGTGGGGGGTTGGTGTCATCTCCAGGGGTCATGGGGGAGAGGTGAGGTCCACCCTGGACAGCTCAGCGGTCCAACACAGAGACATACAGAACAAAGAGCCATGCACCTAATTTAGAGAGCCCAATTAACCCAGCAGTCAAGCTGGAGTACCCGGAGAGAACCTGAACATACACATGGAGAACATGCCAGTTCCATGCAGAGAGACCCCAGGCTGGGATTCAAACCCAGGACCTTCTTGCTGCAAGGCAGCAGGGCTGCCAACTGTGCAGCAGATCAAGTTTTCTATATAGAATAATCCGATTCTCATCAGAAGCCTGAAAACGTTCCTGAACCGTCCCGTTACTCAGGTGTTACTGATCTCCGGCCCAAAGGCTCTAAACGTCTGCGTGCTGCGTTCAGGGACATACCGTAGGACTGGACCACGCCGCTGATCAGCCTGGTGTTGATGGTCTCGCCGTTCCGCTCCCTCTCGATCAGCTTCAGAACAGCGTTTGTAACCTGAGACATGAGAGTCAGCAGCGTAAATACTGGCGCAGTGCTTCAGCGTCACAGCTGGGAATAGAAAGTAAACACACCTGTTTGTTGAGAGGTCGGAATAAACACTCCCTCCAGGTCACCAGCGCCAGCTGCGAGGAAACAACCGCGGAGCGTGAAGAGAAGAAATGAAGGGGGGATGTTGGTTCAAATTCTCCCATTTCACACATTTTCAACATGAGATCTTTCATTTTTATCACGTTTCTTCTGAATAATGTTTGAATATTTAAATTAGTGCATCAACACAAAAATCAATCAACAGCAGAGCTGATTTCTGCTTTTCTAGTTCCACATACAGAGAGGACAGATGAACAGGGAGAACCGCCTCGCCAACAGAAACTCAGAATCAGTACATCCAGCTACATTCATCCCAAAGAACCGAATCGGCTCCAAGCGGAAGCTCCTCATCGCCTCTGACTCACAGAGTAGATCTCGTAGATCCCTTTCCGGCCCTCGTCACACTCCCGTCTGACCCAGTGGCGGTTGAGGTAGGCACAGATCCCGTTCAGGACCTTACTGGAGAAGCGGTAGTCCTCCCACTGCTGGGTGTAAAACTTCAGCACGCACTCGTCCATCAGGTCCTCGCCGTCCTGCGGACAGGAACAGGGAGTCGGGTGATGAAGCTGCAGGGGGATGGAAATGCTCAGGTCCAAACAGGGTCATGTATACTGACCTTGAGCAGGCTGGTCAGATAGTTCTTCAGGAACTCCTTGAGTCGTTTGTAGAGCTCCAGGCCAACAAACTGAGCCCCGCCTGGAGTGGTGGACTTCTTGGAGGGTTTGGCTGCAGGTACAGAGCCCCTGCCCTGGCTGGACTGGTGGACGCTGGTACAATAGTTATATACATGTCTGAGTGGTGAGTTAAGGACCTTCAACTGAGCTTCATGGAGCTGAAAGAGATCAGGATTCCTACACAGCCGGTCTAAGAACCATGATTACAATCAATCATTAGTCGATCTCTATGCAGCGTTCACTAAAGTAAACTCAACACCTTTTAAAGACCAGTTTGATTTTGATCAAAGATCAACATTAACTCAATAACTTACTCGACTAATCAAAGTTAAATAAAGCTTGTGTTTAACATCTGGGTCCAAGTCTTTGCTCCTGTCCTAAAGATGCTGAGATTATGGGTCATTTTTCTCCAGGTGATTCTTCACCTCGAAACACCATTAGAAAACAGAACGGGTCCGAAAAGGATCGCCGGCCAGACTAGTAATAGGAAGGCATTTTTAATGCAGACAGGGTGCGCTGCTCCAAACCAGTAAATTCTGCAGGGAAAGAAACCGGGTCGCAGGGATAGCAACCAGTAAGGTGCGGGGATGTTCTGAAAATGAAAATGTACGTTCCAGGAACATACAAGCGGCACCACGCTGGGTTTCTGTAGAGCTACTGAACATTTTGATTGTAATTCTCTAAACAAGCGACAGTAACTGGGTTTAATCCACGGTTAAAGCTAAATGTCTGGAAATAAATGTATTTTCTAGGGCTTAATGCTTCAAACTGAGATTAAATACTTCATAATCTGCAGAAAACTAGTTTATTTGCTTATTAAAGTGAAACATTACATTTTAAGGCCAGTTTTCTGCAGTCTTTCAGGACAGCTGTATAGTTAAAACCTGAGCTGGAAGGAAGTAACACATCAGTGCAAATGATGTTCAGTAGCATGAAGCTTTAGGTTAATAAACTTTATTTGGTTTCCACGGTGACCTCTCAGATAATCTGTGCTGTTAGAACCTACCCCGCTTTGGGTTCTAGTTGTTCATTAAATGAAAACGGTCCATTTCAGCACCCACTCTTTGCTGGGCCAGGGGAAGGAACTCTTTTTGTCCCGGGTTTGGGCCCAATCAAAGTGTTGCGACACGTTTAAACCAGAAGTTGCTTCAATCCGCCTCATGTGAGTGAAAACGGAGAAAAACACGGAGCTTCAGTGGTTTCACTCTGGACAAATATGAGCTCCCATTTCCTGCTGCTTGCTCTAAACCCAGTCAGTACCGAACCCCCGGCAGTTCTGGTCTGTGTTTAGAGATTTTGCATCAGGTTATTGTGTCTGTATGTTTGTTCATCAGTCAGTTTGTTTCATAAGAAGAAATTTATGCTCCTGAAAGTTTTATTATTCAATGTTTTCATACGTTACCTACTACCTGCTCCGTCAGGGGAAAGTGTGCGTTTACTGAGGTCTGGATTAAAAACATGGATCTTTGTAGTTGACTAGAACCTAAATGGGACCTAATGTTTACTGTGAAAAGGTCCTGGAGTTCAGGAAGATACCTGGAAAAACACTGGATCCACTTGGAGTGGATGAAGTTCTCTCAGCCACGCTTCAGTTATCGGTGAGGGAAACCTTATTAAATTCTTTAATTAAGATCCTTAAAGAAGTGAGTGAAGTTTGCAGAACCTAGAACCTAAACCCAGATCTGATCCATCATTATCTGCACGTCTGTAGACCTCAACCTTAGAGAAGCTGCAGCTGTGCAGCGTGAACTTTCCCACATCTCCAGGATACGTGTAGAGCTCCATGTAGCGCGACTTGGCCATGCTCTGCCGCGTGTACACCTGCTGGATGCCAGCCCGCAGGTCGTCCCATATCTGGTCCAGGCCAATCTGTTTCAGTCCGTGAGGGTTCTGGGTCCTGTTTGACGACATGGTTGGTTCCCTCGTCCTCTCCTCTCCTCTCCCAACCCTTTCCTGCTCCTCTCCTCGGCTGATTTGGGTCCTGACTCTCTGCGCTCTCAGAGCTTGCAGTCCATCTGGCGGCTGCAGAAGAGCTTCGGGATGCAGGTGAACGGCTGTGAGACGGGATGCAGTCCCCCCTCTGCACGCCTGATGGCGCTGTCTGCCACTCCTCCGCCTGAACACTCTTCACCCGATGACCTGGGAGGGAAATGAGATGAAAAACATGTTCAGTAACAACGTGGTGGTGTAGATGCTGAGTTTAACTTCCTCAGAAGCTCAGAGATCAGTGTTGGTAAATAACCGGGTACGCCACATGGATCCACTCTGCTGACACCGAGCCTGACATCACTCAGATAAACACGGATTAGTCCCCCTTCCACATCTCCTCGACTTCCTTCCAGCTCAGGTTAGACAACAAACAGCTTTCTCGCCTTGGGAGAGAGGTTATGCTGCAGAACAGAACCTAAACTAACAGGCAAGGCTTGTTGTTTACATGAGATTAGCTCCCGCCTGTCAGACTCAGCGGTTCAGAGACGGCAGGGGGCGGAGGCCCGAACACACACAGGAAGCTGGAATTTCATCCATGCTGACAGGAAACAAGGAGAGGGTCACATGAGCATCATCTTCTGCAGCATCAACATCTTTCCAGTCAAAGAGACCAGATCATCAACACACAAAACTCAATGTGCTGGTTTTTAATGAACGTCTCCACCTGTGTCACTTATTGTCTCTGCTGCAGCAACAACAAGCTAACATGTAGCCAAGGTTATGCTGCATCACGTGTCGGCATCAACAGGAACCACATCTGTTAAAGCAGCCTTCTGTGAACGGAGCAGAAACTGTCTACAAGGCCTAGAATGTAGTGGACTCCGTTTGCATCGATTCAGGAAAGAAAAGTGAAAATAATGAATAATAAAAATCAGACATGAAACCCCTGCGAGTTTGTCTCAGAAAGTCAATAATCATCCAAAATAAACATGTTCTCAACTCAAAGAGTCTGCTTTGATTTTAGCCTCTTAAAACATCAGCAGCGTTGCTATTCTCAGGTCCTTCTAGTCAGCAGACGTGTCCCATCAATTCAAATATGGGAACTAAAACACTGAATGGAGGAGGAAGGAAAGGAGCAGACCGTCCAGCTGGATGGACGGATAAACAGACATGGGAATGAAACTAAATGTTTCAGTTTTCTAGAACAGGAAGTGAGTAAATCCCGCATGTTTTTCCAGGCTGAGAAGTCCGTGTTAAACCCACTAGTCCTCATTAAACATGCTTTACATTTAGTCTTTTACTTGATGCTGTTTGGAGAAAATCTGAGCAGAAATAAACGAATGAAATCAGATTTAAACATGGAGCTCCAACAGTGTGATGATTATAATCTTTAACCCAGAGTAGCGTAGCTGTTGGTGGACAGGGCAGCTGGATGAGCAGGAACTACTGCGGACATGTAGGCAGCGCTGCTATATTTAGCAGCGCCAGGCCGTGCAGTGCGGCCCGTTTCTGGCCGTTCCCACCCATCAGGACGTCAGTGGGAGTGGGCAGGAAGCTGAAGCACCGGCTCTGTTTTAGTTCCTGTTGGAGCTCCCACCAATGACCCAGCTACGTCTAACATCAGCGGTGTGAAGCTACCAATCCTGTGGTGACTCAAGCTCCAGCCAAGACAAAAACACTCATGTTTCCGGGTACAAGGACAGTCTCTACGGCAAGCTGTGGAGGACATTTACAGGAAGCCAATAAGCAGCAATAAGGGTCTCATCCAGAAAGCAGTTTTTTTTTTATGGTAAGCTGGGAACACTGGGAGGCTAGATGGAATCCCTCCTTGATAAATATTCCTGTGAAGATAGTCTGAAACTGGACTCAAAATGAGTGAAAAAGGAGCCAAATCCAAGGAAAACGCGACCGACAGAAACCCTGAAAAACCATCAGTCAGGAATCACTTTATAGTGACTCTTCCACAGTACAGCAAATATCATTTTGTTCATTAAAAGAGAGGAAAATGTCCACCTTTCTGTCTGCATTAAACCCTTAGAATGAAGCCTGATTTCTCTCAGAGCATTTTTACATCCAACTTTTCCAAGCAATCAGCGCTACGCCCAGCCTGCGTCTGCAGCGTCACTCCGCCCACGTCTCCGCATACTGTCCACAGGACTGGGGTCGGCTGCCCCCGACCTCCTCAGCCCACAGGAGACAGCAGGGAACCAGTGGAGGACGTTTCCAGGAGCTCAACCTGTCCACAGCAGACACCTGCAGGTCTGTTGTCTTTATAATTCATTATTTTGTCATGACTGGAAGAACATTTGTTCCCAAACATGATTTCAACTAATGTTCAAACTCAACACCAGGAAAAAACTCCGTACTGTAAATCATTTCTGAATCATTTTTGAAAATAAAAGCATAATAACAATTTTAACAATCATCAAAAAAACGACATGGTTTTTATTGTTCTAATTAGTTTAAAACCAACAGGACGTAGGAAACGTTAATCTATGGTGAAGTGCGTACCTTCTACCTGGCCAGCAACAATCAGTCTGGTTCAGTTTCTATTCTTCTGTGGATCTTTGCATCATATTTTATTCAAATCAAATTCTTTATGGTAAAGAAGTCAGCAGGGTAGGTTGCCATGGTTTCTGACTGGTTTCTAGGAATAGCTGAGTTGATTTATTATTATTTATTTGGACCAACCCACAGGAAAACGGAGCGATCACGCTGGGACATCAATCTTCTAACCAGGCTCTCAATCCAGGAATAAAACCAGCAGAGCACCAATAAGATGTGAACATCAAGACCAGGACCTACCGCCATGTTTGGGCTAAAAACGCTCAACGACCACTAGGGCGGCGCTACATCAAGGAAGTCATGCGTTGGTGTGATTATCGTTCACACAATGACTTGCAATAAATCCACATTTTCCTGACTTTTCTCTTTCATCTGTCCTGGCAAAGCTTCAAACCCTCTCTGTGACCTTCAGCATCCTGGACAGAACCACCTGAGTCAGGTGAGACGTTCTACTGGCAGCTGAATATGTTGTTGGTCTGCAAAGTGTTTCTGACACCTGGAATATAATTAATATTGAGCACGCTGGTATCGTGATGCTTTTTGATTTAATCTGTTGAATCAACAGCAGGTTCTCTGACATTAACTGAAAACGTTGCAAACATCCAAGAATCTGAAACATATTTCTTTTATTTTAGCTCACGTCCTTAAAATAAAAATAATTAGCTAATATTTGCATCACATGTGCTTCAACGGGCCGGGCCTGGAAGGAAACCAGAAGGTCACATCAGCCAGGAGAAACCTGATTGGTTCAGCTCCAGTTTAAATGTCCACCTGATTCCTGAGGCTTGGAGATTAAATGTTCTGGTTTTCACTGCAGAAATATATAAACAGAACCTGATAAGCAGAGGAACATCACAGCAGATGGGCCTGAACAGAACCTCCCTCCCAGCAGGTTCTGGGTTCATTGGGGATCACTGGGATCATTTTCAGTTCAGGAAAACGTTGACAGAACCAAACTTTTTGGTTATTTCTATGAGTCCTAGGTTCTCATCAGAACCGCATCAGAATTAAGCTCAGCCCAGACTCTGGTCCTGCTTCAGGCACCCATCCAGCAGGTCCTCACTGAACTCTGCAAGGTGGGCTCAGCAGTTGCCATGGCAACCAGGGGCAGACAATACCTGTAAGTGGCCAGTGGACTTCAGACGGTGCCAGTGAAGAAATAAATAAAATGGTTCCCTTCACAGCAGCTCTGGGATCAGATTTCTGCGCCTCGCTCCAGGAGGTATCAGGTACCGGTCCCTGCCGGCTCTGACCTATAATCAGCTGCATGGCTAACGTGGTCTGGAGAAGCAGGATGTGGACGGCTTGCTGAGCGGCAGCAGTTTCTAAGAAGCTTGTTGTGAAACGGTAATCTCACTCCTGGTTGGTCCATTTCTCCTCTGCACACAGTAGAAGGCAGCAGAGTCCAGAGGTCCAGTACAGCAATCTTCAGCACCAAAAAAAGTCAGCAAAAAGGTTTTTATGTCTACAAACCAGTACTTTATTCTCTGGTTTTGGCCCCATTTAAAAGCTATTACTCAAAGGTTTTAAGGTGGCTTTTTAACCTATAATGTGAGAAGATTCAGAACCGCCTTCAAAACAACAATAAAAACTAAGGCCCGGCTTCCAGAAGCATGAAAACCCCATCTAAGAACAAAAAGTTCTGATCCTGTCCGGCATCAGAGCAGGAAGAACCTCCCTGATTCTCTGCCAGTGAGTCTGACAGATAAAGCTCGTCTACATTCAACAGCCATGAATAATTTGTTGGACCACAGGTGAGGGAGTGGCTATGGGCCCAAACCCAGAACAGGAGAGCGGCTCTGACGAAGGAGCGGCACCGGGAGCAGAAAAGAAAAGCTCAGCCCAGTAAATCTGATTACCTCGGTCACTGGGAGTCCAGCCTGACAGCCTACATTTCAAAACATACACAATGCAAACCACAGACAAATGAACAGAACGGGTCCGCCTTGGCAATGCAGAACCAGAACCCAGCAGCTCCTCGCTGACAATTACACAAATGGATCTTCGTAAAACATGAGTTCTTGCCAAGTGAAAGCGTCAGTGAGGGGATCCCAGCAGGTTTTGGAGGCTGTGCGAGGCTGCTGGGTCCAGATTCAGCCAGTAAGCAGCTTTGATTTCTGCAGCTCTGCAGAAACGTCGTCACTTTGAGGCACCTAACAGAAAAACACGACTAAGCAGTTTTATCCATCTGAATTCTGTGAGATCAAAACATTCTAAACAAAAGGTCCAGGACGACCTCTCCTCTGCCAGGGCCCTGAACGCATCGCTGCCAAATAAAAAATATACCAGGGGTCTCCACCTCCAGTCCTCCAGAGCTTCTATCCTGCAGCCTTTAGATGATTTCCTTCTCCAGCACACCTGAATCAAATGAGTAGCTCTTTAGCAGGCCTCTGCAGAACCTGAAGGCATCATGAAGAGGACATTTGGTCAAACAGAAATGTCCTTTACTGCAGTTTATCTCATGGATGATTCTGAGTTTTGACTCCTAACAGAAATCCCACAGTTTGTTTTATTTTGCAGGAGAACATCTGAGCGAAGGTGTTTTTCAGGAGACAATGATCATCATTCCCAGCAGTGCAGCTAGGCTGCAGTAAAACATGGGATGTTCTCTTCAACCTGCTTCAACTGTTTGCACCCTATGAACCTGATAACCAGGAGGTCTTCTAGAGGTCAGCATGTTACGTCTTCATCAGGAAGACCCCAGGACCCGACATCAGACAGCATGAGCAAACAGACCGTTGCACAGAGAAGAGCATGAAATATGTCGCCTCTTCATCTTCATCCTGAGAGGCTCCTGCTGCCTCCAGGTGTTTCATGTGACACTCACCTGCTGACCAGATCAACCTGCTGGATCACTCCAGCTACATTAAAACTGCGCTCTTCGACCCAATCAAACAGAAACGGTTCCTGTTTACGCAGTGCTGATGTAAGTCAGTCATCTCCGAGACCCAGCAGCGTGGTGCAGAGCTCGCTCAGCATGTGTGAGGGAACCGTTTCCAGCAGGCGCTGAAGGCTGAGTAAACACGTCCCGGTGACATTTACCCATAGCACACATGAAGACATCAGGAATAATACAGCAGGCTGTGCACCTTGCAGACAGGACGTCTGTGTTGATCTGAGAAGAAATTAACCGAACTACAAGCTTCTCTTCAAACTGAGGCGTTTTTCAGCATCTGTCAACCGTTTTTACTGGATATAAGCGGAACCTTCTGTACTTTGTGACCCTGAGGTGGGAGAATGAATCATGCACAGATCAGCCATCGATTCTGATCCAATAACGCACGTCTACACGTTTGACAGAACATCCCACTGACCACAGGAGGAACTCACACCTCCTCACTGTGAGGCAAAGTTCAGCCAACTCAGCCACTCAGAAACATGATAGTTTATCAGCTCAGTGTTAACGTCCTCCAGCATGGCAGAAAATCAGCTTCAGCTCCGGTGATTTTCAGCCATGGCTTTAATGTCCTTCAGGGTGTGTGTTCAACAGTTAAAGCTGGAATTATAAACTCAATAATAGAGCTTTTCCAGAGGTTTCTTGTGACTTTATCATTTTAAAATAAGCAGCATAGAAGACGTTAAGATGACCCAAACAATCAAAACTTAAACACGATGGGCCAAGAAGACGCAACACTGTCAAAGATTTATAGCAACGTACAAAAAGCTGAGATTGAGAAACCAAAAACATTTTTCAGAACAACAAAAGTCCAGATCATTCCGAGAGGATTCCTGGAAAACCCTCCAGAGTAATGATCCGTTCTACCAAGTTCTGCAGATTGTTTTCAACAGAAACTACAGATTCATTATAAAATGGACTTGGCATTGCTGCTGGGTCCCAGCCGGGTCCAACTCTGCAAGCAACAGAAGATGTCATAAATGGTGCGCATCCGGTCTCTTTTCCCGACTTCTTTCTGGACCAAGTTAAAAAAAACTCACACCTGAGTGAAAGAAAAGCATGTGGACGCAAAAATAATTATAAGCACAAACTGATTCATTATAAAAAAACTAAATGGTTTTATTTTACCTGGCAACAAGAATAAAACATCAGCACTTCCTTTCACAGAGGGTAGCAAACGAAAAATGATTAAAGAATCAAAGTATTTAGAGTTTTAAACAGTGTAAAATTAGCCTGGTTTTGTTGTATTCTGATATCTAACCAATGACTGAAGGTCTTGGCATCATGTGACACAACTTTCTGAATATTTACCAGCCGCACAGAGTTCTGGTCATGTCGCCATTTTGTTTCTCTGCAGTTTTCAAGCGTTGATTTGTAAGTAGAAGTTTGTTGTTGTTTACAGACCATTTAAAATCATTTTCCATGTTTATAGTCTGTTGTAATGTAATGTGGTTATATGAGAACCATCAATGTTATCAGAAGGTCGGAGGTCACGCAGTTATTTTGGTTTTATTTCTGGACTTAATCTGTCATTTCAATACGAATCAACTGGTCCAAGCAGGAATAAATAGAAACGCTGTTTAATTTACAGTCTTCAAAAACTAACATAGAAGATAAACTATGAGGTTTGATCTTTTTTGTAATCATTTCCCTTATAATTCATCATAAATACCCAACTACCCTGGCTTAATGAACTAACACACAATGGTCTAAGTATGGCTGTGAAGTGGGTTGTTAATTTGACCAAATTAGTCAAACAATTAATGATGTTTTTCAGAGAGAAGAAGTTTCCAGACCTGAAATAACCTTTACTGAGTTCCATTAAAAGATGGTGTGTTACGCGCAGGCTGGTTATGCTGCATCGTCTCATTTGACACAGTTTAGTTTATTTAGTTGCAACTCATCCGATCTGATGCAGGAACACATGTCTGATTAGCCTGGAGAGGATCTGTTGCCCACTAAAACATTTTACAAGTTTTTTCTACGTTTCAGAATCAAACTTGTCTGGTAATATTCAGTAATACCTTAGCACAGAATATTAGAACTGAATATTCTGGTGAAAATAAATTGAACAGACTAAAATGAACAGACAATGAAGTGATCATTATTCTAACCACTGAAACACAACATGGGGATTTAATGGAGGTAAACAATCCCAGAGTTTCTGTTCATAAAACGCTGTAACTGTCTTCATGTTTCACCAACACACATCATCTTAGCATCATTTGAAAGCGTCTCCATTGGTCTTTTAAATCTAATTGTTTTTAGATCAAAATGATTTTAAAAACGTTGCTTTAAAACGTCTTTTCAGTGACTCCAGTCATCTAGATTTTCCCTCACTTCGTTTACCTGAACGTAAATAAGGAGGCAGGAAGAGACACAGCTGAAGCTCAGGTAATGTCCAAGAGCAGTTTGGCGATTTTAGGTTAAGTTCTAAAGACCCGGAAAATAAGGAAATGACACCGAACCGGTTCCAGATCTGCATTTTTGGTGCCAACTGGCCTCCAGAAGAATTTGTGTCCACGTTGTTTTTCCAAGCAGGTTGCAGACCGTATCAAGCCAGACGTCCAGAGAACATCTCGCCTCATCTCCTCTCCATTAGGTTTAGAATTTCAACCTTTTCCAGGTTCTGCTGGATCCTGAAAGAGCGCCAGAGGGCCGACGGCTTCCCTTCAGGGTCTGGCTGTTTGAAAGTCAGCCTCCCTGACACAGGTCGGTCCTATGAAACGAACACGGAGCCTAGACACTTTCTATTTAACCAAACAACCGTTGGGATTATGCTTCAGTTGGTTCTGGTCGGAGTTTGACTCAGCTACGCAACACTGCTGCTAAGACTCATTAGCTTCTCCATATTAGCCCGATAGCTCGGCAGCCTGGCCGCTGGGTGGACAAGGTTTTAGACACGGAACACCGCGGGTTCCTACATATTACCCACTCGGATAAACATGTGTTTTCCTGGCATATATTTAGAGATAAACACCGTCTCCCCTGAGGTAGAAGCCGCGGTGAGGCCAGACCGAGTACCTGGTGTAAAATGGCAGCCTTAGCGTCGATAATGAGTCAGGAAAACAGTTCGCTAACCGTTTAGCACTAGCCAGCTAGCCTTCAGCTGAACCCGTCAGAAAACAGAGCCACCAAATCCCCATCAGATGTTTAAAACTTCTTCTCACCATGTTAGGATCGTCGCTGTGGCTGTGTAATCGCTGTAGGGGTGGTTTTCTGGCCTCCAGAGTCGGTGTTCCCCTCTGTGTTCCTCTGTTCGGAGTGAGCCTGTTCTCCGCGGCTGCTTCGCTCCGCACAAAGATCAGCTAGGAAACACGGTGCCTTCAGGGGCCGTCGGAATTACTAGCTGTTCCCAATCTCCAATAAGCATCCAATATAACAATAAGACATGTCAATAATTTCACTGAAATGTTATCTAAGAACAGGTCCAAATACAAGGCCCAGATAACCCAAATCACTGCAATTATCTGCTTGATCCAAAGGTTTTAACACAGAAAAACTAGTTTTTAAGTCTCTTCTGTGCAGACGCTAAAAGGATCAGAGGAGACTTTAATCTTCAACTACTTTTCTTTAATCAAAAAAAACATTACAAATTAAAGTATAGCAAACCAATACCGGTCAACAAATTTAATTAAATCACAAAAATATACAAATCATTTTCCTAATTAATTACATCTTATAAAATACAATGTGAAGAGAAATTATACAGATTTCATAAGACAGTAGTCAAGCCAACAAATAATCTTTACTCATTGCTGCTTAAAAAAATAAGCTTATACTATAGAAGACAGAGTTATCAGTTATGACAAAGAATTATTTGGTGCCTTTAAGTAAAGCAGTTAGAAATATTTGTATGTATTCAAAGAAAATGACTTGGAGTAAAGTAAACAAATAAACCATAAAACAATGCTTCTGTACATGCCATATCAATGAAATGTCGAGGCTTCCAAATATACTCTGAACGCATCATCCGCGTCACAGAAAGGCTTCCCACTAAAGACTACAAACATGGCTGCACGTTTGTTTCTGTTCAGACGTCCTAATGTATTTGGCGCATGTGCAGCTTTGCAGTTTCGGTCTTCTGACGTGACAACTGAATTATGCATTCCGGAGGCAGAAGCACGACTCTAACATTTAGCTCAGTTTGTTTTTAATTTGTTTATTTCCGTGTGATGAAAACAATTCAAATGTAAAAAGCCAAATAACTGAAACTACATGAAGAGAAATTCTGCCTCCGTTCCTTACATGTTCTCTGTATTTAACGGTGACATTAATGTGTTGCTGTAATATATAGAGTCCAATGCGCTGGGATTGTAGGGGGAAGTTCTTAAGGTGATTATCTACAAGGAACCGAATGTTCTTTTAACACAAGTGTTGCGTGATCATCATCACTCTCTCCACCCAGCCTCTTCCTCAGATTCTAACAGAGAGCGACCTCTGCTGGTGGACGGCAGAACTACACAATCTTCTACATGTTTATCTAAACGAATTTTGCAGGTTTCAGTAATAATTCTAAACTTAGAATAAAAAATGTTTTATTCAGATAAAGTAATATGAAATTATACTTAGGATATCTGGAAAATTATTTAGTTTATTTCTAAATTTGAATGGTTCAACAAACCAGTTCAAAACGTTTCTGTCCATTCAATCAATAAAACTGATGTTTTATTTCATCATTGATTAGCTTTATTACCTCTCTAAACAGAAATTTATATACAAACACAAAATACAAAGCACACATTTATATAAAATACAATCTATGCAACCTGTAGAGCGTTATACACACCAGTTATTGCAGGTTTTTACTGATAAAATGTATCATTTAATGTATATGGCTCTGGTCAGAGGTTCACAGCAACCATCACAGGCAGGAACATCAGATTCATTCTGTGCTTTTTAACCCATTCATTTGGACTGATCATGCAACACATTATTATTAATAACGAGAACTGAGTGCACAAGTTAGAATTTATTGTGGATTTTGTCTGATCAACACAGGTTCAAAATCATATATAACCCCCAGCTGGTTTGGTTAAGTGCTCCTTGGCAAGCTGCAGAGAAATCACAAGCTTGTTGTAGCAATCAGTGAGCTTCTGGCGTTACTCTGGCTGGATAACTGAGCCCACTTCCTGGCTGAAATGGTAGAGTTAATTTAGATTTGTCAAATTATTGCCACAGACCCGGTTTTTAGGCATAGTCCACATAAATTCAATGGGTAATGGGTTTAATAGGTAAGATCCATTCCAGAATTTTATGGTTGCCCCTCCAAAGTTTCTGTTGGTTTTTGTTTGGGATTATTCTCCTGGTGGAACACCAGTTTCAACTGCCTGACCCAAACTATCCACCTGGGAGGAAAGAAAATTGGCTGGAATACATAGGAACACCGAGGCTAAATCCTGCCTTGAGCAGTAAGATGCTAGAACACTAGTCACGGTCAACGAAGCAGACAGTTTCACATCACCATCGACTGAGAAGATGCCAACAAAGAAAGAAACACCTTCTCCAAAAACAAAATCTTCAAGCTCTGCAGAAATCCGCAGCTGCTCCGGTGGACAATCCAAACCTCTTCTAGAGAAAAGTTTAAAGGTCAGGTGAGAAAGATTTCCTCTTTGGAAATGATGATGAGAACTCCTTTCAAAACCTAAGAAAACTGTACAGTGTCAAGCATGGTGGTGGTAGCATCATGCTGGGGGATGTTTCACAGTCAGTGGTACTGGTAGATTGCATAAAGTGGATGGAAAAAAATAAGAAGCAGGAGAGGCCAGGTCTGGGCCAGGACTTCAAGCCGTCTAAAGAACTCTGTCGGTTCTGCCAGTAAGATCGGTCCAATATGCAGCCAGAATGATGCAGAAACGTGTTGATGGCTACAAAAAACAAGTGGTTAAGGTGCAATGGGTTGAAAAACCGTTCATGGGGGTGTATGTATATATTTGAGTCTGTATGCATAATTTTGAGCCTATGTGGATCAGAAAAAATCCTCAATAAACTGAAACCAGTTGTTATAAAAATGTGTTTGATGTGTAATAATTAAACCCAGAAGAAAGAAAATCTCAGATAAATCATTTAAAGACTAAAACTAATATTAACATTCATGCTTCTGATGAGTGGATGAAAACTCCGGACCAGAACCAGGCTTTCACTGTGTCAGTAAAGTTGTGTTCAGCATGAGTTGAGCTGCCAGCCGAGATGAGAAGGAGACGAGCCGCTCGGTCACCTTGTCAGGACAGGTGTTTCCTCCATCACCTGCTTCTTCATCTGAAATTACAAGGAGGTCAGGAGGTGAAGTCCTGCTCTCCAGGACAGGTTCAGCAGATAAAAAGATCTCTAGCATCCTCTCAGTCAGACACCCTGGCAACACTAATCCCAACTCATCTTAATATCTCTTGTAAAGTAAAGTGTGTATAACTGTACATTTAAAAGATATTTCTTATTCCCATTTATTAATATAAAAAAATATATTAAAAATCTTCACCGAGAGCAAAGTGTACGGAATCAAATTCCTTGTTTTATTGCACAAACATGGCAATAAAGCTGATTCTGATATGGAAAATCATTTTCTATAAAAGATAATTTGATTAAAACAAAGGTATAAGTTAAAAAAAATATAACTGACAATTTAAGGAGGTTTTAGGTAAGCAAAAAAGATTATAGAGTTAATATTAAAAGACAAACAAATGAAAACAAATGTTTCATTTGTTTTTTTGCCCTAAAATTTGTTGTCTTGTTTTGTTTATTATGATGGAGTAACTGTCTGTATAAGGCTGATCTCCTTTTATCATTTTTCCAAAATTAAATTAAATTAAATTAAATTAAATTAAATTAAATTAAATTAAATTAAATTAAATTAAATTAAATTAAATTAAATAGTTTACTAATAACCATAAAAATAGGCTGAAGCTTTTAAAGTGAAAAAACCTAAAGCTTAAAAATGTGAATGTTGGAACATGTTTGAAATAAATAAAATAAAATAAACAGCTGTAAAAACATAGAAAAAATATTTAAGGCCTTTTTCTTAGAATTATAAAAAAATATTGACATTGTAAAGCTAGAATAAAGACATGAAAATGATATGATGCATTAGTTTGAAGCTATAATTTAAATGAGCAGCTTTCTGTTGTCTCCTCTATCAAAAGATGACTTGTAACTATGGGTTTTTGACCACCCCCATCCTCCCACCCAGGGTGCTCCAGGTGTTACACCTGTGTCTGTTTCCTCTTGGCTTGCATCATTTCCTGCTGCTGCTTCAGCCGTACTTCCTCCAGACTCATGCAGCCGCCTGTGAACGCAGCACAAACACAGTCAGAGAGGGGGCTGTAAACACATCTGATGTGAGGCGTTCAGGTGTCTCACCGACGCTGCTGGGGTTGATGGACACATAGGCCATCGCTCTGCTCAGACGCAGCTCCTCCAGAGCGGCAAGCTCCGCCTCTGCCTCTGCTCGGCCAATCGGACGTTACACATCACTGAAACTGTTATTGACATTCAGCTGCTCTTATATAAGGCAACGCTGCTGAAACACAAACTAGAAACTCACTTTTCTGGATTTCTCTTCGTTTCCTTGGGTTTGGAGGGATGACGGTGAAAGCTTTGTGACTGAAACACAGGGGGCTGCTCGTTATTCCAGTTATCTTAGAAAGGTCTCATTTCTGGTCATTTTGGGTTTTATTCAGATTAGTTTTAAACATTATTAGTTTTAAACATTATGCCAAAAACACTAAAACTCACAAACCTTCCAAAATGTATCTTTCAGAACAACATTTCATCCAGAACCCCTCATGAAGTTCTGGTAAGGTTCTTATACAAAGTACATCAAGTGGATCAAGATGGATTTTTAGTTAGAATGCATTAAAATGCAAAATTCAGCCAGATGTGAAATAGATGTCAAAGATGTCAAATCAAATAGAAGATTAATTAATTCCTGGATTTAATTAATTTGAATCAAATCAATTTAAAAAGTATCAGTACAGGAAGTCATTCTGGAAAAAAACAAAAATATTTAATTAGTTAATAATTAATTGTCATTTTTTACTGAATGACTTCCTGTACTGATCAGAACTGATCAGCACTTTACAGCATAAGCCTAAAAACTGTTTTTGATATGGCTGATAGCCCAGGGCGGCATGTCACTGGGAGTGACAAGATCGGTCAGTGATGCCCCAATTTTTCTTCTGCTTTCATGTATGTGCAGTGAAATAAAAAAAAAAGCTTTCAAGTTTACATCTGATGATAGAATGAGGCCCTTATCGGTTCTGATGGAATCTAGATTGTATTAGATCAGTTCAAATCTTCAATAGTTAAACTGATCAAACCTGATCTAGATTGTTCTAAACTGAACAGAGAATCACGAGGAAATGCAGACTGGACAGATGTCCAGAAGACAGTCATTGCCATCCTCCACAAGGAGGGGAAGCCACAGAAGCTCATTGCTAAAGAAGCCAGTTGTTCACAGAGTTCTGTGTCCAAGCATATTCTTAGAAAGTTGAGTGGAAGGAAAAAGTGTGGTAGGAATCCTACACATGGGCTATAAGCGTCTCACCGGGGCTAAAAGAAACGGAACCGGACGGTTGCTCAGTAGTCTAAAGTCCTCTTTTCAGAATAAATTAAAGATTGCATTTCATTTGAAAATCCCCAAATAAAAGCAGCACAAACACAGTCAGAGAAAGGAACCGTAAACACATCAGATGTGAGGCGTTCAGGTGTCTCACTGACGCTGCTGGGGTTGATGGACACACAGGACCATCGCTCTGCTCAGATGAAGCTCCTCCAGAGCAGCGAGCTCCGCCTATAGATGATGATCTATAGGTTGCTTTCAAAGCCCCCTGGACTTCCATTACACCTCAAAAGAACCACAGGAAGTATCGTCTTGCCAAAGGCGTCCTTCATGCAAGAACCTTCATTGATCAGAAAACTTCATCCATATTCTTTGGGACTCTCCAGACTCTTTTCTCCCAGGATGGAACTGAGCATTTCTGCTCATCCTAAAATCATCATCTACAGAAACTTTTTATTTCAAGCCAGAACAAGTCAGAACATAATTCTACGGCAAACCCTTCAATAAATACCTGAAATATTGTGATCAATGGCATCTCCAGGATAATTTATTCTTTGTGTAGAGAGGATAAGGTCATTTTCTGGAGGATTTGTTTCCCACAAACCATGTTTTGGCTTGACTGTGCAGCAGTTTAGCTGCAGGTCTGTTGTGTCAGTGGGAGGTAAAACTTCTGGGGATTAACCTGCTGAAGCAGATGGCCTCAGACAGCAACACCAAGCGAGATATTTTAGGAGCGTAGCAGCCTTTCACAGCAGGATGCACGGAAACATCCCCCCATCCAAACACACAGACACTAATGGGCACTTTGTTCTGTTAAATCCTATACCAGGGGCCTGAAATTTGATTTATTCAGAGATCTAAAAGAATAAAAAGTATTTTTATTAGCAAAACAAAAATAAACTTTAGCACGGAAAGCAAAGCATGAGACAAAAAAATATTTCTGTTAGATGCTGTGGGTTGATGCATTTATAGAACATGAATGGTGGGAGTTTATTTAAATGAAAAGGAAATAAAAATCTGATTGATTAGACCCAATCAGGAGAGAATGTCCATCTTTGGGCCAAATTGTTATTTTACAGGTTTAGAATATGAACATATTTATTCATATTATTCAACGTCGCTTTTGGTGAAGAACCTGAATACTTTATGCAAGAATAAAACGACAGATTTCTTCAAATATTATAAGAAAGAACACATATAGTTTTATGACCCCTGTATGATAACCTACCATATTTGATCTCTATGTTATGTTTTAAAACTTGTTTTGTAGCAAAAAATAAAAATAGCCCAGTGTGTAGAGCGGGAATCATATTTTCTGCAGTCAGCAATACCGTAGAACCGGAAGGGCCACAGAACCATAAAGCAATGATTGCTCACACTGACTCAGCTGTTCTCACCTCTGGATCACAGCCTTCCCTTCAGCTCTGGAGACCCGCAGCTCCTTCAGACCCGGACACCCGGTACTGTCCCGCAGTTTCGGGTTAACATCGGCTTGCCTCACAGAGCTGGCGGCCCTCCGGCGCTCCGGCTCGGTTCTGGGGCTCTTTTCCTCGGGTTTGGTTCCTGATGGTTTTGGGGCAGCGGATTTGGACCTGGCTCTCCTCTCGCAGCTGGGTTTGGACCCCTGGGCCCCTGCTGTAGTGGTTGTGGGCCCCCCGTGGCTCTTGTCCCGCGGCTGCGCGGACCGGGAGCAGCTTGACGCGCGGGTTTTACGCACCGCGGCCGCTGGAAGCTCACCGCCTGCCCCGCTGCAGGCTGCTGTCTGCCTCAGCGGTTTGCTTCTCTTCGACGCATCCGCGGGTTTGGGCTTCGCAGTCATTGTTGAAGGCATTTTTAATTAAATATATTTGGCTCCTGTTTCTGTGCTCGGCGGATGCCTCATCTTCCTGCGCTGCTACTAAAATCTCCTCTTTAAACAAACAATAAATACAAACAAATAAATGTTTCAACTTTTCTCCCTCTTTCGATCCGGTTGCTATGGAGCTGGTTCCCTGGCAACTCCACAGTCAGGTCCAACAGACAAGACAGGACGAGGTTTTCTTCAGAGCTTCACAACAAAAGCCTCCCTTGTTCGGAGCAGACTTGATCATTGAGGAAAAATGAAAACCTCTCAGATTAAGCTGGATTTTGTTGCTAAAATGAGATAAAACTCGACCACATTCTTCCACCAGACGTAAATACACAGTTTAATGAGTTGCTACTATTATTTATTGATTCTCAAGCCATTTTCTGTGTCCTTCATTGCTTGTAGGTTTTTGTATAGTTCGCATGTAGTTAAACTCCATACCTCCTGCTGCCTATCAGAATAATGAGCTGTGTTGGTTTTCTCCTTGAAGCATTTTATTTTGAAGGCCCGACCACCTTGTTTCCGGTGATCCTGACTGGCTGCGCAGCTGCAGATTAGGTGACGCAGCGGAGTCTCTGCAGGTGCTGTTGCCTCACCTGTGGGTTCAAACACGGAGGATCATTGGATTACTGACACGCGACCCTGCACGTGTCACATGACTGCGCGCGCAGACACCTTACAGACCCTGGAAACGTATTTTCCCTCCAAGCGGCCATGTTTCCTGATGCTTTCTGCATCAGCTGTTCTCCAGACTTTCTCAGTTTCTCTTTAGACTTTTTTACTCATTTAAAATCCAGGAGTCAACCTGATCATTCAGATAATATCAAGGTTTTGCAGGCATAGAACAAAATCTGCTCTAAAAAGTGATTTCCTAAGGGCTGTTACCCTTAAACAATTCAGATAAAACAGATGTTTTTATCTTAAATAGTTGTGTATGAAAGGTGCTCTATATAAAGACTGGTTGACTGAACTAAAACATCTCTCAGGCTGGGTCTTCAGTAAAATAAATAGTTATATAAAGATTCAAAAGGGAAACAAAATCTATGATCAGATTTAACTGAACAGATCTCAAGAGTTGTGTTTGTTTCCTCTCGCTGCCTCAGGAGAAGATGGGATTGTGCATCCTTCAGCCTGTTTTTGTCCTCCGCTTGCAGATTTATGGTGTGTTTAGCATCTTCTGGAGTTAAAATCCTAATTTCTATCTGCAAAATGGTTTTATCTTTATTAACGAAACTTTATAAGAAGGTATATGCTTAAAATGGAGATATGAACAGGAAGGACTAGACCAAGCTGAATGGAGTTTATTAAGTTATTTTTACAATGATAAAACGAAAGGTTAAATTCTAACACTTTTTTAAGATCAGTTGATTCAAACTGACTCATTAACCTGAAATCATGTTTTATCTTGACTTAAAATTTAGACACAATAGGTGCTATCTGTTGGTTTATATTTTATTATTCAAATAAAAGCAGAACACATCTGCACAAAGAACTCAAATACAAGGATGAAATGGTCGTGTATGTAAAATTTCTCAATCAAGATGAAGATATAGCAGGATGATGGATGGATCAGGGCTTCATCTGCAATAATCTGCCACAATCTGGGCCAAAAAGCACCGCTCTCAGTTTACCAGTCCATCTGTGTTCTAGCCCTCTCCTATAGTCACTGGATCTGGATTATAACCGAAAGAACATGATCCATGATATGAAATGAGATTCTGTTGTAGGATGGCCGGGTTCTGACTTTTATAGTGTACTGGATCTTTGTGACTCACCATTTTCTATTTAAATCAGTTATCTTTACTAGAAATATGGAGGTTCTGTGAAAGAAGATTAATAATTGATAATTTAATAAAGAATGTAATAAAAACAATGCTCTGGTAATGGACTGAAACAGGGTGAAAAGCAGCCAAAGTCCAAAGAAAAGCTGGAAAACTCATTAGAAAGCCTGGAGAACTACTGATCAAGACCCCTTTAAAGGGTTAGGATAAAGTCTGGCCGCTTGGAAGGAAAATAGAGATGAGAGCTGACTAAGACCTTTCCCTATTGCATTATAGTAGGTGTTTAACTTTATGTAAAGAAACTCATATATTCATAACTAAATTTTGTCTTTTAATTTATTAACGAAAAGCCTCCCAGCATTAGCTTAATAAATGCAACATCTGAACAGTGTCAATTCATAAAAATAATTGATTTATTTAGCACCAATTTACAACAAATGTTCTCTCAAGGCAGATTCAACGTCTGTTACATACCTTCCAGTTCAGTCGTAGATATAATGCAAAGCAGTTAAGTTCAGTTTGTGCCAAACACTAAAGCAAGTCCTCTGTCTAAGGAAACCTGGTAGATTGCATCAGGTCGTTAACTTCGCAGAAACCCTCCTCCTAATCATGCATGTGGCGACAGTGGAAAACAACGACTTGCCCTTAAACCAGGAAGAAATCTGCAGCAGAACCCGGCTCAGTATGAGCAGCCCTCCGCCGTGAGCGACTGGGGGGGATGAGAGGACAGAGCAGACACACAAAACATAGAAGCACCTGGAATGTTGGGAAATGTTTTATTTCATTCTTTTTGCATTTTCATGTAATTTTGTAAGACATGCTGAGCAAAGAAAGAAGAACCGAGTTTCACAGAACGCAGATGCTCTCTATAGATCCTGATGTTTAGTCTGTTTAAGGCACTATGCTGTTCCTGCTGTACCTGGATTGCAATGGCTGTCATACATTTCAGGTTTATATGGTTTCTTATTTTTTCAGAGCTGGATTCAGCACCACATTTTGTGTTTCAATGTATTAAACCAGCCGCTGATCTTAAACCTGGATAAAACAGCCTGAATAATCCAGACAGATCAGATTTTTCGACAGCTTCTTAAGAAGCTGTAACAGCTTGTAATAACGCACATGATGTGAACTCTTCCTGTTATTCCAGCTGTAATTCTGTAGTTACGTGGTGCTGATGCGCATGCGCCTCCTATGCATCACTCAGACAGTAATTCGGGCTCTGACGCTGTGTCGTGTTCTGTGCATTATCCGCTCCACCTGTGTATTATTCAGACTGTAGTTCCGGCTCTAATCCTGTAGGTACAGCAGCAGCGCTGTGTGCAGCCGTTCCGCTCCGGTCCTCCGGAGCTCTGAGTGGTGCTGTCTCTCTTCTCTCTCTCAGCTCCAAACTGCCTTCATCGCTCTCCACCAGCAGCGGACTGAGCAGGCCCTCGCAGCCGCCACACGGTGCCCCCTAGCCGGGCTCATTCCAGCCGCAGACCCCGGCAGGTGAGACTGCTGCTGGTTCCCCGGAGACCAGCGGGACCCCCCTGACCCCACTCTGGAGGCCAGATTCACGGACTGCTCCGCGGGTTACAAACCCGGGGCTTTTGATTTAAAACATAAACAGAGTGCGACACGCCCCCACAAAAAAACCCCCCAAACCCCCAAAACAGCCTAAACGGGCCCAGACCGCGCTTGAACTTGGCCGTTTGGCTCCCTGTGTGAGTGCGGGGGCCGCGGAAGCATCCTCCACCTCTGTGGCTCTTTGGGGACGTTATTGTCTGTGGAAGGCTGACGCGCTCTTCGCAGCGGCCCCTGCGCTGTCAGACGAGGAAGTGAGGCTTCACACACGCCCATCTGAGCCTGCTGAAGCAGCGGAGAACCGGGGGGGGGTTCCCCCCCCCTCCCCCCCCCCCCCCCCCCCCCCCCCCCCCCCCCCCCCCCCCAATAACCCCCCCCCCTCCCCCCCCCAACCCCCCCCCCCCCCCCCCCCCTTTTCCCCCCCCCCCCCAACCCCCCCCCCCCCCCCCCCCCCCCCCCCCCCCCCCCGGGGCCCCCCCCCCCCCCCCCCCCCCCCCCCCCCCCCCCCCCCCCCCCCCCCCCCCCCCCCCTCCCAACCCCCCTTTCCCCCCCCCCCCCCCCCCCCCCCCCCCCCCCCCCCCCGATGGAAAAGAAAAACCCCCCCCCGCCCCCCCCCCCCCCCCCCCCCCCCCCCCCCCCCCCCCCCCCCCCCCCCCCCCCCCCCCCCCCCCCCCCCCCCCCCCCCCCCCCCCCCCCCCCCCCCCCCCCCCCCCCCCCCCCCCCCCCCCCCCCCCCCCCCCCCCCCCCCCCCCCCCGGGGAATAGGCCCCCCCCCTGGCCCCCCCCCCCCCCCCCCCCCCCCCCAACCCCCCCCCACCCCCCCCCCCTTTTTCCCCCCCCGCCCCCCCCCCCCCCCCCCCCCCCCCCCCCCCCCCTTTTCTGCAGGTAGGTGCCCCCCCCCCCCCCCCCCCCGGAAACCCCCCCCCCCCCCCCCCCCTTTAACCCCCGTGGAAGCCCAGGCTCCCCCCCCTGGAACCCCCCCCCCCCCCCCTTCCTCCCCCCCCCCCTTCCCCCCCCCGCCCCCCCCCCCCCGCCCCCCCCCCCCCCCCCCCCCTTTAGGCCCCCCCCCCCCCCCTAAGGCCCCCCCCCCCCCCCCCCCCCCCCCCGGCCTTGTCCCCCTCTTTTTCCTGTCTTTTTCTGATAGTCCCCCAACCCATTGGGGGCTCTCTGGCCTAAATGTCACCCAGCGGGGGGGGGCCCCTGCCCGCCTTTTACATTTTTTTGGAAGGGGGGGGCTGGGGGGCCGGCCAGGAATGTTCAGCATCTGGAACGGCACCTGTCTGCTCGGGGATGGGGGGTGGTTTTAACTGAGCTCTGGCTGCACACAGAGCACGCATCTGGACCCCCATCGAGGAGAGCCGAACCGAGTTTTCACCCATTTCAGGGATCTGAAGCAGTGTGCAGAGCGACCACGGGGCTCCATGCGGGTTTCATCTGTTCATGAATTACCTCTAAAATCACACGGCAACGCATCAATGTGACGTTTCAGAACATTTGCAAGCAAAATACTTCCAGTTTAGATGAGTATTTTAACCGTTTTAGTTCTATAGTATATAAAACAATGGCTATACATGCAAACTGCATTAAAAGATCATAATACTCGAAAAACAACAATCTTATAAACTCACAGCTATAAAGTTTGCTATTGAAATAATTTTGTGCAGGCTAGGTGAACTGCATTCAAGCAGCCCAAATCATTTTGGCTTTAAACTGTAAGCAAGTCACATAAAGTCAGAGAAATAACCTAACAATCTAATTCTGACAAATACTGCAATTAAATTCAGGTAAAATGTGAAATTAATCTACAGCAGTGCAGATAACCGTCTGGACCCTCTTTAAAGACCATAAACACGACCATATATAGAGTGATGACATATCTGGAACAGCGGGGAACTGTGTCTTATTGTTGTCAGCTAAAATCAGCTTGTTTGGTTATCAAAAAAAGGATTTTTAACAAAAAGTTGCTGAATCAATGTGCAGTAGCTCATTGCAGCAACACAGCAAACCAACACAGCAGAGGTGGGCCGGAGAACAGGAAGTGGTAACAGCTTTACTGTTAAACAGGTGAAATAGACATGTTAGATGTGTTAAAACTGTTACAAGAACCTGTTTTCAGCAGCCATTCACTGTCTGAGAAAACTGTTCATCGTCAGCAAGTTTAGCTGTAATCAGTTGAAAATTGTCATAAAAATTTACATAAAGTTACATTCAACCTCCAGGAATACATTAACACGAGTGTTTAGCGCGCTCGTCTGAATGTGCTGTTGCACAACCCTGCCAATACCACATGTCAAATTAACAGCAGTGAAAAGAAACACATAAATGCTTGTCAGTGTTTGCTGTTAGGTTTGGTCCATCTTCTCCGGCGTCGCTCACAGCTTTCACCTCGTCAGTCATTGTTGTTTGAGCTCAGACTCAAGCTGAAAGGCTTCACTATCACTACTTTCATCTTGGGCGGCCATTGTGCCATGCCACTAACTCACTGATGTCAGTTTGATGCTCCATACCTGCATCATCATCACTCCTCTGCAACTTTCAGCTGGATGCGTGGCTGCGCTCCCTTCAGTCTCTGGACATATACATATTTATTGACTTTTGACCTGGAGCTGTTGTGAGCTACAAGCTGTAACTCAACTGAAAAAGGGGAAATGTGTAAAAGTCATGAAAATGTGCTTCAGGAACAAGTGTCATTGTATGTTTTAACGGACCCAGATGCATGCAGGAGGGAGGTGCTAAAAGGCAGCAGAACTACCAGATGCTGCCAGGCGTGTACAGGTAAAAACCTGCTGGGTACAGGAACTGAGAGTATATATACTGGGGAAGGTGAGACAAATGAGGCCAGCCGATGGGAGGGGATGCAAGGGTAAAACAGGTCCAAACACTGTGAACCAACCTAAAGAAACCAAACAAATTTAAACCAACTACACAAAGCAGAGAAAGAATCTCCACCTCATTTCATTCAGTCTAAAAGGTGGTAATTCTCCAACCTTATCTCCTCAGATACTGGTAAATTCCTGAAGTTACATCTGAGTTATACCTGTGCTGCATTATGGAGACATTACAATTATGTGCATGCATCCATCCCTGCAAATGTTGCACACATTATGGTGACACGGAGCATAAAGTTTTGCACCAACGAGCTACTGATTGTATTTATTCTTAAATCCTGAACTGGACTGAGATAAAACATGGTGCACCTGCTGCTAGAAATCAGCTGCAAAAATGTATGTAGCTGAGATGGTCCAAATAGGCAGAGTCCAGCAACATTCAAACATATCAGAGGCTTAAAATGTTCCAGCTGATCATTCTGCCCTGACATCACCTCTAATTATAACAAGACCTTATGTTTTACATTTTAAACTCCATTATTTCATATCAACATGAGTCGGTTTTTTTCTACAGTTTATAAAGCGGTTGAATACAAATGAGTTGAACCAAAGTATCAAACCTAATATTAGCTGTCCTTTGGCTGAAAAGGCAGCTATTTATTAATAACACAAAAAGATTCAAAACTTGAATTAAAGATTCTGATCTCGCAAGATGTCAGAGTTAAGAGAAAATAAATAAAAAGCACACCAATCTTTAATAATCCAGGCCTCATGTCTCCCAGCCGACTTTCTTCTAATATTTTAAGGTGGTCTCCAGGTCTTCTGAAGCTCCTCCAGTTTTTCACTCACATCTTCATAAAAAAGGGGAGATCAGTCGGTGCCGTTGCCAGACAGCGATGGATTAAATATGTGAACCAGCCGAGTTATTTCCACAGACGCAGTGCCTCATGGGTGATTCATCGGCCGCCGTTGCCGCGGTCTGTTTGGTGACACTCGACACTGTCAATATAAACTTCAGCCATGTGTCCTGGAAAAGAGCCAGAGGAGTGGTTAACCCCAGACGGGGAAAAAAGTCCCCTGACACCAATACAGCAGTGATGCGATCAGAGCCGGTCTGAGGATCAGTGGTTTTATTTGAGTCCATCAGGAAAAATCAAACACATTTTAAATTCAGATTATAATTATAGTTTTTAATAAAACTGGCTGATTGTATTCTGCAGTCAATAGGGAATAAAATATCAGAAGACTGATAAGAAATAAACAATCTGCTAACCTGCAGGTAGCAGACCAAAGGTAGCAGGAAGGATCGGCTGTTCAGATGCACGGACCAGCGAACCATTTGGGTCAGCACCGCCATAGACGTAGTTCTATGAAGGTCCTGGTAGTAGTTCTGGCAGTTTGCTGCTCTGGAGCATACAGCTACACGTTAACACGTGACCAGTCTGGGAAGGGTCATAAAACAATGTGCTAACTATCTGAAGGCCATCATTCTACAAAGAGAAGAATGATTCACAGAAGAAAAACTTCTCAGCTGCTACTCTTCCCAGGAAAGGACATCCCAGAAGATTCAGTCCAAGATCAGAACATGAAGCTCAGAGAAATTAGAGAAAACCCATGAGCTCCATCTGTGATTTTTAAAGGGACCAGGTACCAGGTTAAAGGTCATGACAGGACAGGACTAAACAAGTATGGCTCTTTGGAATGCTTCTTCTCTTTAAAACAATATGGCAGCAGGACCAGAGATGTTTGACCATAGTGCACAGCTCCATGTTTGGAGGAAACCAAACACCTCATACCAGCAGGTAAACATGGTGGTGGAGGGATGATGGTTTGGGCTCCTTGTATTCATTCGACTCCTCTGTTTACTGAAGTATTCTGGAGTCCGTTATGAGTTGATTTGTCTGACAGCTGAAGCTTGGTCCAAACTGGGTCATCAACAGGAAGATGATCTCAAACACAGCAATAAATCTAACAGGATGGCTGTAGAGGAAAAGATTTAAGGTTTGCAATGGCCCAGTCAAAGTCCAGACCTCAGCCTGACTGAGATACTGTGGTGAGACCTTCAGAGAGCTGAGCAGAAACAAATGAACCGAAGCAACGCTAAGTTGGCCAGAATTTCTCCACGATGATATGAGAAACTGTTCAGGTCAGAAAGGAAACCGCTGCTGAGTTCTTGGTGCTGAAGGTGGTTCTACAAACTGCTGGATAACAGGATGTAGTTAGTTTTTTTTGGTTCAGATTTTCTGGTAAAAAAACTAGAACCATCTTATTACATGATTCTAAGGTTCTGAAAAGATGAGCCAATTGTTTTGATGGAAAAACTGGATTTATTTGAAAACTCATGTTTCTCTGTTTGTCTCAGTTTGTTTCAGTGTTGAATGATGGACAAGGAGCTGGTTCAGCAGAGCCAATCAGAACAGGCCAACAATGGCCCCGCCCCCTCCACACCTACAACCCCCACCCCTCCCCGGCTCATCCCCAACCCCATGCTCCTGGACTCCCCCACACCCACGCTGACTCCACCACCTCCTCCCCTCCTCCCCCCTCACCCCAGCTCCCTGCATCTCGGCCCACGGACAGAAGGCGGCGGCGGCAGGCGGGGCACTGTCCCCTCACGTCCTCGTCCCAGCTCCGCCTAAACTCACCTCCACGGCGACCCCCGCCCTGCGAACGTACTCCCGGCCCATCCTTCCCTCTCCAGCCACCAAGACATCTCCTTCCACGCAAACCTCCTCCTCTTCCTCTGTTGTCACGACGACCACAGCTTCACCCCTGCCCTCCTCTTCACCTGCTGTGACACAGAGCAACACCATGACCTCCACCAGCCTCACCAATGGGAGCACCCGACCTGGTCCCACCTCCACGCCCATCATACCGTTTCACACCCCGGCCAGCCCACCTGGCAGACAGGTGAGTCATCCTTCATCATGGATCCACCTGCATCTAAGGAGAAGACAGTGATTCACTCTGCAAAATGTTTCTCTGCATTTTTTATGTAATAATGTGAAGATCACAGTGACCCAGGCTTGGTTAGGTGTCAAGTTTTAACCAAATATCCCGTTTTACACAGTTTTCACAGCATGATGCTGCCACCACCATGTGTTAACATGCAAATAGTGTGTTCAGGTTCATGTGCAGTGCCAGTTTTTCATGTAATAAAACCTTTTTCATGTCGGCTAAAAGTTCAGTTTTTGTGGTTGCTGTGCCTCCTGCATGACTTTGAGCAATCTGCAAACAAGATTCCTTACGGCTGTTTGTAAAGTGAACAATTGTGTTTTTCGGTTGGCAGATTCTCCCACCTGAGCTGTAAATCCCTGGAGCTCCCCCAGAGTAACTATGGGCCTCTGAATAATGCTCTCCTTGCTTGGACTCACTTTAGACGGATCTCCATGTCTTAGTAGGTCTAGAGGTGGTCCATCCTCTCTCTAAGTTCAGTTTTAGAACCTCAAACTGCTTTAAACTGAACCAGAACGTTCTCCCTGACTTGTCTGCTGGGTTCCTTGGTCTTCATAATGCGTCTGTAGTTTGTTTCTTTTGGCTCAAAACAACTAAATTCTCTCTGTGCAAAGAGAAAAGCAGGAATTTAAAGAGTAGGTGCCTACCTACACTCTGTTTACAACGCTCATCTCTTTTAAATTCGTTTTTTGCTGTTTGCTAATCTGTCGACAGCTCTGTAAACCCAGGAGTAAAATATCTTACATCACCATAGCTTACATCTCCTTTCTCTGCCTTCTTTGGACTGTTGCTCTTTGAACTTCCTGGGCTTCAGTGAGAGTTTGTGGCATCTTTAAACGGGTCAGAATCTTGTTCATATCCAACATTTTTCAGCTTACGACTCTCGGGAGGGCTCCACTTATAATAAAATCCTCCATCCATCAACAGGATCCTCCCTTCAACCCCAAACATAGATGAAAGTTCACAGAGACAACAGAAAAGAGACGCCTTTATTCCCACAGCCGGGACTGAAACTCCTCAGAAAAAACACTTAAAAACACAATTAAACTATAGCTGCATATTTTAAGCCTTGATATTTATGGACCAGAGTTTAAAAAACAGAAATGTCTCCTATCAGTTCACAGTGGCCAAAATAAAATCGTTTTGAATGTAGAGAGTGCTGGTTCTTCGTGAGATGCAGCAGATCAGGGTGCTGGGTGCAGCGTGAAGGAGCCTGGTAGCAGCAGTGTGGTCTTCATGCACCAACTTGTATTAGTTATTAGAGAACTAAAAGGATGAGTGGTTTGCTTTGGGTTTCTCCGACCAGCCTGATGATTCAGAGCCAAGCTTCTGATTCATGTTCGAAGCTTTTCCCTTTAATCTCATTCCTCAACCTTTTTTGTCTTCTCCTCTCTTTGTTCCAGGTGCAACAGGCTCATCCTGTGGGCACACCTGGTCTTGTGCGAGCCAATCAGAGCCCCTCACCTGTCAGGCAGAGGGTGTCCCAGCAGGCTTTGCTCTTGGGGAAAGGTCTCAAAGGGTCTGGCCAAGACCAGGTGCTGCTGAGAGCTCAGATGGTAAACAGAGACACACACACACACACACACACACATAGTCAGAGTGAAGAGAAGGCGTTGCAGACGCAGAGATGAAAGGTTTTAAAATAAGACGAAGATCTTCATGCTGCATTCAAGTTCATTAGGAAAATGGGAAAAATGTTTAAATTTAGCTGTAAAAGCTTAAAGTTTTTCTGTTTTAACTGGGAAAAGTCTTTAAAACCACACATATAAGAGTTGAATATCAGTTTTATTCATCTTATGTGTTTCCTGTGTCAAAATAAACTGGATTAGATGCAAAATATTGAAATAATTCAGATAAATCTTTATTTTAGCCACAAAAATATTTACTTTCAGGCCACTTTTTATGCTGTGATGCCTTTCATTTGTTTAAATATCAGAAAGAAATGAACAAAGTAAATATTACCAATAATTATGTACGATCAGTTGATGCCGTTAAAACTTTAAGATTTTTTTAAAAACCAGTATTGTATGTATTATTTAAGCATTATAATAATGCATTCTAGCTTTTTACCACCCCAATTACTGAACATTTGTTTACATCACAGCATTAAAATGCATAAAATGCTGACGGATATATTATTGTTGGCTTCTGATGCTATCATTAGTTGGACTGGTAATAACTCAAACTGGTTTTGCAACTTAAAACTGGAACATTGTTACGTTAAAGGCGGCGGCATCCGAAGTCTGTGGAATGGACCATAGCTACTGATGTTTGTGTGAATAAACAATAATGGAAATGTGACGTTTGTTCGAGCGATTTTTAAACAGCTTTTCATGAATTTTTAAAACTGAAGTTCTATATCCCTTTTCATTAAAGTAAGCTCCGCTGCAGGTAAGATAATGACTGCTCATTAACTCTCAACAGAATCCCTATTCAGAAAAGGTGATCTTTAATAAATGCTTAATTGCTGTTGTTTGGAAAGTAAAAAGCAGGTTTTCTTAGAGTTGTTCAGATATAATAAAATAAACGTAGCAGGTTGAGGCGTGTTTAAAAAATTGCTGTTTATTTTTAAAATAAATAAATAAAAGATTTCATCCTTTCAGAGGGAAACCTGACTTTAGCGTGTCTGAGTTTCACAGCTGTGCTTCAAGGAGCATAAAATAATAAAACTCTAGAAGCTGGTATTTGCAGCTTAGACTGGGAGGACATTACTTAACTATTCAGACAGCAGACAAACACTAATGTTCAGCTCTGCATCCCTGCTTGCCTCCATTTATTTCCTTCCTTTCCTTCTTATTTTCTTGTCTCCTCGGATCTCCTTGCAGCTAATTCTTACGTCCGCTATGCGACCTGCACAGTCACCCTCCTCTTCCTCCTTCTCCTCTTCCTCCTCCGTCCCCTCCTCTAACCCCGCCTCCGCTCAGGTGAGCCCTGCTGGATGTTTAATCTGTGTATGCTTTTGGTTTTACTCACAACAGCGTTTAATTACATGGTTCAAGCTGCTGTTGGTGTTTGAGGCCAGGTTTATTTTGTAAGGCATCTTCTACTCATTACTGGGAACTGTTGCTAAGCTGTGGTTGGTCTGTCATAGGTAGCGGGAGGAGTTTAACCATCACTTTCTCTAACGATGTCTCCCCCTGCAGCTCCAGAGTCTCACCTTGAGGCCTCCTCCCCCCGGGACTCTCACCATCCCCCCTTCTCTGCGGCTGAAGCCTCCCTCCTCGGCCCCGCCGCCCCTCTCCCGTCCCAGCGCCCCCGTCTTCCCCCCTCTCAGGCCGCGACCGCAGCCCAGCACCGTGGCAAAGGAGAGCCCGACCGCGCCCAGCCGCCACCTTTCCGTCCTGCCTCCAAGTAGGTCCTTAGAGGTTGACTCTGATGCATCGCATGAACTTCAGCAGATTACTAACTGATGGGGGATGTGATGGTTGCTGCACGCTTGTTTCATATAAAATACTTGATTTAGTTTAGGTATCTCCATTTAAATAGACTTGTTTATTATTACCATGTTTTTAAATCTGTTATATTGTGTATACTCCTTACTTCACCCATAGTTTTTAAATTACTTTTTACAAGTAAATCTATAATTCTTTAAACTGTTGAGACAAGAAAAAAAAATACAACTTGGAAACAACATTTTTTAAAAGTTTTTATAATTTTTTCATTTAAATCATATAATTAGATTTTATAAAGACTCATACTTAATTTTTTACATGAAAACAGTTTCACAAAAAATTGTTTTATTACATTATTTTTATCTGACTTGGAATTTTTCTAGACATGGGATATTTAGTTTTTATTACAGACCCCAACATTATATGATATTAGATTATATGGTATTGTCTATAATGTAAACATTTTATTTAGAAATCAAATACAATATTTGTTATATAATTATCTCTAATCCATGGATCTCACTCACTATAATAATAATAATAATTATTATATTTTTTTTGTCTGTTAACTGAGGCCCAATTATCTACGTTATTATTTTTTTATTGGGAAAATTAGATATGTAATACTCCTTTATATCTAAATCTACTATCTAAATAGTTGAAGATTTATGGATCTTTAAATGTGGGACAGAAAATATCTGTGAAGAGTTTCGTTTACAAATCCCTTTATTCGTTTACTCCACCCTATTTCCTGTCGGTCAGTTTACAAAATAAAGCCCACTTGTGCCACAAAATAAAGAAAAACATATTTTAATAACTGCTATCGTAGCTTATGCTGTTAATGAATTTAACGTTCAGAATATGCTATGATAAACAGTAATCTCCGCTGGGTGTAAACCGCATCTATGAGTCTACTGATGCTCTATAGCTCAAGCTAGCTGTGTCTTCACCTCCATCTTCCCTCTGGATGAAGACCCTGCTCAGAGCATGGCTGGATCATGACACGTTTTTTATCGCATTCCTAAACATGCTTTACTGTGTCTTCATGATGCTTTATACTTACATTAGTGGTCATTAATGGTTACCATAATGGCCCACTTATCATCCCATTATGCTACGACTCTTATCAGGGTTGCAGTTCAAGGCACCAGGTACCACACCTGCACTTGTTTGATTTGTTGACTTCCTCGCTATCAGCATCATTTCTTTTTAAATATTGGAGCTTTCTGAACCTCCACCATCAGTTTTACTGTTTATTTCCAGCATCTTCCCAGCAGGAGAGGGTGCAGGCAAAGTTTTTTTGTGTGCAGAACCTCGACCGGATGGACCTTTCCTCCTTTCTGGTACTGTGGGTTTGACAGTTAGGTGCAGAAGTACTTTTGACTTTTGGCGAATAAAGAACAGCTAAACCTTGAGCTGTTTAGCGTTACTTCTAGAACACATGTTGGCCATTGCAGCTGCCAAGTCAAATACTATTTGTGATAGCTGTGCTTACTGAGAGTAGCAACTGCACCTTGATGGTAATGCAATAACGCAATTGTAATGCTTCTAGTGTGGGGGTGTCAACTAGGCAAAGGGCTAGTGTAACTTGTTTCAAGTTTTCATCAACAACCTGAACCATGTTGATCCACATTAGCCAAACAAGCGTAAATTCCCACCCTGCTCCAACCAGGACCCCTTTAGGCTGCCAGCTCTGACCTCCCTATGGGAGTTTTGTGCATGCTAAAAAACCCTCCACGATTTATCAGTGTCTTTAAAAGCAGAGCTTTCTGTGTAACTTGTCCCTGAAGACTCCACTAAGATCTCATGAAGATCTTACTGAGCTTTTGCCAAGACCTCACTAAGTCCTTGCTAAGACCTCAGCAAGACTCTTGAAAGACCATCCACATTCTGGTTCTATTTTGACATCGTAGTGAAAAGGGTTTTAAAAAGTTCTCTGCAGTATAAAACAAATTAGGCATTAAACCTTCCTAGCCCAAGTGATGGTCATAAATCTAAAACTTATTTACTAAATGTTTAATGTTTAATGGTTTGCCCTCGTTATTCATTCTCCCAGCTCTCTACTCTCCAGTTCGAGCCGTCCCTCTCAGACCGAGGCTTCTCTCTCCCAACGGTCACCGAGCAACAACACCTCGACAATCCCCGGCCCTCCAACCCATCGCCGTGGCTCCATCCAGTCAGGCCACGTCTGTCAGCAAGCCCCTGACTGGGTTAAAGAGCTGTCCATTAACTCACACCGTTATGGGTCCAACCTCGTCCCAACACAGCCCTTTATCTTCTTCCAATCACTTTGAGCGCTCACCGTCTGCAGCGAGGCAGCTGCAGATCATCGCCCTTTCATCCGGTCAGCAGCCACAGGCAGGCACGTATGCCCACCCTGCAGTGAAGTCCAAGCCTTCTGAGCTGCCTGAGCTTTCCAGCCAATCAAAGAGGACTGTAAAGAAGGAAGACTTGAATCTTCTTCCTTTGAACCCGCCTCCCTTGCCCTCTGCTCCATCTCACACACAAACTTTGACCAAGAAGAGAGAGCCAAAGGAGAGTGAAGAGCAAGGAAACATAAACCAAGGAGCAAAACCAGGAATTAAAGACGCCAGTAAAGACCTCCAGCTGGAGAAAGATGTCCAAAGAGAGAAGGTGAAGCAAGTGAAACTCACTGAGATGGAGCAGGAACCTCAATCTGAGAGAGATAAAGCTCTGATGGAGGTAACAGCAGAAGACGAGAGAGACACAGAGAGGAGAGGAACAGGAAAGAAAAGGAAGATGGAGGAGGAGGAGGAAGGAGGAGACATTCCCATGGATACATCTGACAGCCTGACCGGCCAGCTTCTACATCAGCACCAGAACACTGACACTGTTAAAGACTCAAGCATGGAATCAAAACCCAGCCTGGATCTCACCCCAGTCCCAGTTAAAACTCCATTAAAAGGAACAGTTTCAGTCCAAACCCCAGTAACAGAACCTGTTCCAGTTCAAACACCAGTAACAGGACCAGCTCCTATTAAACCTTTAGTAAAAGGACCTGCTTCAACCCAAACTCCATTAACAGAACCCGTTCCAGTTGACACACCAGTAACAGAACCCATTCCAGTTGAAACACCAGTAACAGGACCAGTTCCAGTTGAAACCCCAATAACAGGACCAGTTCCTATTAAAATGTCAGTAAAAGGACCAGTTTCAACTAAAACTCAAGTAACAGGACTAGTTCCAGTCCCAACACCGGTAACAGGACCGGTTTCAGTCCAAACACCGGTATCAGGGCCCGCACCAGTTAATACCCCAGTAAAAGGACCAGCTTTAACCCAAACTCCAATGACAGAACCCATTCCAGTTGAAACACCAGTAGCAGGACCAGTTCCTATTAAAACCTCAGTAAAAGGACCGGTTTCGACTAAAAGTCAAGTAACAGGACTAGTTCCAGTCCAGACACTGATAACAGGATCAGCACCAGTTAATACTCCAGTAAAAGGACCAGCTTCAACCCATACTCCAGTAACAGGACCCGTTTCTGTCCAAACACCAGTAACAGAACCAGTTCCTGTCCAAACACCAGTAACAGGACCAGTTCCAGTTAAAGCTCCTGTAACAGAACTAGCTCCAACCCAAACACCAGTAACAGAACTAGTTCTTGCCCATAAACCAGTAACAGGACCAGGTCAAGTTAAAAGTCCTGTAACAGAATCAGTTTCAACTCAAACATCAATAAAAGGACTAGTTTCGACCCATAAACCAGTAACAGGACCAGTTCTGGTCCAATCACCAGCAACAGGACCAGTTTCTGAGGTCTCAGTTCATAGTCAGAGGTCACCAGAACCTCAACAAGACCTTCAGCCGAGCCACGAGGACTTCTGTGAGAACATGTCGACTCAGTCCGACAATCAGTCAGGTAGCTCCTCACACTCACCTGGAGACGTTCTGCACGTTGATTCTGCTTTATTACTGTTTGAGATGTTTTATGTCAGTTCCTTCCTGGTTCCGGCCTAGAGACTGAAACCCAAACCCAAATCCTTTAGAAGCCTAGAACCAGCAACTGAAATCCTAGTGATTTAATCTGACAGCTCTGCCATCAGTTTAATGTTGAAGCAGTCAGATGTTTTCTGTTATTATGAAATGAGGACAGAAAAGCCAGAAACCTGAGTTTCATGCATCTCATATCTGACTGGATCCAAACAAAAATCTGAAACTGATGCTGAAACAAGCCAGTTTAAGATTAGATTCGATTTTTTATTTGATCTAAGCCTCTGTTTGGCTCATAAATATTTATTGTAACATTAAAACCAGTTATTCTTCCATCCCCGTCACATCTTTCGGTTTCCTGCTCCCCCCACAGTTTGGAAAACCGCTTAAAAGGAAACATTAAAACATGGCTTCATCAGGAATTGTGCCTTTTGGTAGCTATAAATCACACTCCATTAATGAAATTTGTGAAAATCAGTTGTAATTTGGCAAATAAAGTTGGAAAACTCGGAGCTCCACAGCTCAGGCACTGTTAACGGTAAAAACATCTTTTAAAGTTTTTAGATTTCTGTGATTTCTTGCTTGGTTTAGCTTACAGTGTGATGATGTCACACACCAGTTTGGACTAAAACCTTTGGATTTAAACTACTTTCATGCCCACCGTTTCTTCTCTATACATTCAGTTTATACATCAAAATGTAGGCGTTTTGTTCGGCTTTCACACGGTGTGTCTCCCACTGCTTAACGACTTACAGTTTTGGGTTTATTCAGTCTAAAGTGCAGAGAACACACATCCAACTTCCTAGAGAGTTCCATATTTTCCCCCTGAACCTACAAGTTACGAGTCTCTTTAACCTGTCATATCACCTCCATAAAACACAGTAGAAACACTCAAATCTGCATGTGTGGCCATCAGACATTCCTGTTACTTGTAGTTCTGTCGTTTTTATGATATGAATAAAACGCGCTGCACAGTGACAACGTAAATTCTAGTCTGTCACATAATGTGTGCTCCCCCTTCCCCTTGATCCCCAGAAAAGGAGCGAATCACCATGGAAACTACTGGCTGTGCCCTTTTTGGGTTTTGGGTCTTATTTTACCGAGCACCATGATATTTGATAATTTAAACCATCATGGATAGACTCCATATAATTTCAACAATTTGTCTCCAGCCTGTAATTTCCTAAAGGACTTGAAAGAATTTTCAGGCAGTAGTTGCATTCTAGTTCTGTTCATCCTTCGCTGTAACTTTACTTTTTATGACCTTATTGATCTGATTTCTCTCTTCTCTCCCAGCGTTGTCCAGCCTCTCTTCCCAGTCTCCGCCCTGCTCCCCCTTCATCGTCTCCTCATCAGAAAACCCTCACCCCCTCCTCCCTGCTCAGATCACCCACCCAACCGACCTCAGTCGGACGCAGCACGAAGCGGCCAAGGCTGACAAGACACCGTCAGATTCCCAACATGCACCTCAAGCCAAAACTGAACTTATCTACAAATCAGAAGATGAGTCTGAGAGCTTTAGCCAATCACTGGGCAGCCCCTGGGAGATGAAGGCGTGGCCTGAGGGACGACAGGTTCTGACTCACCTGGTGGAGGGATTCGTCATTCAGGAGGGGCTCCAGCCGTTTCCTGTAAGGACATGAAACAGTCAGGGGTGTTACCTGGATATAAGACATGTTTAAAAACATTTAGAAGCTAATGAAGACCTATAAATTGTTTGTTCAGTGAAATATTTCAGTAATTATCACCAATCTGATTGTGTTTATGACTTCAGCTTTTTAGAGTCATCAGGAGCCAGAAATATTTACATAAATATCCCGAGACATCTGCAGACCTTTGGGTTGCGCTGACCTACCTATGTCCTGTCATCCAGGTGAACCGCTCCTCCCTGCTGGTACCAGAGCAGGTGTCCAAACCACAGGAGGTGAACGGGACCAACGGGAAAGCACCACTGCCTGCAGCAGACCCCATAAAGCAAACAGAGGCCTCCACAGATTCAGAGGAAGAGGACGGCAGAGCCCCCGTGGGCGCCCGGGGAACATTAGGCTTAAAGGAACTTGTTCTGTGGACCGCCCTCGGAAAAACCGGCTGATCCGGCATGTTTTTTTTTGTCCACTCAGAGTCGGGCCACAAAGATCGGACGGTGCTCCACTGTCAGTTCTGCGGGAAACGAGGTCACGCACACAACTTCATGCGGTCCAAACGTTTCTGCTCTACTGCCTGCGCACGCGGGTGAGAACAGCTTTCTCTGTCTTCAAAGCAAAACCAAGACGAGAAGGAGGCCAGATGTGGTGTCTAATTTACAGTGCTATGCTTCATCTAGGCGTTATTTGTTTTGTTTGTATAATTTTTGTTCTGTAAGCTTCTAAATTGGTGCTTATCAGCAGTTCTCCAGGCTTTCCAAACATCTTCTGAGGCTCATCTTTAGACAATGGCTGATTTTCCTCTCAGTTTAACCCTGGTACCTGATCGTCTCCAGCGCAAACGCTGACCTATGAATCATTCAGGCATAAAATGGTCCAAAACTCAAGGGGTGAACCACAGCTGTCACTGCAAAGCAGACAACTTGGCAAGAAAACCATTTTAAGTACTGCATGCACTTTTTCCAGATATGGTCGAATAATTTCCTCTTACTGACCTGGTGAACTTCATGCAATCGTTCAGGTGCCTCAGCAGGGATTCCCAGCCTGGGGTCCCCACCAGTGATCACAGCAGGGCTTTAAAGGGAAGATCACTGCAAATGTTTCTGGCACATCTACAGATTTATAAGCCGCTAAAATAAAAACAGAAGACAAACTGGTCTTTCCTGCAGGTGCTGGTTGTGTTGAACATTTGACAACAATCTGCTGCATTCACATGTCTGAACAAAGGTTGCGGGTTGCAAGAAAGGATTCTTTTCTTCCAAAGAAAACATCCAGGCCTGACTAACATTTTGGTGTAAGAAACATTTGTCACAAAAACGTTGTGCATCACGCTGCTTTGTGATATGAATGGTGGGAATCAGCTCCTGTCTCAGAGCTTCTCTTCTTCTTATCTCCAGATATCTGCAGCAGCTGTATGTAAAGCTCAGAGGTGGCCTCAGGTTCCATCTTTATAACTCCTACAGGACCCAAAACAGTTTAAATGTTGGCAGCATTAAGAAGCTTCTTAACTTCTGGCCACAAC
Source organism: Crenichthys baileyi (assembly GCA_036173005.1). Classification (NCBI taxonomy): domain Eukaryota; kingdom Metazoa; phylum Chordata; class Actinopteri; order Cyprinodontiformes; family Goodeidae; genus Crenichthys; species Crenichthys baileyi. Next base: position 1,099,909 of record JAHHUM010000586.1, on the reverse strand, counting down.
TTGTAAGCCTGAAACTCCAATCTGGAAGAATGGAAGAAGCATTTTGGGTGAAAGGTCAAACATCTTAAGCCAATTAAGAAGTTCAGCTGCCTTCTGTTTTAGCGCTTAGTAAAACTGAGATGTTTGGGAGCTGAAAAATGTAGCTGCAGAGCCAAATGATCTTGAACTCTGAAAACAGTCAGAATTTTCCCAGGGTTTTTGTAAAAGTGTTAGACAAAAAAAAAGAAGCCCAGTCCATCAAGAAAACCCCCAAAAGCTCAGAACTTGACAGCGCAAAATTTTTTAATGAAGGATGATGCATCCCGCAGGACTTTATGGGACTGTTTCCACTTGTTTAAAGACATGACGTTCAGAACCTGAACATCTGCTGAAGGGTGTTTTTATTGGCCTGAAACAGAAACATAAAGTAAAAATTATTCAAAAAGCAATCAGTCAAGTGATCCAGACAACTTTTTAAAGATGGCAAAAAAAGTCTGAAAAACATGAAGGTAGTCAGTTCTGGCCTAGGCTGCACAGACAGAGGTTGTTCGATAGTACTGGAGTCGCAGCAGCGGTGTTGGCAGGATGTGGTTCTGTGGTGCCCGTGCAGAGGCGAACAGGTGTTTCATGCAGATCTGAGCCTGAATCAGAACAGTAGAACGAGGACTCATCTCTGTGGGTTTCTTTTTTAGGTTCAATGTCCGGCTAACGAAGCGCCTGAGGGCCCTGAGCGCAGGCAGCCGATCCGAAAGGCCCCGTCCGACTCTGAGCCGGGCCGAGTCGGTACCTGGGAAACCTCTGCTGCTGCGCCTGGTAGGAACACCCACCTAACCTCTACTCTAAACTCAGCACAGGTGGAAAAATACAATGACAACACTGTAACCATACAATACACATTAAAATGTTTAAATCTACTTCATTAAAAATGCAAAAGTATCATCTGCATACATGAAAACTTTCAGAGAAAAAATGGCAAAGCAGAGAAACAATTATTGTATGACTCTTGTGATCCTGTTGCAATTCTTCCGTTTCCCTAATAATTTGTGCTATTTTCACCATTTAACTCTCACAACATTAAGTTTTTAAATATATAACTTTAGGAACTAAAAGAAGCAACCTCTGAAATTATTTAAACGCATGGTGCTCTTTGAAGCCCAACTACTCTCCGTTACTTTCAGCTAGAAACACCATTCACTGTAAACAGGTCACAGGTCGTTGGGCTAACATTAAATAATTCACCTTTTACCATTTCTATAAAATCACAGTTTAATTTATGCTCAGATGCCGACATCAGCTGAGGTCCTGCAGTCCACATTACCTTTCCTCTTCTGCTGTGACTGATCCAGAACCGAGAAAAGACAGAGGAAAGATGGGGAGTTTGCTCCCTCTGGTGGTCTAGTTAGTAATGGCACTCAGCAGCACAAATGTTCCACTGTGTTGAATGATTCCAGTCGTCATAGTTCATTTTCAGATAAGCGAGATGTCTGTAATATTTTGTCGTGAACAAAAAGTGAAATTATAAATTATTTCTATAGAAAAGACTTCTGAGAGTTCTGTTGCTTATTTTTGATATTTGGATCAGAACCTTTGTGATTTGCCTATTGTTCTTTTCTTCTATTATACGGAATAATAAGTGATCCACAAAGAAGAATTAATTTATAAAAGAAGAAAAAAATGAAATGAACAAATAAATGTTGAAATTTAAAGGCAAGTTTTAATAAATGAATAATTATGATCAAATTAAAATATTTATTTTGTACAAAAAAATGATTTAACATTTAGATTGAAACATAATGTTAAAGATAAATCCTGAATAACCAAATAAAAAATTATTTACCAAAACTCAGAAAAATAGGAGAGACAATAGCAGAGTAATTTACATAACTGTATTGTTTATTTAAAATAAAAATGTAATTAAATGAGTAAAAAAATTTATTTGATGTTTATTTTCCATTGTTCTGTTATCAAATAATTTGTCTCTACATTTCTGCCAAATATCTTTTTATTTAGATATTATCTTATAGTATAATGTTTTATATATTTGTATTGATTTGTAATTATTGGATTTATTTTCAATCCTAAATTATCATTTATTATTTAACTTCATAATGTTTTTGTCATATTGTTAGTTTGTTAATGTTATTTTACATAATTATTATTTTTTATTTGTTTTTCTTTGTATATAAACTTTTTACATATGATTTTTGTTTTTATTGTTTAATTATAAATTAAATTTCCTTAATGTTTCTCATATGTTTTCCAGAGTAATTACATAGTCTGTGACTCTCCCCTGAAAATGTTTTATTGTTAGATATTTAGAAGGATTTGTAAATTTTTACTCCTGTAATGAAATATTTGACATTGTCCTAAATGAAACCAGCTGGAGGTGAGCCTTTTGCCGGATTGAACTGGTCCGTCTCTCACCTGTCCTCATGTTCCCTCCATGTCCTCCGGCAGCCTCGGGATCTTTGGAGCGCCGGGCGGCGCGAGAAGGACGGGAAAGAAAAGCCGGCGGCGGCGGTGGAGCACAAGGACGGGGAGGAAGATAAAGACATGAGGGCGTCCCCTCATGTCTTTGAGGAGGCGGAGGAAGACGATGATGATGGAGGAGAGGAGGATCCTGCTGTTGCCATGGCAGCCAGGATGGAGCGGCGTGCGGCTCGGAGAGCGAGAAGGGCGTCTGCGCCCACCTTCACGGCCTCGACGCCCACCACGACGTTCCGCCCCGCCCCGTCCCAGTGGAGCGTGGAGGAGGTCACAGCCTTCATCCACACGCTGCCGGGTGAGTTTCCTCCCATGCCAGAAACGAGCTGCATGTGGAGCTCCTGCTGAGACGCTCAGCCGCTGTGGAACCAGCAGTTTGATTTACACATAAAGTCCTAACTGTCAGCAGATGATTTCCTGGCTCCAATCATCCAATTAGACGTTTTCCAAAACACCAAACAAGCAGCACACTGAGGTAATGTGCATCTCTCTAACCACAAACTGTCAGCCTCATTGAGCAAGCAGGGAAACATCTGGAAGCAAAACCTCAGGTGATAAATATCCATCAAATCTGACGCCTCCAACATTTTTTCAGGTTTTCTTGCAGCTTCTTATTTCATCCGTGGTTATCTCCACAGTTTCAGTGAACAGACTCTATATATTAGATTCATCTTATATTAGGATCCTTATTTATATTTAAGGAGAAGAGCTGTGAGGAAATCAATATAACCGGCGTTAAACGGTGACTTGCTGCAATCAGAAACCATGTATGTTGCAAACAAGATGAGACTGAGACCATCCGCCAAACTGTAAATCAAACCTGATCATACGTCCATCTGTTCTGCCGTTTCTTCACGAAGCTGATAAAAAAAAACATTTCTGCTAGAAAACCCGACACCATCACAGTTAGCTTACGACAAAGACTAGAATAGAAATCTAACTATGAACAGAACTGATTTAAACTGAAATGATTTGGTCTTCACCAGGTTCTCAGACCATTTACATCCAACTCCAAGTGTTCAAGACGATGCATCAGCCTCCCATCTGTCATTATTAAACAGAGAAAGGGCCGAAACGGAAAAGCTGTGTGTGCAAAACTAAGTACACCCCATGATCCAGCAGCCTGCTGAACCATCATTGGCAGCAATAACTCAGTTCACTCTGCAAAGGTTTGTTATATAGAGGAGTTCATGGTCGACTCGATGATGGCGAAGGGCCTAAACATCTCAAACCATCAACTCTCCACCGCCATGCCATGAGGTGTTGTGCTCATACTGTGTTTGGTGCTGGGCATCATCTCCAAACATCTGAACTCATCTCTCCGGAGAACATTGCTCCAGAAACCTTGTGGTTCATTCAGACACAACTGTACTAACCTGAGTCCTGCTTCTGTGTTGTTTTCAGAGAGAAGAGGCTTTCTCCTTCATCTCTTCCAAATAGCCAGACTGGTTCAGTGTTGTTTTAACTGTCCTGTCATGACCTTTAACCAATAACTTGCTAACTGAAGCCTGTAGAGTCTGAGAAGGAGCTCTTGGGTCTCTGGTCATTTCTCTGACCTTCAGGCTCTGACCTTGGGCTGAACTTGTTGGGACGTCCACTCCTGAGAAGATAGTCAGCTGTCTGAGATGTTTTCCACTCATGACTCCTTCTCTGTGTTAGAATGGTGGAGCTCAGATTGTTGGGAAATGACCTTATACCCCAGATTGATGGGCAGCAGCAGTTCCTTCTCTAAGGTCATTGCTGATGTCTTTCCGGCCTGGTGTTGCGTTAACACACATCTGTTTGCTCTGGAGCATCACGCTGCCAAAACTCCTGATTTCATTGAGATTGCACTGATGATCATGTGTTAATCAGCGCATTGCATCAGCATTGGATCATAAATCCTATAGAAGAAACAGACTCAGTTTTCCACATAGCTTTTCCATTTTGGCTTCATTCTCATTTAATAAATAACAACAGTGTGGAATATGTTACTGTTTTTTCTAGTTTTCTAGCATTAGATTAGATCTAAATGAAACACGGTGCACTTACTTTTCCCCATGATGGTAGATGTGTGTTTTGTTCTCTGTTAGGCTGCGGTGACGTGGCCGAGGCCTTCAGGCTGCAGGAGATCGACGGCCAGGCTCTGCTGCTGCTGACCGAGGACCACCTGATGACCAGCATGAACATTAAACTGGGTCCTGCCCTCAAGATCTGCGCCCACATCAACGCTCTGAAAAACCAGTGAAAGGAACGGACGACACCCCCAGACAGGGGTCCCATTCAGGCGGCAATAAAGACGAGGGGAAAACCGAGAAATCTGGAAACTTTGTGGTTGAAAAAGGGCCGAAGCTGACACCAAGGATGACAGAACAAAGTCACAAAAAGAGGAAATTGTTGGTAGTTTATAATTTATGACGTTATAATGGAGGTGTGGCCTTAGCGGACCAGAACGGAGCAGAAACTTACCTGTTTTAGGCCAAGTGTAGCAGGAAACCTGGAGACATTTTGTACCTTTCTGTATATTTTACATGCCACTGGAGAGTGTACATTTCAAGCTATTTCATGAAGGATTTTGAACATTTAATATATGAAATTTGTCTATTTAGTTTTTTTAGAGTGTGACATCAATGACAAATCCCTGTAGCTAACATAACCAGTGTGTGTGTGTGTGTGTGTGTGCGTGTGTGTGTGTGTGTTGGGGTGTTAAAGGAGGAAGACAACAATAATCTGTAGATTTTGTAAGTGATCCATCAAAGTTTAATGTTTTCTATCAACATATTCTGTGGGTTCAAAAAAGAAAATGTCACTATCAGGGTAGAGAGCGGTGTCTTCAGTAGTCACGTTTTTATGATATCCTGCTTGAAATTATTTAATAAATCAAGAATTAATCAAACAGACTGATTGTTGTCATGATGTCTGAGGTGCAGCTGGTATTCTTGTTTTAGATCAGAGACGATTCTGTTGCGGCCCAGGACACGCTGGACGGACTATGTTGGCTGGCCTGGGAACACCTTGGGCTCCCCCCGGAGGAGCTGAAGGAGGTGTCTGGGGAGACGGACGTCTGGGTGTCTGTACTGAGTCTGCTGGACCCGGTCCAGGATGAAGCAGAAGACGACAAGTACGAGTACGAGTCTGTTGCTTCAAGCGGATCCATCAGAACCGCCTATTTTATGGAATTAAATGAGTCATAACTGATGTACACAAATTAGGACAAATCTAACAATAAATTAATAAATGATAAAATAATGAAAAATGGCAAAATTTTTATATTTAAAAAAATTTAAAAATTTTAAATATATTAAAGTATTTTATATTAAAAAATTAAAGTTTTAATAAAATAAAAGGAAAAGAAATAGTACTGAGAGTCCAATAAGGTCTGTTAACGTCTGGTTTGTGACCGTGATGCAGCTCATAGTTTCTTGCTGATTGGAAGTTTTTTGGAGCCAGGAAGGAAGTCAAAAGTTTCACTTCCAACCCCTTACTTTCACCCTCAGATGAAATTCAGGTAGTTTAGGATGTTCAGGAACAACCCAGGAACCACCAAGGCTCAAGCAATAAACTGGGAACCAGTGTTTCTGTCCACAGTGAAGCCAGTTTAACATCAACCATGGACTGAGAAGGTGCAGACTAACAAAAAAAACCCTGCTCCAAAATCTAACTTTTCAGGCTTGACTGAAAACTGCAGCCGGTGACATAGACAAGCCAGATGCACGGTAGTGGCTGCATCATGCAGTGGGGCTGATTTGAGATTAGTTCCTTCAACATCACTCAAATCACCCACTAGATAGTTCAAAATTGGACACAGTTGGGTCTTCCAGCTGGGAGGTGTTCCTGGACACACATCCAGACCAAGATGGAACAGATAAAGCAGGCTGACACTGAGCGTCTGGAACAGTTCTGACCTCCATCCTGTTGAAGATCTACCAGCTATGCTTAAAAGCCGGTTCTGTGCCAGAAAACCAACCAAATTAAATGATCTCTGCCTAGAAAAATTATCAAATATTAAGTCAGACGCTTGTTGATGGCTACAAAAACTGTGTGGTTGGGTTCAGCTTGCTAACAGACATTTGTCCAAATATTACTGGGAGGGTATGTGAATATTTGAGCCTGTATGTATAAATGTGACCCTGCATGGTTCAAAAATAATCCACAATGAATTCCAACTTGTGTCCCCAGTTCTTGTTTTTAAAAGTTATTGCAGTTGTCTGTTAAATAATCACTGAGCCCAACAAAAAGATCAGGTCAAATAAATCTTGTTGGAGGTCAATAGGGCAGCCATGTCCACGCTGTGTGGGTGGAAACAGTGACCAAAGCTAAAAGAAAGGATGAGCTGAAGGCCAGCAGAGGGCTGCAGGAGCCATGATTCAGATCCATGATCCATGAAGGGAACTAAAATTATTTGAATTCATGTCTCGGAGTTCCTTCCTGGATTTTTGAGATGCAAAGCCTGAACTTTGACCTCCAGATACATCAGATCAGTCTGTACCAGCCGCTCTCCTCCCAGCTTCAGCTTTCCTCTCCATCTGGTTCATGTTTGGATCTGGATTGTCTCTGATTGGCTTTGGGACAGGGGGCAGGTTTGCACCACACCCCGAAATGAATCTTTTGCTGTGTATTTTTCCATGTAGATGATGCGCTATACGGACCACAGAGCAGCAGACATTCTGACAGATTTCCTCTTACCTTTTTCCTTCGCTAAGACGGAGAAAAACGTCTTTAAGGCCTGTTCTTCTCGATTAAGAAAAGTTGAAGTTTGTGATTTTGTATTGCTGTGAAACTATTCTTACAATAGTTTTTATTTCCCACAGACAGTAAAAGAAATAATCCACGACTGAAGCCCTCCGGAAGTTAGAAACTCGGCGATCATTCGTGTTTTTTGGAACGCGTAAAGACGCACTGCAGGTCTCCATGGCGCACATCTGCAGGCAGCTGATTGGCGTCGGGGGGAGCTGCGCAGGCTGGGTCGGGCTCATCTTCGCCACGGCGACCAACGACTGGGTCCGGAGGTGCGACTACTCGATGGCCACCTGCCTGCGCATAGACGAGCTGGGCGCCCAAGGCCTGTGGGCCGAGTGCAGGGTCTCCCCAACCCTTTACAACTGCGAGTTTCTGGACCAGACGTTCTCCCTGCCAGGTGAGCTGCTGCCTCGGAATGAAGATAGATAGATAGATAGATAGATAGATAGATAGATAGATAGATAGATAGATAGATAGATAGATAGATAGATAGATAGATAGATAGATAGATAGATAGATAGATAGATAGATAGATAGATAGATAGATAGATAGATAGATAGATAGATAGATAGATAGATAGATAGATAGATAGATAGATAGATAGATAGATAGATAGATAGATAGATAGATAGATAGATTCAAGTATAAAAGGTTCCCTAAAGTCAAGGCATGAGGTCGTGTTTTGCTGACAAGTAGCAGAGAACTTTGAGAAGAACCAGTTTTAAACTGGATCTTAAGCCTCTGGTACCAGCAGCTTGTCACAAAGACACAGTTTGTTCCAGTTTCCTTTGTTGAATCAATCCATTGTTTCACTCTAACAAGGCAGGTCCTCCAAACTTAAATCAAGTAAAAGATTGTGTATCGCTTATAGACTTTAAAAAATAGTAGAAAAGCTGCCAAGGTTTAAAGAAAACCAGCGAAAGTCCTCCAGAAAGTGTCAAGAACTGCTGCTCAAGTTTGTTTTAAATGGCTGTTCAGAAGGAAATATGCAGCAGCTCCACCTGTATGGCTTTCCACCTTGTTGAAAACTTTCTGCAGTCGCCCTGAAAAGATGGAGAATGACAGGAAGGATTAGAACGTTTTGCACATGGCTGTTTGTGAAGTTAGTTTTGCAAAGATTTTTGAATGGATGAAGTCCTGAATCTAAACATTGAGGACTTCTCAATAAGAACATGAAAAGCTGTTCTTATTGAGAAGTTCAAAACAAGTTTGTGCAGCAGTAACAAGAAATCATCATGGTTTAAAAATATACCACCTAGTGTTTGCCAGCGAGCTGCATTCCTAACATTCAAGGCACCATATGTGAGGTTTGCTGTGTTGGCAGTGTTATAAACAGATGCTTCGTATCTGACAGCATACGTGCTGGTGTCTCGAGCTTTGATGATCTCTGCGTGTCTTCTGGGTGTCCCTGCCATCCTGCTAGTCCTCATGTCCATGCCCTGCGTTCGGCTGCCCACCAACTACTCCACCACCATCAAGAAGCGCCGCACGCAAGCAGGCGGCATCCTCTTCATCATCATGGGTGAGGAGGCCTCCAGACACACCCAACATCCAAACACTTCTGTCACAGTACTGGGCTGCGCACATTTATTTTCCTGAACCAATGTTCACAGTGACCTGCAAAAGAAATCCCACGTCATGAACTTCTCTCTCATGTTAAAACAAAACTCTTCAATCAAAATCCCCCCAAAAATCTATAATGTGTTGGGTCAACATGTGGAAGAAGCTGCTCTGGTCAGATGAGAACAAAATTACATTTTTGTCCTATACCTAAAATGCTGTGTGGGGGAAAACTAACACTGCACATGGTGGTGGCAGCATCATGCTATGGGAGGCTTTTCTTAAGGATCACTGCAGGACATCAAACCTAAACATACAGCCAGAGCTAAGATGAAATGCTTTAGAATATTCATGTATTAGAAATGGCCTAGTCAAATTCCAGGCCTAAATCCAATTGAGAATCTGTGGAAAGACTCAAACACACACCAAACTTTTCATATATTCGTTTACTTCACAATAATAATGCACAAATAACGCTACTCTGCCAGACAGGACACGCTTAAAAAAGGTGTTCTGGAAGTAATTTACATAAACATGGGCAGATTTTACCCTGAATGCATGAATACTTTCATACAAATGTAGACAGATTGATATTTTTTCTTTGATACATTTATTTCAACTCCTCGTGGCTCACACTAACTTCCTTCCTGACCTGAATCCTGTGGCAGCGGGTCAAGATCTCCCCAGGGTCTGCAGCTTGGCATCTCCAGCCTTACTTCTGGTTGTTGGGTAACAGTTCGTTCAGTTAAAGAGACTTTTTTTGTTTCATAGTTTTAAGTTTGAGTTATTTTTGCTCAAGGAGGCGATGTTCAGCTTTTTGATTTTGGAAACAGAGAATAAAACGTTTGGTGTCAGAGAAGCTCTAACTAAGATTGAGGCTTTAGTTTTTACAGTTTTATTGATTAGAAAATTCAGGGGAAAAAAGGACAGTTTAACCTCTCCAGGACATCAATCTGGTCTTGTTCAGCTGTTTTTGAGAAGGAAGAAAAACAAGAGGTTCAAGGTCTGGATGCTCTTCCTCATCCTGACGATCCATCTGTCTGGTTCTGCTTCCTGATGGATGAGACAGATCGGTCCTGTCCACATCCTCTGGACCAGACAGCCAGACAGATTTAAACACGACACAAAATCTGAGAACCTTTTCTTTCTTCTTTTTTTGTCTTTCAAAACAACGTCTCTCCTGAAAAACAGCTGTTTTTGGTACCATATCGACCGTCTGGTTCCCCATCGGCTCCAACAAAGACAAGAAACTCATGTCCTTTGGCTACTCTCTGTATGCTGGCTGGGTCGGAACCGGCCTCTGTCTGCTGGGCGGCGTCGTCATCCTGTGTTTTCAGGTCGCCCTGATCACCAGCCCGTCCAGGGAGAACAGCTTCTTCTACTCCAGACGGGGCGGGACGGCCCGGGAGGCAGAAGCTCCCTCCAACCACGCCAAGAGTGAACGGGTGTGAGCGACTGGTTTCCTGTCCTCGCTCCAGTCTGGTTTCTTTTCTCATCTGGGTTTCAATGATCAACTATTTTATTACTCCGATGTGTTCTTCTGTTAAACATGATCCACCACTGAGGTAGCGTCTAGTGAGGAATCAGAAATTTACCTGAAATGTTTCCCCACAGCACATGGTAGCACTGTTGCCTTGCAGCAAGAAGGTCCTGGGTTCCAATCCCTGCCAGGGATCTCTCTGCAAGGGGTTTGCCCGATGACCGCTGGAGATAAAAATCAGCAGAGTAAACACATTTAAAAGTCATTTTTATATCATTTTAAAGTAGTGCCATTTTACTTTCTGTGTTAACCTTCTTTCATTTAGTTTTAATGACTTTTATCCTTTTCATCATTATTAGACAAACTAGTTTAGGTACGTTTCAATACTGAATCCTGCTTAGAAAAACTTTGTTTCTTGTCAGTTTGTTGCAGTTTTTCACTTTTTTGTATTTACATCATTTTATCAGAGTGTATGATTTTTTCCCTGAAATGATTCAGCAATAAAACTTTCATTTTACCATAAAAGAGCCTCAGTCGATTTCTTCCAGTCAAGATGTGAAATTTATTTTTTCACTGCAAACATTCATTTTCCTGCAAAAACAAGAAATATTTAAACGAGGTAAAGATTATAAACAGTTTTAACTGATGAGGAAAGAAGCAGGAAGGAACGTGTCATGTTAGAAACTTTAGTGGAGAAATTTAAGATTTCCTCTGACTGGTTCTGATGGTTCTACATCACATTTGTGTCCAAATTCTTTTGACTTTATATTTTCCACCCAAGCAGCCGAACCTCCTCTGAAAACGGTCAACAGTTCTCCAGATGGTCCTTTAAGCACTTTCTTTAGACCAGAGGTGTTCCAAGTGAGGCCTGGGGGTCATTTGTGGCCCCTAATATGACTTTGTGGCCCCGCCGCAGACTGCGATTCAGGAATGATACAAATTTGGTTCGCCAGCACAGGTGGTTGATGCAGATGGAGACTTTTCATTTTTGTCAAGGCCAAAATTATTACTAACAAATTAAAATCTTCTTACCAAAATGTTATCTACAACATAAAGCATTCATTTTAATAACCAGCAGGCTTTTTCAAAGAAATGGTGACCCAAATCCTGTTCTTATTGTTGAGAATTGACCCCAAAAGAATTTGAAAAACCTATTTTAGATTTTGGATCTGCTGTTGCGTCCTTAGTTAATTGTTGAGCAGCTAAAGAAAATTCAGAATATAATTTTGTGGGATACATTTTTTAATAAAATGACCATTTTGGTGCATGAGACAAAGAGTTTGGACACCACTTTGGACACTCAGTTTCAATTCATATCTGACCCTTTCAGGTTGTTAAGCCTCTCAACTCAAAGCTTTGAATCATTTAGGTTTTAAAAAAGTCAAAAGATGAACCAGCACCTTGTTGCCATTAGCGGTGGGTCAGGATAACCTGGCATAGATTTAATATAAACTGTAAATATAATATAAACACGTATTATTTCACAGACATTTATATCAGTTTGTATTTTTCTCCTTCCAAAGTAACGTTGTTAGTTTACCAATCTGTTTCTAGCTGAATTAGCTGGTTAAGTCAGGTTATCTAGGAGCCCTCAGTCAGCTGTTTAAACATGCATCGTGTGGCTTTTAAACTTTAATATCCAACCTTTTTGTGACTGGAAATGTTTTCAAAAAGGACAGACTGGATGTTATGTAAAAAGTGTCAGAAGGTTCTTTCTGCCACCTGACCTGCACTGCACAGCAACAGGTGTGGGAGGGGCAGAGCTATGTCACTCTATGCTTTGGACAGCTGGAGAAAACTCCAGTAATGCTGACACTTTCTTATTCAAAGGACTACAAACTACAGAAATTGTCGGTAACAGCCTGAGCCAAGTTGAGCAAAAAACCTTTTTGCTATTTCTTCGTCTGAATCACAAACCAAAGATAACAGTTTGAAAAACAGAAATCAGGATCTCAGCTCACGATGAGCTAAAAAAACGACAGATTTACTGAAGGAAGATGCCTCTCTCAGGTCCTGTTTCACCTCTCACCGCAGGATTTCGTTGCCCCGCTTTCTAAAAACAACTTCCAGATGCCAGTTTTCAACTGTAGACAGTTTAATGTATGACTTCATAAGTCTTCAATATATCCAGTTTTAAGCAAACATCTTTTAATGTACACTTTGCATTCGACTTAGTTTGTCATCGCTTGAAGTTGAGTAGGACCCAACAACCCAACAATAAAGGAAACAGACCTTAAAAATGTGAGGAGAACCACTGGATCCCAACAAGTGGGACAAACAGGAACCATGAAAGGAACAACAGAAGAATTCAGCAAAGAGTAGTGGAAACCAGAGAGTTTAAATCCAGGGACAATGATTACTGGAACAAGGTACAGGTGAGTGTAATTAACTGAATGTGCTGCAGCTGTGGGGGACGTATGGACTGAGGTACTAAAGGGAGAAGAGCTATAGATATACAAGCGGAAATAAGTGATCTGAAAGGCAAAGAGAATTAAATGAAACTATGATTAAATGCAGATTAGTACCAAAGAGCTAAAACAAAGGCAGAAGTAATTAAAACATCAGAACCAGAACATAAAAATCAGAGAGACTGAAACTTAAAGTCCAACAGATCATGACATACCGGGCCTTTTTTATTGTTGTAATCAAATGGAAACAAACTGAGCCTTGGAGCATGACAGGGACAGGATGTAGCAGAGGAATCTGACATAAGAGTCAGAAAACCATGGGCTGGATGTATACTGGGAGAAGTCAGCGGATAGTAGACACCCATCAGATGATCAGAGAAGAACTGGGGAGCAGTGATCCAGAGCAGATGGTGGCATGTCCTCTGTGTATGAACACACCTCAATCAATTATTTACTCACACAGTCACTGAGTTCTCTAGGAGCTTCTCAACGACATGGATTCATAAAATCAGGTGTTTTCAAACAGGGAAACATGTAAAATATGCAGGACACTGGAACTCAGAGGCTGGAACTGCAGACCCGTGATCCAGAACATCTGAAGAATACTGAAAAACCTGAAAATCCCCTTCAGTTTATTTATATAGCACCGATTCACAAGAAATATCATCTCAAGGCACTTTACAAAACAATATTAATTCATATCCAGATACAACGAATCGTGTTCAAATCAGATTTAATTAAAATTAATCAATTCACTCAAATATAATTTCATATTAGGTTCAGATTTAGACCCAGTTACATACAGTGCCTATTCACACCACTTGAAGATCTTGTTGTTCTGTGCTCTGGATTTTATTTCGGGATATCAGAGTAAAAGTGGGGTTGATCCAAAGGCCACCGTTGTATTGGTAAGAAATTTTAAAACCATGAATCTTTCCTTCCACTTCACAATTCTGCTTCACATCATGGTGGGAAAATCTCTGTTGCAATCGGTCCAGTTGAATTACATTTGTTTAGAGCTACAAAAGTCAAATGATCCATTACAACAATATAATTTTTATAAATACTTACTGTATTTTTAGATTTTAGAATAAAGAAAAACATCAAGCTTTCACAAAATAACAATTAACTCCTACAGAACTCAGAGAAAACTGCTAAAATTATCATATCTTTAGTGAAAGCATTGCTTATGTCTATTGAGCTCTGGCTGGGTCTATGGAGGGTCTAAAGAGACACATGTAGTCCTGCAACTGCAGGTTTCAGACCTCTGATCCATCACATGAAGGCCAAAAAAACAAACTGAAGTTCATAGTTGTAACCTGGCAAAATGTGGAAAGGTTCAAGCTGTGTGAATACTTTTGCAAGGCACGGTTCAGTCCAATTCAGTCCTCATCACAATACAGTCTAAGTCAGCTGATCATTTGATACTAATTATTAAAAAGCCATCTACTCAAGGACACCCAGACGGCTTCATTGAGTCATTGATGGTGCAACAATCCCTCGCCCTGAGCAAGCATGTGGCGACAGTGGAAAGAAAAAAACACCCTTTAACAGGAAGAAACCTCCAGCAGAGCCAGAACCAGCATGAGGTCATCTGTCATGAAGCAAATGAAGGTTACAGAAGAAAAACATGAACAACAAAACCAAGCGTAAAGTAGATTAACAGGCGTACACAGTAAATAAACCAAACATCAACCCAAATCCATGAGTGACTTCTGACCGTGACACATTCAAACTGAATCACATGTGTCTTTGGATCCGGCTGCTGCTAAGAGCCCAAAGGTCCAAATTAAAGTGTCCGTTGGGCAAATTATAAAGAAACTGGAGCTGGATGAAGAGTTTCACACCTTAACTGATTTATTCTCACAAATAAAGAGAAATATTTGAGCCAGAAAGTGTCAGATTTTAGTCTTTTCATGAGAACCTTATTTTAGTTAGCAGTAAGATGTCACATCAGAGTCTTCCACCTGTGCTTCACCACTTTATGAGCAGGAAACAGTAAACTAGAAAACCGCGAAACAACTGAAGATGGTACTGTTAAGATATTTCTGCCTAGGAATCATTTCCGTTCTTAAAAGCAGACTCTTGGTGGTATCAGAACCTCAACTTTAGAGTCGGTCATGTCTGTCAACATAGAGGAAACCAAGAGATGTTTGCGCTGGTTAAAAATAACAAAATTAATCTTCTGAAAGATGTCTTTTTGATCTGCAGTCACAGGATCTCATCAACATCCAGGTCTAGTTCTTCTGAATTCAGTTATCATCATCATCAAACCCAAAATTGGTCCGCCCCCTGGACCTGCTGCCTCCACTCGGGTACTGGACTCCTGCTCCAGACTGGTACCCGTACTGGTCACCATCATCCTCACACTGGCTCTGATGTGGCTCCTCCTCCTGGCCCTCACCCTGGTTCTGGTGGCGGTGTTGACTCTCCTCCGGGGCAGACCAGCCCTGGTAGGGCCTGTTGTCCTGTTCCTTGGGGTAAAGGTCATCGTCAGGGGAGAAGGTGTCATCTAGGTTGTCGTCGTAGCGCTGGTAGGAGCTGGCGTGGGCCTGCTGCTCGCGGGCATTGAGCTCCAAGGTGCTGTGCCAAACTCCGTAACAGCCGTAAATCAACAGACCTGAGGATAGAGGTAATATTTCAGTTCAGGACCAGACACAGCAGTAGCTCTAAGACTGGGGGGTCCAACTCCAGTCCCCAAGGACCGGTTTCTTTCATTAGATTTGTTCAAACACAGCTGATTCTAATGGTTGAATTAGCTCCTTGGCATTCCTGAATAATTTAGTAGAAGGCACTTGTTCTGAATCTACCGGAGCCTCATAAGACCCCATTCATTTGAATCAGGTTTACTAAACCAGAGAAACATCTAAAACATGAGGACAATACAAACCTAACCCTTTAGAACTTCAGACTCCATTGCTTTAAGAGGAACCTAAAGGTCCTAAGGAGCACCTGAGAAGCCTCACTAAAAATTACTCGTACTCGTACTCGTACTCGTACTCGTACTCGTCGTCTTCCGCTTTATCCAGGACCGGGTTGCAGGGGCAGCAGACTCAACAGAGACGCCCAGACGTCCCTCTCCCCAGACACCTCCTCCAGCTCCTCCGGGGGGAGCCCAAGGCGTTCCCAGGCCAGCCGAGAGACATAGTCCCTCCAGCGTGTCCTGGGCCGTCCCCTGGGCCTCCTCTCGGTGGGACGTGCCTGGAACACCTCCCAAGGAAGGCGTCCAGGAGGCATCCGGTATAGATGCCCGAGCCACGTCAACTGGCTCCTCTCGATGTGGAGGAGCAGCGGCTCTACTCCGAGCCCCTCCCGGATGGCCCAGCTCCTCACCCTATCTCTAAGGGAGTGCCCGGCCACCCTACGGAGGAAGCTCATTTCAGCCGTTTGTATCCGGGATCTCGTTCTTTCTGTCATGACCCAAAGTTCATGGCCATAGGTGAGGTTAGGAACGTAGACCGACCGGTAAATCGAGAGCTTCGCTTTTTGGCTCAGCTCTCTCTTCACCACAACGGACCGGCACAGTGCCCCCATTACTGCGGCAGCTGCACCGATCCGTCTGTCGATCTCCCACTCCATTCTTCCCTCACTCGTGAACAAGACCCCGAGATACTTGAACTCCTCCACTTGAGGCAGGAACTCCCCTCCAACCTGAAGAGGACAAGCCACCCTTTTCCGGTCGAGAACCATGGCCTCGGACTTGGAGGAGCTGATCTTCATCCCAGCCGCTTCACACTCGGCTGCGAACCGCCCCAGCGCATGCTGTAGGTCTTGGCTAGAGGGGACCAGCAAGACCACGTCATCTGCAAAAAGAAAAGACGAAATCCTCTGGTCCCCAAACCAGACCCCCTCCGGCCCTTGGCTGCGCCTAGAAATCCTGTTCATAAAAGTTCTGAACAGGACCGGTGACAAAGGGCAGCCCTGCCGGAGTCCAACATGCACTGGGAACAGGTCCGACTTAGTGAATGCGAACAAAACTCCTGCTCAGCTTGTACAGAGACCAGATGGCACTTAGTAAAGGGCCCCCAATTCCATACTCCTGGAGCACCCCCCACAGGGCATCACGAGGGACACAGTTGAATGCTTTTTCCAGGTCCACAAAACACATGTGGACCGGTTGGGCAAACTCCCATGAACCCTCAAGTCCCCTTTAGAGGGTATAGAGCTGGTCCAGTGTTCCACGGCCAGGACGAAAACCACACTGCTCCTCCTGAAGCCGAGGTTCGACTATCGGCTGGATTCTCCTCTCCAATACCCTGGCGTAGGCCTTACCAGGGAGGCTGAGGAGTGGGATCCCCTTGTAGTTGGAACACACCCTCCGGTCATCCTTCTTATGAAGGGGAACCACCACCCCAGTCTGCCAGTCCAGAGGCACTGTCCCCGACCGCCACGCAATGTTGAAGAGGCGTGTCAACCATGACAGGCCCACAACATCCAGAGATTTGAGCTACTCAGGGTGGATCTCATCCACGCCCGAAGCCCTGCCACCGCGGAGCTTTTTAACCACCTCGGTGACTTCAGCCTGGGTGATGAAAGAGTCTAACCCGAGTCCCCAGCCTCTGTTTCCACCAGGGAATGTGTGATGGCAGGATTGAGGAGATCCTCGAAGTTCTCCTTCCACCGCCCGATAATGTCCCCAGTCGAGGTCAGCAGCCTCCCACCCCCACTGTAAACAGTGTTGGCGAAGCACTGCTTCCCCCTCCTGAGGCGCTGGACGGTTTGCCAGAATCGCTTCGAGGCCAACCGGTAGTTCTTCTCCATGGCCTCACCGAACTCCTCCCAGGCCCGAGTTTTTGCCCCTGCCACCGCGCGGGCCGCGGCACGCTCGGCCTCACGGTACCCATCAGCCGCCTCAGGAGTCCCACAAGCCAACCACAGCCGATAGGACTCCTTCTTCAGCTTGACAGCGTCCCTTACTGCCGGTGTCCACCACTGGGTTCGGGGATTGCCGCCGCGACAGGCACCGCAGACCTTACGGCCGCAGCTACGGGCGGCAGCATCAACAATAGATGTGGAGAACATGGTCCACTCGGACTCTATGTCTCCAACATCCCTCGGAATCTGGTCAAAGCTCTCCCGGAGGTGAGAGTTGAATACATCCCTGGCCAAGGGCTCCGCCAGACGTTCCCAGCAGACCCTCACTATGCGCTTGGGCCTGCCAAGTCTGTCCGGCTTTCTCCTCCTCCAGCGGATCCAACTCACCACCAGGTGGTGATCAGTGGACAGCTCAGCCCCTCTCTTCACCCGAGTGTCCAAAACATGCGGCCGAAGGTCTGATGATACGACAACAAAGTCGATCATTGACCTCCTGCCTAGGGTGTCCTGGTGCCAAGTGCACTGATGGACACCCTTATGTTTGAACATGGTGTTCATTATGGACAATCCGTGACTAGCACAGAAGTCCAATAACAAAACACCACTCGGATTCAGATTGGGGAGGCCATTCTTCCTGATCACGCCTCTCCAGGTGTCACTGTCGTTTCCCACGTGGCCGTTGAAGTCCCCCAGCAGAATAATGGAGTCCCCGTGAGGGGCACTATCCAGCACCCCCGACAGGGACGCCAAGAAGGCCGGGTACTCCGCACTACCACTCGGCCCGTAGGCCGAAATGACAGTCAGAGACCTGTCCCCAAACCAAAGGCGCAGGGATGCGACCCTCTCATCCACTGGGGTAAACCCCAACACGAGACGGCTGAGCTGGGGGGCAACAAGCAAACCCACCCCAGCCCGCCGCCTCTCTCTCCCCGTGGGCCACTCCAGAGTAGAAGAGAGTCCAGCCCCTCTCAAGGAGATGGGTTCCAGAGCCCACGCTGTGCGTGGAGGCGAGCCCGACTATTTCTAGTCGATATCTCCTCTTTAAGAGGAACCTAAAGGTCCTATGGAGCACCTGAGAAGCCTCACTAAAAATTTGTCAAATAAAACCTGGGCATGTGCTAGATTTTCAAGTTGGAACTTTAAAAGGTGCTCTTGCTAATTTTTCCTATTTGGAACTCAAAACATGGTGTGTTTACACCATGTGGCATCATTATTTTTTTTAACAAGTTCATTTCACTGACACATTTAATGCCGACTCCGCCAGCTTAAAGGACGTCACATTTTGTAGTGAAATAGCTACACGATATATAGAATCACATTCGTAATCAAAATGTCCATGCATGCAATATCGCAATCTCAAAGGACTGCCTAGATGCAATATTTGGTAAGATACCATATTTCAACGGCCATACAATGCACAACAAACTTAAAGTGAGGGTGAGAAGATTTAATGGACAAAAAGAAAAGAATATACAAAAGCAAGCAGACTAGCAGGAAGAACTTGGAGCAGGTGAGACAGAAGAAAAGATCAGAGCAGAAAAGGGGAGAAAAGACAAATAAAAAATGAATGGAGCGAAACAAGAAGCCCTCGGGAAAATGGCAAACCAGAGATCTAACAGGAAAGAATCTTAAAAGCATCACAAGAAAAACACATAGAATGAACTAAAGAAATACACCTAAGAATAGGTCACAAGGACATGAACTCTATGGCAAAACACAAGTGTCAAAAATAACAGAATATGGCAAGAGCTATAGAACATAACAAGGAACATGCTGAAAAACATGAACACAAATGAAAACCATAACCTCAGGGTTAACCCTAACACCTCTGGACAGTAATAAATATGGCCAGCTGAGAAATAATGGCTTACAATCTAAAGTCCCTTAAAAATCTAATCATTTCCTCTTAGTATGCAGCAGCGTGTATTTACATGTAGCAACAGATTTTATTCATATCAGATGCTGCATTTCAAGTCTAAAACCAACAATCAGAAGGTTTTAACTCACCTATCAGGCACCAGATAGTGAACCTGGCCCAGGTGAGAGGAGAGAGTTTAAGCATGAGGTAACTGTTAACCAATATGGCTGCTGCAGGAACAAAGGGAACACATGGCGCCATGTAGGGCAGCCTCCGCTTGCTCTCTGGCTGTTGTATGATAAGAATCAAAAGCTTCGCCAGTGATCCCACCATCAGTATCCCCATCAGGCCTGAAAACACTGCTCTGACTCCTGAGCCCTGCTCTACACCAAATATGATGGTGGACCAGAAGAGGAAGGACATGAGGAAGAGCGACAGGGTGCATCTGGTGACTATCAGGCCAGAAGCGGGGGTTGGACGTGCTGATGAATCAGGCATTCCCAGTCGGAGGCGCAGGGTGTAATAATGACCGCCTAGAAGTCTTTTCATCAGAGAAGCCTGTCCAGTGTGGAAATTAGAGTCATCTGCCTCCCCTTCAGTCCCACCAGTGTGGTAGGAGGAGGACCTGTCATGATCTGAGCCTTCCATCATGATGTGGTCATCTTTGCTAGGTGCATCTCCACCATCCTGATGATTGATGTTGTCCACGTCTTCCTCTGAGATAAACTGGTGTGTGTCTGTCTCTTTGTCAGGCTGGTAGCGAAGCAACAGCACACACACACTAACTAGAGTGTAAGCCAGCAACGTGCCAATAGACATCATCTCGATCAGGTCACGGAGGCTCACCAGGAGAGCGAGAATGGCTGCAAAACTTCCCGACAGCACACATGCCACAGCAGGGGTGTGTGTGAGTGCTGAAACCTGTGTCAGGAACCTTTAAATACATAAAAGTAAATTAGCTTTTCTCATCATTATTATTATTGCTTTCTTTAATTGCTTCTTCACCTGAACAACAGTCCATCACGGGCCATGGCATAGATGACCCTGGGCATTGGAAACAAGGAGCCCAGCAGTGAGACAGTGAGTCCAGCTATGGAGCCAACCGCCACGATGTACTTTCCCCACATGAAGCCGTGCGCAGCAAACATCTCCATGAGTGGAGCCGAGGCATCGATCAGGTTGTAGGGGACCATGAGAGTAAGGATCACGCTCACCTGGAGTAAAAACAAAGATGTTGACAGCTGTGAGAATATTCGTTTGGTGTTTTACTCAAAACTGCTTAGAAATGAGGACCAGGCAGAGTGTTCGGAGACTTATGCAAGACTAAAGCTTCAGAACATCCAGGCCAAGTTAAGATAAAGACCAGATATTTCAAAGACTAAGGCATCAAGGGTTCCACACCAAGTCAAGATTAAAACTACAGGGGTTCTAGACTAAATCAAGATCAAGACTAGAGTAGCACAAGACCAGGAGTCCTGATTAAGTTCAGATCAAAACCAGATTGTCCAAAACCAATTCAATACCAAGACTTTAAGGGACCTAGACCAAGTCAAGATCAGGACCAGAGTTCCAAGTGAAGGCAAAAGGTTCAAAATTCTTCGGGGCTGGGATTAGGTCAAGACTAAGACTGGAGTATATCAAGGTCAAGTGCTAAGAGGTTGAGACCAAGTCATACTCAAACCTAAAGTGAATTAAGATTAAGAAAGGTCCAAGAGTTTGAGGGCTAAAACTCAAGACTAAAACTGGCAAAATCACGACCCAGACCAAGACAGAGACCTCATGGTTAAGCTCAATTTCAGACCTGCATCAGAAGAGTAAATGTAACATACAGAGCTGTGAAAAAGTGTTGGCTTTTTAATCATACATGTTTCAGATCATCAGAATAATTTAATATCAGTCAAAGAGAGTAAATTTAAAAGCTGTTTTCTAATTCATTCATTTCTTAAGGGAATAAAGTTATCCAAACCAACCTATGTGAAAAGTAATTGCCCCCTAAAACTAATAAGTAGTGTTTGCAATCAATAGGAATGAGTCTTTCTCATCACTGTGGTGGTTTTTAAGCCAAGGCTTCTTTGCACGATCGATTTAGCTCAGCCACATTAGAGGGCTTTTAAGAATGAACGGCCTATATAAAGTCATGCCACGGCATCTCAATCAGATTTAAATCCAGACTTTGACTAGGTGCTTCCAAAATCTTAATTTGGTAATTTTTTTCTTAAGATATTCAGAGGTCCACATGTCAGTGTGCTTTGGATAACTGTCCTGCTGCAGCTTAAGTTCACAAACTGATCGCCAGGCATTCTTCTTTAGGATTTTCTCCAGCAAGCCATTCGGGTCCTGAAGCAGCAAAGCAGTTCCCGATCATCACACTACCACCACCATGTTAAACTGTAGGTATGATGTTCTTATCCTAAAATTCAATTCAGTTTATTTATGTAGCACTTTTTATAGTAGGATCAAGTTTATATACCGAACCATAAAGTCAGTTAATCCAGTCGTATAGACAGTAAAATGCTGCAAGCCCAAAACGTTTCTCATCTACAGCCTGCATAGTTCAGATGTTATTCTGAGTTGTTTTGTGGCCTCCTTGATGAGTGGTTGAAGACCTCTTGGGATAATTTTGGCAGGTCAGTCCTGGGAACGTTCTCCACTGGTCCGAGCTTTCTCCGTTTGAGGATAATGGCTCACTGTGGTTCACTGGAGTCTCAAAGCCTTACAAATGGATTTGTGACCTTTGCGAGACCATTAGATGTTGGAGACTATGTTTGTCATCTGTTCTTTAATTTCTTTAGATCAGGACATGATGTGCTGCTTCATGAGATATTCTAGCCTACTTCCTGTTGTCAGACAGGTTCTATTTAAGTGATTTCTTGATTTTACAGTTTAGGCAGTATTTAAACATTGGGTGTGGTTGGTGCATATGAAACAAAAGTTTGCTCTCTAGCAGTAAGGATCTCTTTATTTTTTATGAGTAAAATCATTTAAGCTGTAATTTAAGACATCTTTTCCCAAATTATCGTTGAAATGAACTAAATTATAGTTCTTTTATATATAAAGGGAAAGTCCACAGAATATCTGTATAATATAGATTGTTTCTGTCAATGTATGCATTGAAAATGTCAAACAGGATTATTTTAATGAGGAAACTTCCAGGACACTTTGGGCATTCAGTTGAATGAGTCTGGAAAAACTCCATAGGGAGTTGCCATTTGTGAAGTTCACTAAATTCCTCATCATTAATGTTTTGAAGCTCAAAATGTACCAAATAAAACACACAGCTACATATGCGAACTTACTGAAAGCTATTAGCAATAGTTAATCACACCAGCCAGCATATTCAAGCCTCCTTTCAGGAAGAGATTATGTGTATTTTGGGTTTAAAGAAAAACATCTGTGTACTGACCGACACATAGGCGGTGAGGCAGGTGACCAGTGAGGCGGTGATGGCATAAGGGATGGATGTGTTGGCATTTTTAGCCTCCTCTCCAGTCGTTGCAATGATGTCAAAACCAATAAAGGCGTAGAAACATGTAGCTGCACCTTGCATCACCTAAACAAGAAAACATCACAGAGAAATGTATGCTAATCCTCACTGGTGAGGTGCTTTTCATTTCCTACAATCCTTTGGCTTTTCTCGCTCTTTTAACTAAGAATACTCCCCAATACAGACCCAACAGACTGCCTAGTTTTAAACAACAAATTCACAGTTGTAGAGAGTCCATAATGAGATCCAGAGTTCCTGTGATAATATCCAGGAACCCCCGATAAAGATGGACCTTCATCACAAACAACCGTTTGAGTGTCTATTAGCCTGCAAAAACCAGTGAAAATTTGTGATAATCTAAAGATGGAATAAATTCAATGTTATCTAAATCCCACTGGCGTCTTCAGCAGGTGGAACCAGAGAGTTGGGGATGGAGCATTTCAGATATTTCATGTAATATGGGAAGCCAGCGTAGGTCTTTGTGGTGTGTCCACAGAAGACAGAGTTCTGGACCAAATTAAGTTGATGAATCCAGCAATTTTAGGAACAAAGGTGTGGATGAGAGTAGATGTTTGCAGGCATAGACTGACATAAGCTGTTAACATGTGGGGACTTTGGGACTGGAAGCCACAGACCAGACATTCTGTTAAGTTATTCTCAGGTTTGTGGAAATTCAAAGTATATAAGGTCTTAAATAATTAAAAAAGTCAAACTGGTATGGCATCTGAAGTTTACAGTATATACATGATGTATTGACATTTCTATCTTATAAAAGTTCGTTCCAGGGATGGCTCCATAAGAAGAAAAGTGGAGTTTAAGTGTCCACAAAAAATTGCTGCAAATGGCTGCTTTTAGAGGAGTTACCTTCCTCTGTCCTTTCTGTAGTCATTTACATCCCAGGAACGATGCTGGTAAGAACCTATCCTCACACCGAAGCAGCCTCTTGAGTACTAACGGAAAACCAGATGTAGGAGTAGTATGCATTCCTGTCAGGGTTTATAAAGAGTTGCTGCGTTCATTGCTGGTTGGGATTTCTCTTACAATTGGTCTAATCTGCATCGATCTGTGATTCTAATATGAGCTTGTTGAAATAAAATCCTCATAAGTTAAACGACGTCCGTGTCCAAACAGTGTTTCTCCCTGGATGAAATCCTTACAACAGGTGATCATTTAAAGCCCTCTAGTTACACTTCACAGGGAAACAAGGAGGAGGGTATAGACATTTAACTATTAGACACAACTGGGTGTCATTAGTGTTGCTTTAAGTTTTATGATTGTCTTACCAGAGAACAGAACATGCTGGAAGTACATAAATTATAAATGAATAAGGGGCCCAAGGCCTGAGTCCTGGGGAGCTCCACTGATTTCCAGAGACAATAGTGACTGAACATTTTTAAGGTGTAAAAACTGAGTGGAATGAGAGAAATGTAAAGACCAAAGTTTAAAAGTCTGACATTGACTGAACCAGAGTTTGGAGGAAAACGGTAGAAAATATTGCCAGAATTTCTGTGTTAAATCCAGTCTGAGCAAAGTTGGACCAAATATGAGACACTTTCAAAGGAAATATGGCCAAGATTGGAAATCAATTTTCAGTGTGACCAGCAGGTAAGAGGGCTTCAAACCAGCTGGAAGCATAGTGCATGAAATCTATTATTTTCAGTCAGGCTGAAAGCTCATCTGGAGGTATTAAAAGTAGAGGAGTTTAAGCCTTTAGGGTTCAACCGGCAGTTTACCTCACCGTTTAAACATTCCCCCTTTAAATGAAAAATTAAAGTTCTTTCTTTTTGCTGACATTGTGTTAATATTGTTTTTACTGCTGCTTGCACTCAAACTGAAATCAGTTCTGAATTTTCAACTTCTGCATCTGAAACCCGAACTGGACAAAATCTCACCCCCGACCAGCCGTACGGCAGGAAATTGCCGCCCTCCCAGTTGCTAGCTGACAGGAAGAAGAGCCCGGCAATGATCATGAAGACCCAGACCACCAGGTTGACAACGTTTAGGACATTATTGAATCCCACAGAGTTCCTCACACCGAGGGCAATGATCACTGTGACCAACAGTGCAATGAACAGGGCCAACAGGTCAGGATACGTGTCCTCACCCTTACCTGAAACACACAGGAAGAGCCCAGCATGTGTGAAAAACAGCTTTAACAAAGGTGAGTGGAAGAGACACTATAGGCCTTTCTGGACTGCATCAAACTTTGTTTGCAGGACAACAGGAAACTCCACACTTTTTAATCGACTCTTTTCACACTGACCGAGTCCTCTGAGCGTGCCCAGGTGTGTTATCATGTAGTTACTGATGCTGTGATTGGCCAGTGAGTCGAACATGCTGCTGAGAGCCGAGGCCCCTGCCGCCGTGCCGATCAGGTACTCCAGGATCAGGTTCCAGCCGATGAAAAACGCCACGAACTCCCCAACCGTTACGTAGCTGTAGGTGTACGCTGAGCCAGTCGTTTTGGGGACCCGGACCCCGAACTCTGCGTAGCAGACTCCTTTGAGGAAAATACATGTTGTTGGGTGAGTCTTTGAAGCATATTTCATTACCAATTTGAAGGTTTAAAGGACAGTATGAGAGGAAACACTGAGGTAACAATTCTGCCATTAATATTAAAAGATTATAAAAGCTCTGAATGAACAAAGGTAGTTTTTGCATAAAACTGGATGGAGATAATCCGTCCATACCGCCTTCTTTCTGCTGAACATTTATAGATGGAAGTTAGTTAGATTGAGGTTAAGGTTACAGATGGAAACCCAGATACACAATAGCAGCCTATCTGTACACAGTTATAAACCTTTAATTGGACACTATTACATTTTTTATTGGGATTTGGAAAAAGAGCCGTAGCTGTTTGAGGAACACATGTTAAACAAAAATCAGGCTGAATTATATGGAAAAAATGAAGAAGAACCAAAAATATTTACAAGAGTTATAAATGAATGAGAAAATTGTGCAGATGAATAAACAGTAGGCAGGCAAAAGCATTATTAAAAAAAAGCAACCTGACTT
This sequence comes from Crenichthys baileyi, assembly GCA_036173005.1. Taxonomy (NCBI): domain Eukaryota; kingdom Metazoa; phylum Chordata; class Actinopteri; order Cyprinodontiformes; family Goodeidae; genus Crenichthys; species Crenichthys baileyi. The sequence goes on along the minus strand of JAHHUM010000586.1, from coordinate 1,074,106 downwards.
TATTTATTTATAAACTTAAAGTTTAAATCGAGTACCAGGCCATTTTCCTTATTCCAAAGATAACAAACTTCAACAGACTCCAAGAAGATGGTCCCCAAACGTCGATTAGATAAAAAGTTGGTGGATAAATGTTAGATAAATAAGTAAAAAGGTCTGTGTCACTCCCATCTCCCATTTCAACAGTCATTTCACCAAAGCTCCTATGTTTTCCACAAACGTAGGAGCAGACAAACTGTGAACCTGTTGCCCTGTTAAAACAACACAGAAGAAAACTTATTTCCACTTATTGTTGCAGTTTACTTTCAAGCTAGAGGTAGTGGTAATGCAGCACAGCTAGCTGTTACAAGAAGATGGAAAAGTAGCAGATCAAGACTCACAAGAACCACAGAGCTCCTAACAAAAAAATAACTAACTCTAGTCTTCTTATAACAGACATGAATAACAATTTACCAAAAACTGAAACTGCATTTTCACTTGTCGTTTTTTTTTCCTTACAAGCTAGCATAGCACTATAGCAAAGCTAGCTTCTCCTAATTTTCCAGATTAGTTTTTAATGAATTTTCCAGTTGTTTTATTTTTCTGACAGCTGTTCCATAAACAGTTACTGTGTTTTTGATTTTAAACGTAACTCATGAGTTTCCACCACCTTTGGGGCTGTTTACCTGAGAGTATGGAGGCCAACGCTGCAATGATGAAGGACAGGATGACCCCCGGACCGGCCATGGCCTTGGCAACCAGCCCGGCCACCACGTACATCCCAGTGCCCACGCAACTGCCCACACCAAGCGACACCAGGTCCACAGTCGTCAGGACCTTTGCCAGTCCCACAGCGGACCCCTCCGCCAGCTCAGTGAGGTCATCTGAGCCAGGAGCCATGGAGCCCACAGGTTTGGTCCTCATCAGGCGGGAGTACATGCCATACCAGGCTTCTCCCAAGGAGAACCGACTCAGCCATGCCGCCATTGCTCTGGTTATCACCCACTGATGTTAACAAGCTTCACAATCTGTCTGTCATTGTTTCAGTCTCGTCTGGACCGTCCTCAAACCCACTTTCAGATGTTTGTCCCAGAATCCAGAGAAAGGAAGCTGTGAAGATACCAAATATTAAAGAAACTCACTAAATTCTCAGATTCATGTCAGTTTGAGGTTTCTGGAAGCAAGCAGTCCTGCTGGTATTGATTAAAACTGGTACCACATTCTTGAGATGGTTCCAGTTCAGCAGAGCAGTAAAGAGACTGGTTCCAAAACCCAAAAGCCCCCACCCTGCTTTAAAACAAATGAAATCTGCGATCTTTCCTCACTGAGTTTTGAAGCTAATTTCCCTTTTATTTCATGTATTTTTGTTCCTTTCTAGCCTTTTATTTTCTGGATTTAATATCTGCTTTTGTTCTTTGGATTGTAACTTCTTCCTACAGACCTGTTATTTTTTCCTGCATCACTTTACAATAAAGGCTAGACTGTGGAGCAGTTGGTAGCACTGTTGGCTTGCAGTGAGAAGGTCATGGGTAAAAATCCCAGCCTGGTTTTCTAGAGTTTTTATGTTCTGAGCAGGTATAGATAATAGATTGGTTTCATAAAGATATGAAGCTTGTTCTGTTGCAAATGCTTTTGGCTGTATAAGTTTAGTCATTAAAGGTCAAGGGTTATTGTTTGGCTCTATTTAGGGAGGTTTAGAGGGTCGTTAGTCTTGAATTGTGGGACCAATTTCTGCACCACTACAAAATATATTCAGCACCAAAGTTGTCATTGTTGTTTTTCTTCTTCTTGTTCTTCTTCATCTTCTTCAGTGTTTGACATCTCCATTAATGATGCATTACGGCCTGTTTGTGTTTGTTGAAAGGATTCTTAGCGTTAGAAGCTGCAGGATGTGGTGAATGCAGGGTGATTTTTCTAAATAAAAATAATAAGAAAACAAGCATAAAACATTGTCCTATATGTAATAAGCACACCTTGGTGGTAAAAGCCTTACTGCAACAGTTTATTGGGCTGACACCTTGGTTGAGGCTTTAAAACCAGTGAAAGAGCAATAATTTGCTGAGTCCTGCATTTGGGCTCCAATTCCATGTACCACTGGGTTCCAGTAAGCCCAGTGGGCCCATTTGGTAACCCCGCTGTGGGTATGAGCTGTTCTTCTGGACCACTAGAGCGAGACTCCCTCTCTGAAACTTTAATGACAGCCATGGATCCACTTTCACAGCGGAAAACTACATCAAACCAACTTCTGCATCCATCAAACTGCAGATCTTCACTCATCCAGGTGAGTCTCTGCAAAACTGGAACACCTGACCAACATCAGCGGGTTGGCGTGAAGACTGTGAACACTGCTGCACGTCTGAGACCAGCAAACACCCAGCAGCAGTTTAAAGAAGCACACCTGAACACACAGGTAATATACTCACTCGCCGTGTTTCCCTCCTGCTACAGGGCGCGTGGGATTTGTTTTAGCCCCTGTCCTCTGCAGAGCTGCTGGACACAGTGAGGAGGCAGCTGCTTTAAGTCATGCAGACCAGGCACCATGTGATCAGCTTGGTAAAATATTTAACAGTTGGGAGCAACCTGCAGGTATTCTTGCTTGATGTTTGTTTCTGTGGGAACTCAGCAGGTGGGGCTTCCCTCTGGAAAAATGATCAGTTTTTAGCTGTAGAATAAGATTAATCCCAGTTTGTTTAGTCAACATCAATCCAATTATTTATTTTATTAAGATATAAATAAAACTGTATGGAGGATATAATCTGAACGAAAGTTATAAGAAGTCTTGGTTGTATCAGTTTCCTCATCAGGAGAAAGATTCCCTGTTAGTTGGTGCAGAATTTATTTCATGTAATTTATTTACTATGTCAGCTTTATTTATGAAGCACTTCTGGTAACTATTTCTGGGATTCATTGGCTGAGAGACAGGGTCCATCCTGGTCCATCTCCAGTCCATCAGGACAACTCAGAGACACACGGGACAGATAATTCAGAGACTAATTTACCAAACAGTCGTGTTTTTGGTCTGTGGGGGCAAGCTGGAGTACCCAGAGAGAACCCGTGCATGGACAGGGAGAACATCGGAGTCGAACCCTAGACCTTCTGCTCCAAGACAGCAGTGCTGCCAACACTCTCACCATGAAGCCAAAAGACATGAAATAAAACTACATAAGATAAAGTTAAATGAAACAAAACAAAATTAAGATAAATTAAATGAATAAAACATAACCAAATAAATAAAAGAATGAAAAATACCATTAATTAAATTAAACCAAATCGAATTTAACTTTAAGAAAAATGACGTAAAGAACTGAAATTTAAAAGACAATGTGAGTTAATGAACAACAAAATAAATAACGTAGCTTAAAACTACAGAGAGAAGCAGCTCTGCAGAACTTTTTAAGTTTCAGGGTCACAGGTTAGGGATTCACCCCTAAAACCCCAAATAGACCAAAGTTTTCCTCGTCTTCGCTGTGAAGGATCGGTGTGAGCTCTACCTGAGGTCTGGCTGGGATGAGTTGTTGTAATCTGGAGGAAATCTGATGCTCAGGGTCAGATTACAGCGATACCTGCAGGTTCAGGATGGTTTCAAACAGAAGAAACAGGACACCCTCCCACCGTCTGACATGGAGCAAAAAATACTTCAGGCCAGCAAAGCAAAGTCAAACATGTTAGGTGCTTTCCCAAGAATCTGGATTTAAAAAGGTATAGACAGCTGGGACGCAAAAGAAAAATACAGAATGAAACCAGTGATCCTAACTGGTCAGCCTAAGTAGGAGAACCTCTCTCCAGTTTACACATTTCCATCTTCTTTCCCTGGTATGTGAGCTGTTCTTAGAGCTCTGCTGGTGTGAAGGTTTGAGACTCCAGTAGCAGCTGAAGGTGGGTGCGTTCCTGAGGCGGAGTGCTTCATGCAGAACAGTTACAGACCAGGAGTAGGTCCAGAAGCTCTGAGGAAAAGAGCAGAAGAAAGAAAAACATGCTTTTTGTGATGAAGACCAAGCAGGCAGCCTGAGGTTTACACACAAGCAAAGAGCTGGAGGTGATTAACATCATCTACATCAACGCAGAAAGAGCACATCTGAAATCAGCAGACTGATTGCTGTAGAAGACATGCAGATGTTTCTGCAGCCGTCGTCCTTCTGCGGCAAAGCAGCCTCACATGCAGTAAAATACATCTGAAAGATCGGTTTTCTGGGTCATCAGAAAGTTCAGCCAGAGGGGTTCAGCTGCAGAGAAAAAGCTTCAGGAGGGCACTACAGAATTGTCATGCCACCAGTGCAGAGCCTGCTCTACTTTGGCAGCAGGTGGGTGTATGTGTAGCTGTGCACACAGAGAGGTGAAGGCTTTTAACCAGAAGGGCAGCAAAGAAGCTTCTGTTCAAGAAAACCATCAAGGAGAGACTGAAACTGCAGGAAGTTCATGAGAAGACTGGTGCAAAGTTGTTTTCTGCAAAGTTAGATGTTTACTGCAGACCTTCTCAGACCTGCTGAGAACCCAGCAGTGAGGTGTTCTCATGGCTCTCACCGGTGGACCAGCCTTCCTGCAGACCTCAGGAGAAACCCAAGATCTTTTCTGACCCGAACTCAGGATTTTAGCTGCCTTCAGGAATTAAGATAATTTATTCCTAATTTCACCTTTAAATGAATGTTTGCAGTTTTATTTGTTCAGCTTTACATTCTTTTTAAATACTTGTATTTACTATATTTTGAGTTTTATTGCCATGATTTGTACATTTTTATACAGTTGTCTGAATCAAATGAAGATTTTCCTTTGTTCGAGGTCATTTTTAAAATAAATTTATTCTTTTTTGTGATCTGTATTCCTCTTGTTGCTTCTTGGGATCTACCTTCAAGTTCTCCTGATCCTCATGTTTTAACTCAGTCCTTCAAGCCAACATCTCCTGGTTTGACGATGCATTTCTGGCCAGCGTTTCCAGTCTTTGTGCCTTCTGGTTTTATCGGAGCGCTCTGCTTGTTTAGAAACTGATTTTTGATTGGTGTAAAATCTCACTTTTCCAGGAGTCTGTAAACTGATTAACAGTGTTCACTACAACTAATTTTCCTTTGTTGGAGTATTGAATATAACTATGTAAGAATTATGGTTCGGCTCTGTGCACCTTCACAATTCTTTAGTATTAATATGAATTTTTGTGCCACTGTTAATGTTTTGCATTGTTCCTCTCCTGCATGCATCTCCAGACTCCTTCTGGCTGGTCTGCAGCCCTCATTTCTCCTCCTCGCTGCAGTGAAACAGTTTCCATCATGTGTTGCAGCTCGGAGCAGCTTGTTTTTCTCCATCTAACTGAAATCCTTCACAGCTTTGGATTTTACTTTGAACCTTACGACACAATCCTGCTGTGTTGCAGCAACACAGCGCCATCTGTTGGAAGGCCAACGAACTTTCAACAGATGTTGGAAGACTTCCTACAAAACTATAAAAACTCCCATAAATCAAATTTTTTCAGGATTTAATCAGCTTCACTAGGATTCAAATGCATCAGAAAAAAACACCACTGAAAAACCTTTTTAAAGGAAAAATTTATATTTTCCTCCACTTTCACACGATTGTTTAGCTGCTTTTATAAAACATTTTGTGTACAGTTAAAGTGAAGCTAGTGTTTCAGAGTTTGCATGTCCTCTAAATACCAAATTAAAAACACAACGCTAAGGATTTTTTTCTCCACTTTTATTCTCTTCCAGACAGAAATCTGCAGAGCTCTCCAGCAGCTCTTCACTCGTCTGCCTCCGACTCTTCGTCATCCTGGCTGATCTGGAAGTAACGCAGCTCGTACGTCTCCTTGTCCGAAGCCACCACCCTCAGCCAGTCCCTGAGATTGTTCTTCTTCAGGTACTTCTTCGTCAGGTACTTCAGGTACCTGCAGGATCGAGCCACGGGGTGGAATGGGTCAGATTTTTGTATCGATGCCATCATGAAGAGCATCAGCAGGTCTCCTCTTACCTCTTGGATAACTGTTTCTCAGACGTCACGTTGATCTTGTTCTTCATGCGGCCGACCTGGACGATGTTCCCCAGGTTCCCCGTCTTTCCGTTCACCTTGATCCGCTCTTTCAGGAAGGTTTCCTGTCAGACAGAGCACAGTAATGCACTAGGGAAGAGAACCCTAGTAGACCCGGAGCTAGGGAAGAGAACCCTAGTCCACACACACGATTAGCTGCTTGCAAAAACACTAAATCTACCCTTTAATGTTGCTATGGGAACTAGGATAGCTGTTGTGGACACATCTACTGAGACAGCAGCGACTTACGAAGTTTGCCGAGTCCAGGATCCCGTCCTCCACAGGATGGGTCAGGTCCAAGGTGAACTTCCATGAAGGGGCCTTTCTGGACTTCTTGGCTGCAGCAGGTCTCTTCTGTTTCATCTGCATCAGAAATCAGAGGTTACCTCTTGAGTCATTGCAATTAAATCTCTTCATCCCACTTTCATTTGCTTCATAACTCAGAACGTTTTAGAACTTCAGAAGAGCTCACTGAGAACAGAAAAACCCATTTATCTGATCTAAACCCATCACACAAGCTCTCTGAAATCATCTCCTCATTCTGACGTCATAAAACAAAGTAATGATCAATGTGAAGATAGCAGCAATAATTATGTAGAGCAGTGATGTTTGACTCCAGTCTTGCATGTTTTAGCTGTCCTTCCTGCTGCTCAGCTGGAGCCTCCTAATGAGACATTCATTGGTTCAGGTGGTGCTGAACCAGGGAACATCTAAAACATGCAGACACCAACTGCAGATGAACACATCAGGGGAAAATCGCAAACTTTCTTCTCATCAAGCAACTCTGTGGAAGTTGCTTGATGAGTTGCCTAAAGTTCATCCACCAATTATTCCCATCTATAGACCTGACCCGACTCATATGCTCCAATCAAAGATTTCTGGGGTGAAGTTCTACGTACTTTTAATAAGGTTCTTATCAGAGATTTATTTTAAAGAATCTATATTTGTCTCCAAGTATTTCTGCTATCAAAGCTGAAAAATATTATATTGAAAGGAGCTGGTTTGCCCTTTCCAGGGATCACAGTCACTTAAACATAAATTCACACATTTTTGGGCGACATGTGGGTTTAGCTTTTAGTGGCTGTAAATACACTGAGTACCTGGAACTTTAAGACCCTTCCAGGTTATAGCCTGGAAGAGTTTTTAAGGTATTCTTAGTGACAGGTGGACAAACTAATCTGCCAGTAGACGTTTAACCTTATTCATTCAGATTAATCTGCATTTTCTTCAAGTTTGTGATGGGTATTAATACTTGAATTTTGAACCAGGACTCTTTCATATTTCTAATGCACTGGATCAGCACCTCCTGATCAAAAACCAAGGAGCTGGTGGTGGATTTCCACAGACATACCACACTGACCAGTGAAAATCCAGGAAACAAACTGGACTGGAGTCACAATTAAGCTCTTTACAGGAAGAGTCAGAGCAGACTAACTACTGGGAAGAATGGACTCTTCAGGAGTGCAGGGGGCTCTCCTGAAGACACTTTTGACTTTGTGGTGCCCTCAGCCATCTTCTACTGTGCAGTTTGTTGGAGCAGCAGCTTATCTACAGCTGAGAAGTGGTTAGTTAAGGTCATCAGAAAGGCGAGCTTACTCCTAGGATGTCCCCTGGACAGGACTGTAGTAAAAACAACATCGCAGTTGGACGATGTCTCCCAACTCATACATGAAGTTGTTTCAGAACCAGACAGCTCCTCAAGTGACAGACTGCTGCATCCTAGGTGCATAAAGGCACATCATCACAGGTCCTTCCTCTCAGGAGCTGACTTTATAACCATTGTTGCTCCCAACAAACTCTTCAAGTGTTTACATCCCTGCTGCTATTTACAATTATTCAATTTCTTGTAGTCTGTTGTATTTATGCACAAATATACATGCGCATTTCGTTCTTTTTCAAAATCACTCTACTCAGTTGCGCATTTCATTTAATCTATGCTATTTTTAATAATATTTTCTTATGTTGCTGAATTTCCCCACTGTGGGACAATAAAGGATATTTCTATTAAATTCCAGTACAATGCCCATCTCAATACAACTGTGCTGAATGGAAAAGTTTTTCCTAAAAATGCATAAATCTTAAAATACCAACAAGCAAAAACTTATTACAAATAAAGCCGAAATGACTACAAGGCCACAGGCCATCTTTACAGCAACTAACAAAGGACGTTCAAATCCAGCTGACTACATAAAGTCGGTCTTATAAAGGAATCTTGTATTTTTCTAATGGAGTCTGGGCAGCCGGAACACCGATGACCACGTGTACAGGATAAAGCTAAATCTGCTCCTTTTCTGGATTCCTTCTTGATAAAAACGTTTAAAATCATGTCAGCTGCTTCTAACATTTACAGCCACGTTCTGTTTTAATTAAAAACTGAAATAATCAAATAAATATTCATCTAGATGGGTAAATGTATGCGGAGCGGACCGGACTTACGGGCGCCATGTTGACATCGAACAGGAAAAGGAAAGAAACGGATGTGACGCACAGGGACGTAGGACGCCAGGCTTGAAACGCCCTTCCCAAATATGGTCAAAGCCAAATCAGCCGAAATTAAAGAATGAATACTTTTGCGTCCGCTCACAAAAGTTGTTAATCGCCTTGAGAAAGCTGTGCATTTTGGAACAGGAGCACAGATGACAAACTGCTCACAAAACAAACAGCACTGATACGGCATTGATATGGTTTATTTGTCATATGCAGGTTAACACGCAGTCAACAGTGCGATTAAATGGTTAGGACAAGAAGAACCGTTCAAATCACTATAAAAACAAAAGTGGCGTGCAAAAAAAGTACACATCATGCAGCAGTAATAAGCAAATAAAGCGTCACAGATGTGGTTTCGTGCAGTATTATTGTCCAGAGTTCAGCAGTTTGACAGCATGTGGATCATAACTGTCTTTAAGTTTGATTGAAGATCCTTTCACTTAAGGCCGATTTCAAAATAAAACTCAATAAATCTCAAAAATAGGTCTCCCACAAAGTATTGCGAGATAACGCAAAGACTATTGCGTGAGAACGCAAAAAGTGTAGCGTGTGAACGCAAAAGTATTGCGTGGGCACGCAAAAGAAAAAAAAAATCCCCCATGTCCCCTCGCGGGCTCCGTAATTTTTAACCTAATAAATTTTCAGATATTTTATCAACCAAACAAATACCTTCTTATGGTTTTAAATGTATTTATTTACCTGGGAAACAGCAGTTTCAAGCTATTTTCTTCATGAAAGAGGCGAGTTTGGCCTGAAAAAAGATCACTGCATGGTTAAAGTTGGGTTCCTGAACCTTTAAGCTGTGGGATGAGGCAGGGCCAAAGACCAGCAGTCCCCCAAACTCCCTGATAATAAACCTGCTGAGGCTGTTCAATCATTGACACCCTCCCCGTCTCTTAGTGTGGGCCTCACTGCAGCTCCATTCATTCAGCCGCATGATGTCTCTGAACACATACAGAGAAAATCCGAGCTTTCTGGATGAGTCACAGAAACCACAACCATCACTGGAGAGCTGGAAAAGAAGGCAAATCAGTCACATGCATTCATTTTTCCAGTGAGCAGAAATGTAGGAGGGAGTGATTCATCTGCACGCTTCAAAAAACAACGAAGAATAAGAAAACACCAAGTGAAACAGGAGCAGGAGGAGATAACACCAAATATATGTAATCTGGTTTTATTTCTACCACAGTATTCAAAATACTCTGCTTTCTGGATCTTTGAACTGTGATTCAGAGAAAGAGCTGCCTGGTAACAGGTCCAGAAAGGAAACACAAACATCCCTCTTCCCAGCAACACTCTCCTGTTCTTTCTGAGGGATCACAAAGTGGTCCTAGGCCAGGAGATTTATAGTCCCTCCAGAAGGTTCTGGATCTGCCAGTAGGATGTCCCTGGAAAACCTCAAAAAGGACTCGTCCAAACCTCAACTGACTCCCTTCAGTGCAGAGGAGCGGTGGTTCTACTTCAAGCTCCTCACCTTATCTCTAAAGCAGACAGCAGCTGCCCTTCAGAGGAGGCTCTCTCACTGCCATCCTATATCTCCCTGATTGAAAACCAGAGAAAAAAACTGATTTTAAGAGCAGTTTTTAAAGGGAGGCAGTGAAGGAGCTTCTCTGTGCAGGAGTAGATAACTCCACTGGTTATTCCACAGTGAAGGAGCAGCTTCCTCCTAGATATTGGTACCTGCTTGTTGGCCAACCTGTGGGACTGAGAAGGTAAGGAGGGATGGAGAAGCTCAGAGTGAATTTTAAAATGAGCTCTAAAATGCTCAGGGAGCGAGGCCAGAACGAAGATGATGTGTTCGGTTTCCTGAGTCCCACTTTAAAGACGTGCAGCAGCGTTTTAAACCAGCTGCAAAGACTGACTCACTCCAACATAAAGTCCATTACAGTAATCCAACCAGGTCGAAATAAAAGCGGGATCAGAGTTTCAAAGAGCTGCTTGGACAGGAAATTTTTACTTTGGCCAACCGATAAAAGTCAGACCTTTTTTAAAAAATTTTTTTAAAAAAAAAAAAAATTTAAAAAAGGGGGGGAAAAAAAAGTTTCCCCCCTTTTTTTTTTTTTTTCCCCCCCAAAAAAAAAGGGGAAAAAAAAACCCCCGGAAAATTTTTCCCCCTTTTTTTTAAATTTTTATTTTAAAAATTTTCCCCCCGGGGGGTTTTTTCCCCCCAAAAGGGGGGAAAAAAAAAAATTTTGGGGGGGGAAAAAAGGGGTTTTTTTAAAAAAAGGGTTTTTGGGGTTTAAAA
>JAHHUM010000586.1:838386-1060886 GCA_036173005.1 Crenichthys baileyi | reverse complement strand
AGAGGGACAATCTAAATCTGAATTAAGTATCTACAGGGGCAACCCACCCTCCCCTCGGTCCCTTCCCTCCAAGACACCTTAGATCTGCTTCATTTAATCTAAAGAATATAAAAAATAATCATACAAAAGCAGAACCCCAAAGTTTCTTTAAACATTCAGGAATGTGAGTGGCGAAACCAACACTTTGAAGGCAAAAATAAGCAGGAATGAGCAACTGATCAGTATTTTTTAAAGTTGTTTTTATATAAAGTAGATTGTTACCAAACAAAAACTCAGTGATCAGGCAGAGGACCACGCAGCGAGCTGCAGTGGAACATTCCCAACAGCAACGGAAAAGAGAAATGAAGGGGGGAGGAGGAAACGGGGGAAATAAAAAGATAATTGATGAGAAAGAAATTAAAACAGAATGATTTGAGGTCTGTGAAGGCCGACGCTTTGGTGACAGAACCAATGAAATGCAAAGAGACGGGTTGTGGGTGGTGCTTGTTGCCTGGGCAGCAAAGTCCATCTCTCTATTTGCTGGCCAAGACCTTGGTAGCGACAGCACATTCCTCCCCCATGGCAGAAATCACGGTGACCTGCGGAGAGGCAGAGCAACGTGTTCGAGTCAATCATCTGAAACTTTACACATGCAGCTCAGAGTCCCTGCATTCCCTGGAGGGGACAGCTTTCTGCGCAGGACGCAGCCAGGGACGCATCTCCCGTCTCCGAGCTCAGCAGTTAAATCGCGCCACAAAAATAGACCGAATTAACAGAAACGAGATGAACTCACCATGAATTCTTCACCCGCCTCGAACTTCGCTTCAATTTCCTTGCCGACTTCGCTTTCAGGGACGCGCAGGTCCTCTCTGATGTCACCGTTGTCGCTCATCAAGGACATGTAGTTTTCATTGATGTTAACCAGCTGCAAAGAAAGCAGATTTATGACGTCATCTGGAAAGTCTGTCATAAAAACCAAACATGACGTTCAGAGATCCTGCAGCATTTAAAAAGGCAGCAGGAAGCGGCACCGTTACTCATCAGGTCCTCACTGTGGCTCATTTTAAAGAAACCGTCGCCGCTCCACATCATAATGAATCAATTACCCCAACAGGTTCTGCAAAAGCTTTATTATTACCAACATGAAGGGTAAGACTAGTGTGCCCTGCAGGATAGTGAGGGGTACTGAACAAGTCACCAGCCCATTTCAGACCTGCTGCAGGTACCAGGCTCTAAACATCAGAATCCTCACACTCAACCCAACTTGTTGAACTTATCCACCTCAGGACCAGAAATACAAACCAGTCAGTCCCCATATAAAACTAAATCAATGCAAACTGTTGGACCCGGCTAACAGAACCACTACATTAAAAGCAGAACCAGACATCCTTACTGTTGATATGAACTTGTTCTGTTGGTGTTGATCCGTTACACTAATCTGTTAAATGATCCCAGAGAAACAATCTAATCTCATCTTAAACTTTGCATCTTTCAACTAAGTGACATAAAACTGATTTCAAATAAAAACCAGGCGTTTTAAAACACAGAAACGGGTCAAACACCTAGAACCTCGAGTCCCGAAGGAGCAGGGATGGTTGGAAGGTCCATCTTAGACCATATTTTAGTTTTAATGGCTTTATGGTGTAACCCGGAAACAAAGGCTCATATTTAGATTAATGCCTCTCAGTCATTACAAATAAAAACCGCTCCGCACCATTAACAGGTCACTGGTTTGAGAGAACATGCAGCTATTCATCTTCACCCATTTCCAGCAACACAGATCCGTCACCTATTCAGGTTGAAGCTCAGCGTTAACTGAAGATGCTGCAGGCTGACCTGGGAGGTCATCAGTTGCTCAATATATGCATAGACTGAGATCTGCAGGTGTTTAAATCATTTTATGTTAAACTTCTAAACAAAACTCCAGCTTGCCTGCAGACAGTAGGACCAGACATCTCAGAAACAGTCAGGCAGCTAAATGTGAAGCAGGTAAATCAGCATCTACATGGATTTGGCATCACCTATATTAAAACGGCTGTATGTATTTCAAAGATGACTCACCCAATATCAATATGAAACATGTAGAAAAAGTTTAGCTTTCAGACACATTTGACCATAAACTGTTAGACATTAATTCGTCAAACATTACTGCATGAAACTAAAAATGAAATACAATAGTTTGTTTTGTGCATCAACACAATCAGCTGAAATATTAAAAAGTATTTAAGCCAACTCAAACATGCTGCGTTCATTTAATTAAATGCATCTAGAAGTAGAACTTTAGAGCCTGCAGGAGATCAGAAAGGATCTCCTCCTCGAGTTTAACATAAGTTCTGATTTCACCGTAAATCATGTCCAAATTATTGCAGCCGAGTCTGATTTCCTGCAGACAAGCAAGCGCTGCAGCTGTTGGTTGTCCTTTCCAACCTTCTAGATTCTTTGGTCAACTCTGGCGTGAGAAACGCACGCCTGTACCTGATAGTCTGTCCTCTTGATGGAGGGAACATCCATGTTGTGGGTGGAGGGGCACATATCTTCATACTTCTTGTTGGTGAAGATGTCAATACCAACCAGGTTAACCTGCAGGAAGAAAAGTACAACTCACTAGAGCTGAATGTGCAGGTGGGCAAGAAGATGTGCAAAACTGAAGGCAGGCAGCTGCTTACATTCCCCAGAAAACACTTCAATACTTGTTTTAAATTATTACATTTAAAGACGAAACTCTTTGTAAAACAAAACTAATATTTTAGGTAAATGACTACTTCATAAATGAACAAATCTGCTCAGATGAGAAATATGGTATCAAAGCAGGAGAAAACCCTAAATGGGACTTGGATTTTCCCAACCCCTCCCCGATTCTGGCCTTTAACGGTTAAAACTCCAGAAACCCGTGTCAAACCCTGACATTTTAGCAGCTAAACGTACCTTGGCATGTCCGTGCTTGCCGGTCTTGGAGGTGGACATCTCTACGATTTTGCAGGGACGTCCCTTCAGCACCACGTACCCGTTCTTACGCAGTGCAGAGCACTGCATAGGGTAGGTGGCAGAGGCGCCAGACTCACCAGTCTGGAAGTCAAGATCGGGATCTGCCATGGTGCGATGGGTCTGGGGCGCTTCGAAGACAGACAGCAGAACTTTAGTGTTTACAGTTTGTTACCAGATCAGCATCAATAACCAGCTGATGGTGAACAGCATTGTAAATCTTAATATTATACATGTAACCCTGTGGGGACTCCTCACAGTAACCCATGTCACGCTGTGCGATCTAAGATGTGGTAGAGGCCACAGCAGAAACGGATCGATACACGCCAACAACAAAGAGGCTTTATATTTTTATTGGACTTGAGCTGTGAGGAGAAAGCAACAGCTGTGAGACCGCTCAGAAATAGATCAGTCAGTCACACCACATGATTTCTCAGATACTTTCTGGGATAGCTTTACATTTGTTGTAGGAGGTCTTCGGCTAAACTGTTAAAGCAACCAGGCATCGCAGACTCAACGTGGGTATGAATGCTGAAGATGCATTAACTGGAAACGAATTCAACAGCGTTACCATTTTTTCTATTTCTGAATCCGAGTCATTCCCAGGTCGAATTTTCAGAGGGCTGCAGGGTATTCTGAAAACATTACTGATCAGCAATGCAATAATATAAATATTGATGGCAACTAAATCACGTTTCCTTCAATACTTTTTCCATCACCACAACGTCCCCACCACTATTTGAGCTCTAGGACCTCGGTCATAAAGATTTATAAACTGAGTGAGGCTGAAAGTTCATCCAAAATGCTAAAGTACTGGCAAACAAAGTGAAGACAACTGAAATATAGCCGACCAAACATCGCATCCAAGCTGTCATTTCTGACTGCCAACTTGCAGACACTGATATTTCAACGTCTACTTGATCTAAAATGCAATTTGAATATTTTAAGAATGCAAATCCATTTTTGGGTGTTAAGGACCCAACAGTCAACTCTGCTGTTTTATGTCGTCTCAGCACTAATTTAGGTTCTAAAGCTTGCTCTAGTAAAATTTATGCAAATTTTTTATTTTATTTATTTATATGTTGCAAAATGTTAAAGTGCATTTCTACCCTATTACAGAGTAAAATAACCACTTTTTAAATTGGTTAATTAAAAATTGTATTTATCCTACTATAGTTTTAGAAAACTGGTAAAGGGAAAATAAAAAAATAAGCAGAAATGGGTTCTCTTCAAACATTTCATCTTGACATAAGAGCAGCAATAACAGCTAAATTAATTAGCCGAGAATCCGTTCAAACTTTACCATTTACTATGCTTGCAAACCTTGGAAAATTTGTGCCAACTTTCTTTAAGTACAAATTATGGTTCGAGTCACGTTTTGCAATTAAGAAATTATGCATTCTTACTTTTTAAAATGACAACTTGAGAGTTTGCTGACAAATTTGCTTTTCTTGCAGCCTTTTCGGAGCCTCTGCAAGCAACCCAACTCACCGGTTCTGAAATGCAGATGTTTTATTTTGTCCAAATGTTAATTATCCATGTTTTTTCTGACCAGACTGAAACGGGTCTACATAAACAGCGATGAATGCGCAGCGTCCATGAAACGTGGAAACTCAGACGGGCTAACCGGCTAAACACGAGGCTCAACTGCTGTGTCATCCACCGCTGCTTTAAATGGGTCTGGATCAGTTAGGGCAACATTAATCCGTTTTTTAAAATGAAAGGGAGGGAATATGTTTGAGACAAATTAAGAATAAGTCTTTCCTGGGGATTAACGGGGTAATTTAAGAAAGTAGCACACGCTAGCTTGGCCTTCTGTTAACAGCACCGATAGATAACGGTGAGACCGGGGGGGGGGGGGAGGGCTACATTTAGCAACTTTAGCTTTACTAGTGTCGCGTCTTTAATTTAAACAGCTTCATTTAATATCTAACAGAACAAACTCTAGGTAACCCATTGTTTAGTGACTGTTATTTAAATGTGAGCTACCGCAAAGCTAACAGCTGCTACAAATGCTAACCGCAGTGAGCTGCCAGATAAAGAACCAAATTCACTTCACGTTCGACGGCAGCTCGTGTTTCGGCTTTTATTTTGGGCTTCACGAACAGAACCAAGCCGTGAAAAGACAGCGTGAAAGGCAGGAAAACACGACCGACATGACACTGAGCGCCTCGCCGTTGAAGGCCGCATGTCTCTTTGATTCAGTCCCGGACACCCACACCCTACCCCGCCGCCAGACTGGAATCCACTGGCCAAACCAAGTAACTATTCCGAAGGCTCCGCTTACCGGGAGGAAACTACTTTCCTGCATTTGAATCTGCTCTGATGTTAGCTAAAAGCGGATAAAGTTCTCCATTTATTCTCTGAAGGAAGAAACACGCGCCATGCCGCACTTACCTTCCGAGCAAAAAGAGGACCGAGAGTGCGCAGGCGCGGCCAACTTGACTGCAGCATCCGCGAGGAAGCGGGGAGGAGGGGGGGCCTTTATCTGTTCGGCCAGGCAGAAAAGGATGCCAGGTCTGTCAGAGGCAACCCTGATTCAGGCCAAGAGAGAGGCCTAGTCGGTCTGAGGCGAACCTGGCAACCGGTCAGTTCACTGATACAGTGGGGATCCTATGTACATTCACGGATAAAACAGCTGAACACCCAGAAGGAGTGGTCCAAAATGGACGTAGTTTGGAACACGTGTAGACCAGCGATGGATATGTAAACAATTTAATTTGTAAAGCCCTGACATATGTAGAACGGACACCAGAGGACACCCACTATCAGTTAGTCAGTAAGGTCACCAACAGCAATAAACCTTTCAGCATTTGGTCAGGTTACAGCAAAACGTCCATGTTTTTATTGGGATTTTTGTGATAAACCAACATGAAGTAGCCCTACTGTATATTTGTGAATTGAAAGGAAAATCATAAAAGGTCTTTTAAAGTTTTTACAAAGAAAATCAACAAAGAAAAAAATAACTCAGTTATTAAATAATAGTTTTTATCAAGTCATTCTTGACAGAAATATTTAAACCCCTACTATTAATATACAACAAATAATTTAGGTAGTTTAAGTTTTTTTTTTTAAGTTTTTGGACGTATCTCAGAACTTTTAGAAAAGTGGGCACAATTTGGACATTTTACATAGCTGTACACACTTTTGTTGCCAGTGGTTTAGACATTAAGATCTGTGAGTTATTTCAAAGGCACAGCAAATTTACACTGTTAAACAAGCTGTACACTGACTACATCATTAAAGCAGCATACCTTCAGGGTTGCTGCATGAAAATATATTATCAAACATTTACAAAAATGTGAGGGGTGTACTCACTTTGTGAGATATGCAGGGGCTAATGCAATAATTTGAACCAGGTGTGCTGAAGGAGAGACACAGCTAAAACACGAGGGATAGTGGCTCCTGAGGGCCGGGGTTAGGAAACAGAGAGACTGAATAGGAATGGTCCAATATCCTGTGTGCCCCAACCTTTTGAAATGTTATAGCGGAAGACTGAAGTTTTTCCATGGGCAAGAGTCAGTGGCACAAAGAAACAGTTTCTTACCATAGGATGCTTTTCTCCACTGAATAACTGTACTTACATTAAAGTTGGATTTTTAGAGAGAACCAGCAGTTGCCCCAACCCCAGTTTCTACAGGCCCTAAAGGTCGTCCTGTTCTGCCTTTAATCACCTCAGAGCATAAAAAAAATCTTTTTAAATCCCAGGGTTTAACATATTCACATTACCCTGTAACACATTATGTGAATGTATAAAGAAAGACAAGCAGAGCCGCTTGTGGTTTTTTTCTGCTGTACAATGAGAGGACATTTATTGTAGATTTCCAAACATCACAGATGTGGATTACCAGAACGAGGTCGTCTTCTGACTGGTTCCAGTGATTCGGGCGAGGTGAAAACATACGCTCACATGCATGTCACGCACCTGTGCACACACCTGCACACTCAGACACACAGTCGCACACACGTTCACAATCTTGATACAAAAAATTGAAATACAAATAATACCACAATAAAAACATTGTATTTTTTCTAGAAATTCTTACAGTATTAGCTATGTTCTCTATTCTGTAGAAAGACAACTAAGCTTCGATAAGTGAACATTATTTATGTCCTCTAAAATGATCAATAAGATATCATCATAATGTAAATTATTACAGTATAAATATCTTTTAATCTATTGTTTCTCAGACAGACTTTACCTCTTGATCTTTTTTCACAGGTTGATGATTAAATCTAACATCCTGCACATTTAAAAGGCCTCAGCTGGCCTGAAACTTCCTCTGCTCCACATTTATCACTTTGAGATCTTTGATCAACCAAAAGGAAATAAACGTAAAAGATAAACCAGTTTTCTCTTACAAATACCGGCATTTACAGTCCTCAAAGGGTTGATTCCACCCCTGAAATCTACACAGCTGTCTGGTTTTTACATACCTAAATTAATAATAAATGTCACCATAATGTATAATTCTCCAGTGTACAATCTTTACTGTTTTTTAACAAAAAAAGCAAAATGCTAACATTTTCAGGGTTTTGTCCATCTTCTATTGTAAAACTCACAAGTGTATTGCCTCAAACCTGCAATTCATAACAAGTGAAGACGGTTAAACATGTATGTCTTCACACAAACTAAATAAACAGCCATGAATGACAGAAAATAAATTCTTTTAGTTCCTAGAATTGTTCTGAAAAATCTCCCATACTAAAGGAACCACAGATTATAATGAGTTAAAGAGGTATGAAATAAGAACAAGTATCATATAACTGTTTTGCTTTTGTCTGCTTTACCAAAATCTGTCCTTAACAGCAGTGGGAGTATTTACAGAAGTGCAGAACACGCAGAAGAGTTGAAACGGAACAAAATGTGGTCTTAATGCAAGACAGGAAAAATAAAACCTTTCGGAAGTTGGCAACTATTCTACTGACGAGTTCTTCCAGTGAGAAAAGACGTGAAGATGTATGTTATTGTGTTGCCGCTGCAGCAACTGTACAATATCTACAATCTTCCTTTCCCTGCAGATTGCGATGATGTGTAAAATCTCACATTTCTCCATCTGAAGGTCATTGCTTGTTTGAAGAATTATTCTCATAATCTGGGAGGAGACAGATGTTTTAGCAGCATCACTCAAAATGAGTGTTCACACTGTGAGCAAGAACATCTTGGAGGAGTCAGTTCAGCCCTATAAATTTCCTGCATATAGACCCACGCTTGTCGACCACAGCTAGAGTGTTTCACGTTGTTTAATTTTACCTCCTGCTGATGTTTTTTATGTTTTAAATGTATTGCCTCATGAAACAAAAGAAAACCATAAAACGCAATCTGCAAAAATGTTGTAAAACAGTCAAGAAAACCACCAAAAGTCACACTGAGCTTGTTGCTTGAAGCAAACAGGAGGCTTATTTTTTAACTGTATTTGGCAGCTAATTGTCAAAACATGCTCAGTGTTCTGAGCATGTTTTAATATATACACAAAAACATATAAAAATGATGAAGTTATTAGGAAAAATATGGCTCAATAACGCAACAATGCAGTGCTTTAAACTGTGCCATGAGGGCAGCTAACTACAAAGCTATCAGAAAACAACTGTTCACTCTTTATTCATTTCGTAATTTTCTGTGGAAGTTAAAATCGAATTCTACAAATTAATTTAATGACCCTCAAGTTTCAAGTGGGTAAACAAGCATTACAAGGTGATAATATATTGCTTCTCATTTAATGCAATCAAGAACTGTAGTAAGATGCTCTTGAACAGAGGTTGTACAGTACTTTGTGATCGAATAATTAAGACAGACAGAAATGCAAATAAAAAGTTTATTTCTGAGGTTATCACACATTTTTGTTTGCATAGCTGTCACACTGAACTTTAATGTCTTAATTATTCTCCGGTTTAAAGCTGGGAAATCAGCATAACTTGCTAACTCAGTAGCCTGTCTAGCTATTATTAGCATTACAGGTTGATAATGTCTTACATCTCATTTAATGCAGTCACAAACTGTAGGAAAATATTCATCAACAAAAGATGGACAGCACTATGATGGAGACAAACTGACCGAACAATGAATAAAATGCTTATTTCTAAGGCTGTCACGACTATTATTGTGAAAGGCAGCCATATTGAATTATTAAGTTGGAGCTAGCAAGCCAACGCAGGTTGTTTACTTATACTATCCTCTAATTTCTTCAGAAGTCATATTTGTATTCTGGTAACTAAATTATTTATTGTTCAGTTGTAAGTTGGGAAATCAGTGTGATTTGCTCCTTATTGTGCTCTGTCAACAAGCTAGCTATGACTAGCATGCTAGTTAATGTATACTTCATTTAATGCGATCAGACACTGTAGCAAGATATTCATGTACAGGTGTTGTACAACACTACAGTTGTGACTGAATAAATGACCCAAACTGACAGGAATGCAAACAAAACGTTTATTTCTGAAGCTTTTACCGCTTTTTATGTACATTGTGGCCATATTTAATGATAAAGTTTGCATTTAGCAAGGAACTCCAGGCTCTTTTCTTTGCTTTATTCAGAAGTCATAATTCAGTTTTAGGACTGAATTTAATCATCCAGAAGGTCCAAGTGGTTTTGTTAAACCAGCGTGACTTTGCTGATCACTGTATCAAGTGATTAGCTATGATTAGAATTACAGGTGATACTCTATTACACCTTAATTAATGAGGTCAAACTCTGTAGCAAGAGATTCATGAACTGATGCTGTACAGTACGTTGTGACTAAATTTTTGGGACAGAAATGTAAATAAAAATGTTTATTTCTGACACAGTTGACACATGTTTTGGCGCTTGGCAGCCATATTGAATTTTGAACTAAGAGCTAGCAAGAAACTTTGGACTCTTTATCTTTACTGTCCACTATTTTTCTCAAGAGTCATATTTAGGATTTGGTGAAACACTTATTCTACAATTTCAAATTGCTAAAACCAGCTACATCTCTGGTCGTAAGCGGTGTTTTCGAGTTGTGCTGTGTTGTTGTAATTCAGCAAAATAACATGAAACATAACTAGTTACTCTCCCTGTGCTTTTAACTAGGGTATTTAGCAGCGAGCAGACAGGCATTAATCGTAGCGGTGCTCGTTTTAAACGCTGGCTGTTCACAAAAGCCTCGAGCTCCGAGGAGAGAGAAGCAAAGCAAGAGCATTGAGGCTCCAGCATAGAAGAACAGTTCAGAAACAATTTGGAATGAGGGGAAAAAAGCTATATTTATAAACAGATTAAGTCGTGTTTAAGACTGACTATTGGTAGCGGATCTGATCTTTGTGTGCTTGTGAAATTTTGAAGCCGTAACTGGTTCTGGATGACGGCTTCATAGCAGACAGCCGTTCTTCCCTCTTCCCGGTACTGCGTACCGGCGCAGAATCTTTTAGTGGTACAGAGTACCGGACCGTACCGGCTCACTTTCACCCCTGGTGATACACCTATCTGCTGTCCAGTTGCAAGTCAGGAAACTAGTGGGATTTGCTCATTGTTGTGTCCAATAGGCAGGCTGACAATGATAAGCAACACAAGTTGAAAATATCTTGAACTGTATTTTATGCATCCAAACACATCAACCGCGTGTGTCCAGCACTATGTGTGCACGACTGATTTATTTAGATTCCAACTTGAATCGGTGCAAATAAAAAGGTTTATTCTTGCAGCTATCATCAGTTCTTACGTGTTAGGCAGCCATTTTGGATTTGGAGGTGGATACAACCTTCCCAAACAGTACATCTAACAACTGGGATGTTCCAGTTGATTCTTCCAACTTTTTATGATAAGAAAAATGGTTTTTAGGAGCCAAAAAGAGAATAAGTGGTGGCCAATTTTATGGCAAGTAGTTGTACAAACATTTCTTCAAAATAAAAGGGATTCACACTTAAATCTGTTGGCAGTTTATTGGAATTTTTCCAGTCAGCAAATACAATAAACATCCCTCCAGTGTCCTTAAGCAGCTATTTATGCCTCCTTTTCCACCTATTTGGAAACATAAAATCTGATATTTTTGCTTCCACATTACGCGTCTTTATGGTTGGATGTTGATATAAATTCTTAAACTGTTTTAAAAGTCTCAGGTGTCACTTGATCTCCCCCAGTCTAGAGATTATTTTGAGTTGAGCAATTTCATTTTAAATTTAGCATGACAGCATTAAACTGGTGCCTTGAAAATTGCTGTTCTGGCAGCTCTTTAGTGGTGAGGGATGTACAATGAAACACTTCAGAAAGGCAGCAGCAACATGAAAGCAACTTTGACCATTTCAACGGCGAAACTGTGCTGGTTTGTTTGGGTTTTTCTTTATTTTCACATTTTTAAGCATTTCAGCTTGAATATTTGCTGCATGCTTCATGTACTCTCCTCTAATTTCATTCAGTCAGGCTGAAGCAGTGAAATGTTGCGACACTGTTTATATCATATGGTCAAAGATTTTCTGTCACTGTCCTTTAAGATTGTCAGATTTTATCAGGAGGCGCCCTAAATCAGTTAGTGCCCTGGTCACTTTCCCTTGTTGCTTCTTAAAGTTGTGCATTTCTATCTCTAAAACTTAAACATAAAGGATTTTCATACCCAGTAGGCTTCATGTTAATGTTCCCACATGTGCTTGATTCAGACATGATCTAATAAAACAGAAATTATAAAAGCAGACTAGCTTTGTGAGATGAGCGTGATCTTAAAATTGTGTGCATTTATTTTCTCATTCTCAAGTGTGTTTTTTGTCTAATGCTACTTTGCTTACTCACTACAACTACAACAGTGGGGATTTGCTGCAGCAGACACACCTGCATCGCCGTGAATGACCTTTAAACTCGCAGTGTGAACACCCTGGTTGAAAGTCACTGTTGTGCTACACAAAGAGCTTCCCCACTGAAAGGCTACTTGTCAGGTCCTTAAAAGGCTCCAGATCAACCCTCCGTTCAGTCCAACAGTCCTCAGGAAAGGCCAAAGCACCAACTGCTGACAACATGTGGGGTCACCTTTGCTCTGCAGGCATTGACACCAACCGCAGGACCTGCAGCGCCCCCTACAGCATGAGGATTTCTAAATAGGGACACTCCGCTGTGGTTTAACACCTCCAGATGTGCAGTCCAGTCAGCTGCTTGTTGTCGTCGTCGTCCATGAGTACACACACACACATATAAACACGCACAAACTTGTCCTCCTGTCATCCCTCCGGAAAAGGGTCGTGGTTCCAAGAAGGAGGCAGATTACCAGTTCATCATGGAGCTTCTGTTCAGGGTCATGAAGAAAACTTGACTACTGCCTCCAGAACGAACCGAGGCAAAGAAGACCTGCAGAGGACAGATGAAACCTTCCGTTTCAGGTTTCTTTCTAAAAACAATAGAAGCTTTCTTTTTGTCTTACACTAAATGGTTCAACGCAACGTAACCTAAAATGCAAATCAAAGGAATTTAAACTTCTTTCAGCTGAGTTTTATAAGTATTGCTCTAAGTCATTTTGAGGCAGATAAATTATATTAGTTCATTATTAAATCCAGTCTGAATAAAATAGGATCCAGTTCACTCGGTCCAATCGAATTAAATCAATTGGAGTTCTGCTCATTTAATTGTCCAACTCATTATAACCTAATATAACCTCCATTTATTCTATATAATAGTCTAATAAAACACAGTCCATGCAAATCAGTTATGAATTAAGTTAATCCATATCACTGAAAATAAACAGTTTATCCTAAATAAATACATACCAGCAGTTTGATCCAATGAAAAACAATCAATACATAAATTAGATTTATTCTACTGCAGCCCAGTCAAGTACAACTTAATGAATCAAACAGCTTAATTTATTTAATAAATCCATTCTAGGTTAAACAAATTATAATCCACTTATCTTTGTTTGCAAAAAAAAACAAAAAACACATAATTAATTCAATTCCTTCCAATTTATCCCACATAAAAACTAATCATCACCTAACATAATTCAAATCAGCTACTTATTATGCAATTAAATTTTTGTATAGTCCAATCAATCCATTTATACTCATCTTGTTCTAAATTTATTTACTCTAGTTCAATTTAAATGTAATTAATTACAGTCTAATGAATCACACTTTTCATTTAAAATGAACTACCATCCAGTTTGAATCAGATATAATTCAATATTCCACAATTTAAACTTAATAAATACTATTTAGTTTAATGTCAATTATACAGTCTAATCAGTCCAATCATGACTGCGTTTTATGTGTTTAATTCAAAATCAATCTAATAACTTATAAATCAGGTCCCTACATCTGATTTTAGTGTAGTTCAATTTAATTATTTACAGTTAAATTATTACCTGTAAAATTTCCATTCAATTAAATTATTAAGTAATAAATCCCAGTTAGGTAAGAAGCAGTCAATCTAATTAGAGTCAAATAAAATTAAAACAATTTGGTTTATTTTTCTTTATAAAGAACAGATTTGTAAAGATTCTTGCTTAGAGAACTAATAGATTTGTTTCTTCTGTTTTTCAAGAGTTAGATAAAATAAGAAAACGTTAAACGTTAGACCCAAAAAAGCGCTGGGACCAGCTGGTTTTCAGGTGGTTTCAGGCTCACCTTGTCGTTCCTCTCCGTTAAGAACTTCAGCCGCTGAGCCCGTTTGTGCATGAAAACCCCATCGAGATGTCCCGTCTCAACGGAGCGGATCTCGATGGCCTTCTCCCCCCAGCCCATGATCTGGTTGGAGTGGATGTAGGCTGGAAGGACAGGAGGATATAACTACAGCAGCACGGAGAGGAACAGAACCCCACAGAGTGATGCAATATCTAAGCATGAGGTTGTTCTGGGTGGAGTCCATCTCATTATCATTAAACAAGGCCGGATGTTGGAGGAACAAAGATAATGAGACCTTGCCTGGCGCAGGTCAAGCTTGGAATGCAACACATCATATTTTCCTGCCCCAGATGGTATTTTCTACTGGAACAGCGAGTATAAGTCATTTACTGTCATCATTCTGAAACCGTTTTGGTTTGACCACAGAGATAAAAACAAGATAATCATAAACCTACAGAATACCAACATCTTTTTATTACAAACTCAAATATTTTCACTGTTTGGTATAAAAAACTGTGGCCTTTAGCTGTTTATTACACCCCTTGAGTCTGATACTTTGATAAAATCCACTGGAACCAGTTACCCTCAGAAGACACTTAAACAGAGTCCACCTGTGTGTAATGTAATGCAGCCGTTCTGTTTCTGGCCTCAGAGGTTCTTTAGAGAACAACCAGCATCATGAAGACCAAGGACCACAGCAGACAGGTCAGGGAGGAAGTTCTGGTTCAGTTTAAAGCTGGGTTAGGTTCTAAAACATTTTCCTTAGCCTTGAATGTCTCACAGATCTCTGTTCAACCCATCATCTGAACATGGACAAAGAATGGATCAAGATATGGACGTCCACCTAAACTGACAGGCTAGGCAAGGGGAGCATTAATCAGAGAAGCAGCCAAGAGGCCAATGACAACTCTGGAGGAGCTGCAGAGCTCCACGGCTCCGGTGGGGTATTCTGTGAGCAGGACAATCACCCTGAACATATAGCCAGAGATACAATGGATAGTTTAGGTCATTGGTGTCCAAACTTTTAGTATCGCAGGCCAAAATCAACAAGTTGAAACTACTCAAGAGCCATAATATACCTGTTTCCAATTAAAAAATGCAAAATAATTTTATTGTGAATTGTTTTTTAAGCGTATTTTACCCACTCAGCAAAAAACGAAACATGTAATATTTTAAGGAAACAAAGTAGGAAAGAATAAATTATTGCAGGTCTGAAAAGAGGTCACAGCCTTCATAAAAGAAAGATGTACAGTTTCTTAACGTTTTGAATCGAATGGTTTCTATTTTGTTGATGTAGAAAATAATTTTAATCTATTCACAGCAATAAAACCCTGGCTGTATTCAGTAAAATTGATGTTTGCTGACGTTCTCCTTCCAACCTGACTGAACCTGATCTATTTTGCAAAGAAGAGCGAGCAAAATGTTCAGTATGTAGATGTCCAAGCTGGTAGAGACAAACCCTATCAAGACCTCCAGCTGGATCTGCAGCTGGACCCACAGAGAAAAGTGGGTCTACTTTATGCTGGTGTGTCAAATAAAATCCCAATGAAATACACTAGGTCAAGTTTGTGTCGCAATGTGATAAAATGTGGAAAAGTTTAAGGTGTATCAATACTTTTTCAAGGTTTTATGCAGCTTTTACTTCCAGATTCTGAATGTGTTAAAGAAACAACAAGGTCATCAACAGAGTGTAACTATAAATCAAAAAGCGAGTTTTATCTGCATCCAGTGAACTGCTGGACGGACGTACCGACGGATGTGGGCATCTCGCCCCACTGCAGCACCACGTCTTTGGTGATACGCCCATAGGTGTTGACGTAGACGCCCTCGTCTTCGTAGCACAGCAGCATCTCCATGCCGTCCGTCTTGGGCAGGACCACAATGGCGTGTGGGGTCACCTGACCCTGAATCTGTGTGGGTCCAGAGACAGAAGGAGGCTGAATGGCGGCGGGTTGATGAAACCGCTGTGACAAAACAATTCTCCTGCTTCTCAGCCACGCGCTCGCCATGGCAACGGATATGAGCACATCCTGATTCAAGAGTGCCAAACAGCAATGAAAGGCGGTTGCTATGGTTACCGTCTCCTTTTTCACATCCGTCTCTGACTGAAACCCCGCCAGGGTTAGAGGAGGACACTGACTCAACTGCCTTTACAATCTGATTGTTATGTTCTTGCGGACGTCATGTTTCCCTTATTTACGCTACAGAACTGTGCAAAAGTCTTGAGTCATCTCTGGTTCTTCCTGTCAAGCAGCCAGACTTTCCTTTATTATTTTTACATGTTACTGATCAATAGTTTTAAAGGTCTCTTAAAGTCTTTCTTAGAATGTTTGGTGTTGTTTTTCTAACTTTTTGTCCTTAACACCTAAAGCATGCATCATCCTTTAGTTGATCATCTACTGTAGGTCACGTTTTAAGCTAGTACCAATATGAGAATAACCTTGTTGGAGTTAAAATAAACTGTGTTATTTTAGGAATTTGCAAGATGTAATGATTGGTTTTGGTTCATCCCTACAGTTTAGGAGCCTTTTTTATGTAGGAATGACTCGCAGGTCAGAGTTAGGTGGATTAGCAGACTGAAAAGCGGCACGTACTACATAGAAAATCAACATAATTAAAGTTCAAAGTAAAACTCTGAAAGAACTTCAGAAAGTCTGGAGAAATACTGATGAAGACCACCTTAAAAAATCTTTAAAATGTCTGGTTGCTTGAGAGGAAATATGAAACAAGAAGGTTTGTATCAGGACTTTATAGCAATGACCTCAAATGCATTCTTTCATGAACAATCCATCTTACTCATTAGTATTCATCTGCTTCATCCAGTGCTTGTCTGTTTATTATTCTGAAACACGATCCTTTCACTCACTGAGTCAGCTTTGTAAAATTAACCACTGTGTTTCTCTCTGATTATTATTATTCTTCAGCACAAACCTTTTATTTTACTTCACACACTCTAAGCTTTGATAATAATAATAATAATTTTTGTTTATAATGCACTTTTCGTTTCAAGGAATCTCAATGTGCGGCATTATTCGGAATATACTGTAATTTTGTCATTTTTGAATGGTCCCCTTAAAAGGTCCATTGCAGTAATCCATTCTACAGGATACAAAGGCATGGATGAGTTTTTCTGGCCATCGAAGGAGAGCTGGGATATTGAGGAGTTGGTGATCTGGTGACTTGTGCCAACAGGTAGCGCTTCAGTGGTTCTACTGCTGAGCTGAAGATAGTTGCTGTTCATACAGCCCTTAACCTCCTAAAAACAGGGCTATGCAGGGGTTGGGAGCAGTTCTGATGTATAATTGTGTGTCATCAGCGTAACAATGGAACAACATTTACCTTTAATCAATTCTAGAGGCCTGTTTTAGATGAGATCTAGCAGGACTAAACTATGTAGTTATTTGTGGCTGAAATCTCTTTAATTCCTGTAGTTCCTTGTAATCCCTTGTCGTTATGTTTCATTCAATAAATTAAAGGGATGTAAACACTACTTTGCAAATGTATTCATAAATTTTGAACTTTTTCACATTTTGTTGCATTATTTCGGGCTTCAGTGTGTGTTGTTGGGATTTTGGGCATTAGACCAACACAAAGTAGAGCATAATTAGGAAGGGGCAGGGAAATAACATAAGGTTTTCAGTATTTTTTACAAATAAGAATATGAAGCATGGTGCTCATAAATTCGGTCCTCCTGGGCAACAGCACCTTTTACTGCAGTTCCAGCTGCAGGTTTTTCTGGGTTTGTCTCTATCAGCTCTGCACATCCAGAAATGTATTAGTCTAACAGCTCATGCTCGGCAGGACTGGATGGAGAGCCTCTTTAAAGTATTTTCACATCTTGCCACAGACACCCAGTTGGATTATGGTCTGGACTTTGACTAGGCCATTTCAACCAATGAATATGCTTTGACCTAAATCATTCCTTTGCAGCTCAGCTTTAGGCTGGGTGTTCTGCTAGAAGGTTAATCTCCTCCCCAGTCTCAGGTCTTCTGCAGCCTCTAACAGATTTTCTTCCAGGATTGTCCTGGATTTAGCTCCATCCATCTCCCCATCTACTCTAACCAATTTCCCTGTCCCTGCTAAAGAACAGCATTCCCACAGCATGACGCTGCCACCATGTTAAACAGTGTGTTCAGGTTAACGTGCCATGTTAGCCCTCCTACACATAGCGTTTTGCATGCTGGCTAAAAACATTAATTTTCTTCTTCTGTTTACTGGTTAGATGACTTCAGAAGGCAACTGGTTGAGCTTTATTTCATGAAGGGTTATTGAAAAACAGATGTGCATGTGTCATTTTCTGTCCTCTACTTGTGTTGATCTATTACATAATATCCCAAAACATGAAAAAGTTCAAGAAATTCTTGTGTAAAGAGCTGTTGACGTTGGGGACAGGTCCTTATAATGTGGACAGATCACCACAATGGACAAATATCAGAACACACACACACAAACATATATATATTTACATGGGAGGGGCTGTAGATGTCATAGGGGTTTCCGGAGTCCACATCAACCACATGGAAACCAACAGTGGAGCCATAAATGACCTTTAACCTTTGGCCCTCCTCCACAGTTAAATCCACCAGCAGGGGGCGATGTTGCAGATCTGTGAAAGACTGACAGACAGAGAGGAGAGTGAGTGATTGAAGTGCTCTGTAACCCTATTCAGACAGTATTTGCAGCATGTTGGCGAAGCTACACCTGTCAGACCAGGTGATCACTGCTCAGAGAAGCAGCAAACTATTCCAGGTGTGTTTTCTGACCATCAGGATGATAACGCTACGATTATGCATCAATCCAACCTTAAAGGTAGCAGAGTGAAATGCCAGACATGAGAGCGGACTCCTGCTCAGTGAGTAGAGTAAGGGTCTTGCAATTCAAAGGTTCTGGGTTTGATTTCAGCTTCCTGCTGCCACATGTCGATGGCCCACTTGGCAAGGCACTAAACCACAAGTTTCCTTCATATCAGTGTATGAGTCTGTGTTTGTGAGGGCAGTCTGGTGAATGTGGCTCTACTGTGCGCTTATAGTTGTCGGTATGAATAGAAAAAGGCTTTATAAGTTCAGTCAAGGTTCTGAACTTTGCAAAATAATTATGTGTCGTCTCATCTAGTAAGCAAATAAGTCTTTCTTTGATACTTGGAGCCTACTGTTATTACCTTAAAGGCCATAAATTTATGGTAAGGTTTTGGTGCCCAGGCGTAGATTTCCACTGAGTTCTTCAGAGCAATCACCAGGAATTTAATCCTCTCATATTTCACTGCAGGAAAATATAAAAAACATGTCAGACATGAAGAGAGAAACGCTTGAATTGTCTTATTCTTACAATCTCAAATGAAAAAAAAGTCATTCTGATTGTGTTTAATGGGTTTATAAGCTGAAAACATACCGACTTTATAGTGCACACAGCCCTCCAGCTCCCCCACTGTGATCCAGCCCTGTTTCTTCTCCACCTCTGGGTCGTTGTGTAATATCCTGTTCCTCAGCCACGACAGGTAGTAAACTCGCAACTTGTTCTTCTTCCCTGCAGATGAACACATTACAGCTTCTATGTCAGATTAAGATGTCTCTTCACATTTAGTGGTGTGAGGTTATATATATAGTCAGTCAGTCATTTTCTACCACTTATCCGTAGTGGGTCGCAGGGAAGCTGGTGCCTATCTCCAGCAGTCTATGGGCGAGAGGTGGGGAACACCCTGGACAGGTCGCCAGTCCATCGCAGGGCAACACACAAACAACCATGCACACACTCATTCACACACCTAAGGGCAATTTAGAGAGACCAATTAACCCAAAAGGCATGTCTTTGGACTGTGGGAGGAAGCTGGAGTACCCGGTGAGAACCCACGCATGCACAGGGAGAACATGCAAACTCCATGCAGAAAGACCCCTGGCCAGGAATCGAACCCAGGACCTTCTTGATGGAAGGCAACAGTGCTATCAACTGCGCCACCGTGCTACATAGATATATATACAATATATATATAAATATATTCAATTCAATTCAGTTTATTTATATAGCCCCAATTCCCAACACATGTCGTCTCAAGGCACTTCACAAAAGTCAGATACATACATTCCAATTAATCCTAATCACTGAACAGTGCAGTCAGATTCTTTTATTTATTCAAATTGGATAAAAAGTTTTTCTATCTAAGGAAACCCAGCAGATTGCATCCAGTCAGTGACTTGCAGCATTCACTCCTCCTGGATGAGCATGTAGAGACAGTGGACAGTCACTGGCGTTGACTTTGCAGCAATCCCTGATACTGAGCATGCATGTAGCGACAGTGGAGAGGAAAAACTCCCTTTTAACAGGAAGAAACCTCCAGCAGAACCAGGCTCAGTGTGAGCGGCCATCTGCCACGACCGACTGGGGGTTAGAGAGAACAGAGCAGAGACACAAAGAGAACAAAGAAGCACTGATCCAGGAGTACTTTCTATGGGAAGGAAAAGGTAAATGTTAATGGATGTAGCTCCTTTAGTCGTTTCACCTAGAAAGAAAGAACAGATAAACTCTGAGCCAGTTTTCAAGTTTAGAGTCTGAAGAGAGCACATAGAGTTAGTTACAGTAAAAGCTCAGTCAGTAGCTATGTCTAGGAGAGAGAAAGGGTTAAACACTGAAAGACAGGGTCATGTGGATCATCTGTAGAGGGTGAACATTAAGTTGTTGCCAGCAGAAGCTTGGAGGATTCCCCTCTCCATGAAAGTGTCACAGGTAGACACAGAGCCAGGCCAGTTGTAGCTTCTAGGAAGAGAAAAGAGAGAGAACAAAGTTAAAAGCTGAAATAACAGCAAATAATACAAAATTGAAGAGTAGAGTGAGAAAGTAGCGAAGAGGGTGTAAGTGGTCATTATGTCCTCCAGCAGCCTAAGCCTATAGCAGCATAACTACAGAGATAGCTCAGGATAACCTAAGCCACTCTAACTATAAGCTTTATCAAAAAGGAAAGTTTTAAGCCTAGCCTTAAAAGTAGACAGGGTGTCCGCCTCACGGACTAAAACTGGGAGCTGGTTCCACAGGAGAGGAGCCTGATAACTAAAGGATCTGCCTCCCATTCTTGTTCTAGAGACTCTAGGAACAGAATGGGAGACAGATCCTTTAGTTCTCTCTTTAGTTTCTCAAAAAAATAAAGGGAACACTCAAATAACACATCCTAGATCTGAATGAATGAAATATTCTCATTGAATACTTTGTTCTGTACAAAGTTGAATGTGCTGACAACAAAATCATACAAAAATCATCAATGGAAATCAAATGTATCAATCAATGGATGCCTGGATTTGGAGTCACACACAAAATTAAAATGTAAAAACACACTACAGGCTGATCCAACTTTGATGTAATGTCCTTAAAACAAGTCAAAATGAGGCTCAGTATTGTGTGTGGCCTCCATGTGCCTGAATGACCTCCCTACAACGCCTGGACATGCTCCTGATGAGACGGAGGATGGTCTCCTGAGGGATCTCCTCCCAGTCCTGGACTAAAGCATCCGCCAACTCCTGGACAGTCTGTGGTGCATCGTGACATTGGTGGATGGAGCGAGACATGATGTCCCAGATGTGCTCAATCAGATTCAGGTCTGGGGAACAGGCGGGCCAGTCCATAGCTTCAATGTCTTCATCTTGCAGGAACTGCTGACACACTCCAGCCAAATGAGGTCTAGCATTGTCCTGCATTAGGAGGAACCCAGGGCCAACCGCACCAGCATATGGTCTCACAAGGGGTCTGAGGATCTCATCTCGGTACCTAATGGCAGTCAGGTTACCTCTGGCGAGCACATGGAGGGCCATGCAGCCCTCCAGAGAAATGCCACCCCACACCATTACTGACCCACTGCTAAACCGGTCATGCTGAAGGATGTTGCAGGCAGCAGATCGCTCTCCACGGTGTCTCCAGACTCTGTCACGTCTGTCACATGTGCTCAGTGTGAACCTGCTTTCATCTGTGAAGACCACAGGGCGCCAGTGGCAAATTTGCTAATCCTGGTGTTCTCTGGCAAATGCCAAGCGTCCTGCACGGTGTTGGGCTGTGAGCACAACCCCCATTTGTGGACGTTGGGCCCTCATACCATCCTCATGGAGTCGTTTTCTAACCGTTTGTGCAGACACATGCACATTTGTGGTCTGCTGGAGGTCATTTTGCAGGGCTCTGGCAGTGCTCCTCCTGTTCCTCCTTGCACAAAGGCGGAGGTAGTGGTCCTGCTGCTGGGTTGTTGCCCTCCTACAGCCTCCTCCACGTCTCCTGGTGTACTGGCCTGTCTCCTGGTAGCGCCTCCAGGCTCTGGACACTACGCTGACAGACACAGCAAACCTTCTTGCCACAGCTCGCATTGATGTGCCATCCTGGATGAGCTGCACTACCTGACCCACTTGTGTGGGTTGTAGAGTCCGTCTCATGCTACCACGAGTGTGAAAGCACCACCAACATTCAAAAGTGACCAAAACATCAGCCAGAAAGCATAGGTACTGAGAAGTGGTCTGTGGTCCCCACCTGCAGAACCTCTCCTTTATTTAGTGTGTCTTGCTAATCGCCAAAGATTTCCCCCTGTTGTCTTTTCCATTTGAACAACAGCAGGTGAAACTGATGGTCAATCAGTGTTGCTTCCTAAGTGGACAGTTTAATTTCACAGAAGTTTGATTTACTTGGAGTTATATTGTGTTGTTTAAGTGTTCCCTTTATTTTTGTGAGCAGTGTATATATATATATATATGTATGTGTTTTGCACTTTGAAGCTGTGGGGACAAGCCGCTAAAACAACTCCAACCTACAAAAACAATATTTAAGACTTCAGGGCTCCCAGACACCTGTAGACAATTATTTACATGAAAACAGGTTTATTTGTTAGAGCTGCAGCTCTTGTATTAAAGAACAATCTAAAGACCCAATAAATATAATAAATCAGTTCCTGTGTTGGGATATAATATGTCTAAATGTAGAAATCCAGTAATAATGTAAAACAGAGCAGAAGTGGTGTGTTTATTGTGTCTTTATGTCTACTTGTTGAATATATGAAGTAACTTGTAAGACTGGAACCTTTTTTAGGGATAAATAAACTTATTTCAATAGTTTTTATGTTATTTGTACAGAGCCAAACACATTTATTGACACTCCTGGTAAAAATGTGTAAAAACTTTAAATCAAATTAATCTTACACTGCAGTAGTGTAATCAGGATAGCCACTGAGAACGTCAATTTTCAAGACTTTAACTAGGCCATTTCACCTAATGAATATGCTTTGACCTAAACCATCTATTGTATCTCTGGCTGTTTGTTTAGGGGGGGTTGTCCTGCTG
The DNA here is from genome assembly GCA_036173005.1 of Crenichthys baileyi. Taxonomy (NCBI): domain Eukaryota; kingdom Metazoa; phylum Chordata; class Actinopteri; order Cyprinodontiformes; family Goodeidae; genus Crenichthys; species Crenichthys baileyi. Next base: position 1,038,074 of record JAHHUM010000586.1, on the reverse strand, counting down.
GAGGGTGAATCTCCACCCCAGTATCAGGTCTTCTGCAGCCTCTAACAGGTTTTCTTCCAGGAATGTTCTGAATTTTGCTCCATCTATCTCCCCATCAACTCTGACCAGTTTCCCTGTCCCTGCTGAAGAATACCATCTCCACAGCATGATGTTGCCTCCACCATGTTTCACTGTGGGGATGGTGTATTTATTGCAGTGTTGAATAGAAGAGAGATATCCTTTATTGCTCCTCAGTTGTTTCCACGATTAATAGTTGCCCTGATGACAGATTCTACCAACTGAGTGATGTTATTTCTGCAGCTCATGCAGAGCACTTTTGTAAGACACTGTTAAGCTTCCATAATATCAAAAACAGGGCTGGCAAAGACTCAACTACAGCTGGGTGCTTTGCAGGTAAGGAAAAGGCAGGTCTGGTGTGGGCATGTTGTGACCTGATTGACATTAGTCTAAAGAAGTCAATTCTGCTGACTGCAAGTCTGTATTCGTCACCCTTTAACGAGTAAAAAGAAGACCTTTACTCCTGAGGAGCCCAGTTATTTGTTTTAGGTGGCTGAAAACTCTTTTAAAATCCTTTATTAAACGTAGCAACATCATGTCTCAGCCAGGTTAACCGACCTGAGATGGTGACCAGGACATTGAGTCCCTCCAGGACGTCCATCTGTTGGAAGCGCCTTCTATTGATCAGGTTGTAAACTTTGCCTTGGCCACTTCGGTCCAGCAGCATCAAGCCGTTCTCTGTCCCCACCAGCAGATTCACTCCTGCAAAACACACAAACCTTTGATTTTCTGCAGCCACGCAGACGCTGAAACATCTGCGAGGCGTCCGTTGTTGACTCACCCCAGAGAGCTGCACAGAGGATCTCAGAGTTGAACCTCTTCTTGTATTTTCTGATCTCGGGCGTGTCGCTGTGCGGTCGGATGTTCGTCGGGTTCACGTTGACCACAGAGATCTTCCTGGCCTCGTTGAGCCTCGCCTGCTCCTGCTCCTGCTCCTGTTTCAGGAGCTCATCAGCAAACAGAGCTGCAGCCCCACAAACAAAACAACACAAACGATCCTTCAGAGACGCGACTGCTTTCATAACGTTTCCATTTTTTCCTTATCGATAAGGCAACAACCTAAATTAATTTGACTTTCCATTCAGCTGCTTATCTTGAACTGCAACAAAAACTATGTTAAAAAAGGTATTTTTTTAAGAGGAGATCTGTGGGCCAGACTGGAAAACATCATGTTCTCTTTTATGGAGCGAGTTTGGCTGGAGGAATATTGTAAAGTTTTTATAACACCAGCACATTGTTGGAGACAATGTGGAGAGGCTAGAACCAAGAACTGGCTGAACTGGGTGAATTTCCATTCACAGGTAAATTATACATGGAGAGAGGAAACGAAAGTTTCAGGAGAAAAATACACGTTTATGAACATGTTAGTGGCCAGTTAAAAGCCATTACTGGCTGAAGACAGGGCTTTCTGGTTGAAGTGATGCACAATATTCATATGAAGGAAAGGTTGAGTTGAGTCATGTGAAACTAAAATAGATCTAATTACAATCTGTGCCAAAATAAATGAAAAACAATCAAACATTTGGCCCCACAGTCCTACCTCCATGCTTGTTTCTAGATCGTCTTCAAATAAACAGCAAACAATTTTAGTTTATCTGCACTGTAAATGTTAAGGTATCCTTCAGATGTGTGGCTGCTTCATCAGCGAGTCTAATTTTACATTCTGACTCTTCGCTCGTTGAACTCTGATTGGATGTTGTGGTTTCAACACCCTGAACACCCTCTCAGGTTTGATGGAGAGGAAACGGCAGCTCTGCTCCAGCAGGCGGGGTGGGGGTGGGGGTGGGGGGGGGGGGGGTGCATAGGGATTTATCCAGGCTGGATGGATATGTAGCTGGTGGACTTGTTTGACTATATTTGACCATTATGGTGAACCTGGTTGAGCTCCTTATATAGGTGTTAAGAAAATTTCTTGAATCATTTGGACACCCAGGGTCCACATGGGTCCAACTGTTCATTTAAAGTTGCCCTCTCTATATGGTTATATGTAACAAGGAGCCATCATGTAATCCAAACAATGTCCTCAGTGAGAGCAAAGTGTAATTTAACTTCCTTGTTTGTGTCACAAACGGGGCGAATAATGCTGACTCTGATTCTAAACATGTTTGTTTACTTATTTAACGCTTTTTTGCACAAACCCCCCTGAGAAGTTGCATTGATTTCTATTCAAATCATAACGCCTGCCTCCCTTTATAAGAGGCGTAATGTTGTCCTGTACTCGGATGTGTTAAATCTATGGGCCCTGTGGTTAGCGGTGTTGGCTAGCAGCAAGAAGATCCCAGGTTCCAATCCCAGCCTGGGGTCTTTCTGTATGGAGTTTCCATGTTCTCCCAGTGCATGAGTGGGTTCTCTCTGGGTACCCCAGCTTCCTCCCATCCTCCCACAGTCCCCACACAGAAATACTCTGGGAGTCATGACCACACAGTTAGCAGGTGTGTCATGCAGCTACGAGGCTACAACGGTTTTCACAAAACAACAAGGATCAAATGTTTGTGTTTGACAAGTTATCCTTGAGCTAATCTTCATGTTGGACAAGTTGGAGTGAGAATTGTCTGCATTCTCTCCATGAGCGAGTGAAGGATGAAAGCAGTGAGGAGGAGAAATGTACCTGCAGCAGAGTTTTTCTCGTCGTCTTCAGTCGGGGAGGTCCCATACACCCTCAGATCAACAAACGGGGTGAAGGAAGCCTTGGAGCCTCCGCTGCCTCCCATCCCGTACTGCGGAGCACAGAAACACAACGAACGCTCAGACACACAGAGCTCTGACCGTCCTTAGTTAAGGCGTCAAAATAAAGGAAACATGGGTTTTAATCTTTAACAATGTTTTTATTATTGGACTGATGTCTCCCTGAACCAAAAACTGATTTTTAAATGTCTCCTTTATTTTGTGAACCACTTGTCAGAAACAGGGTGGGAACTTCCTGGTTCAGAGGTTGGAAAACTGAAAGATGGAGGGCAAGAAGGAAAGAAGCTGGGGTATAAATAGGAAGTAAACTTTATTTGATTCTCAAAATACAATGCTCCAGTTCCAGTTAAGGAAGACTAATTTTATTTCATATTTTATGTATAAAAAACTAATTAAATAAAGACTTTTAAAAGATTTTGGTGTAAAATCTGTATGAATCATGCAAATGTCTGATTAAATGGTGCAATATAGGAAACTTAAAAATAACCGTAAAAGAACAGAAACGTGACAGCAGTTGCCTCAGTAAATGTTTGACTCTGTGGTACAGGAGCTCCCTCTAGTGGCATAGAGAGGAAATATTGAAATCATCCAGTTTACAAGGATTCATTATAATTTTCACATCCTAAACATACAAACTGTACACACACATCCTTCTCTTAGGGGTCAGTTGGGTCCAACCACTACTTTTGATTGAAAGTGTAATGGTGGAGTTTGTTTAGTTGGAGGCTCCACCCTGTTGGCTGCAACAGGTTGACCCTCTAAGACTGCTCCAACCGGTGAAATGAAGTTACAAATGCTTCCCAGGCGTTTTGTTACTGTTAAACAAACAGGGAAGCTTTCATCACTGCCAATGCAATCAGCAGTGACTTTAGAGAAGCAACCGTTGCCCGTTGCGAACCTGGAAAGGGTTATCAGGTCATCTCCAAACTTTCTGCAGAGAGAAAGATTATTCCCCAGTGGAAAACTTCTCAGACAGCTGCCAGCCTTCCCAGGAGAAGACGTCCCATCAGATTCGACCCGAGGTCACAGCGTAAAGAAATGACCACAAACCCAAGAGCTCCATCTGAGACACCAGAGGCCTTGGTTAGCAGGTTAAATGTTAAAGGTTATTACAGGACAATTAGAATTAGACTGTAAGTACGGCTGTTTTGTAGGGATGGAGGAGAAATGCTCCTCTCTCTAAAAATAATATGAGAGCATGACTTTGGTTTATAAAGACGCATCTGAATGAAGAACACAACATCTGGAACAAAGTCTTTTGGACAGATGACAACCTTCTGCTTATTGTCTTCAGGCACCGTTTAGATGTTACATATATCTGCATTTGTGGAACCAGAATGATGATGAAGGGACAACTGTGTGGAGCTGTTTCACATCTCATTGAACAAAAAAGAAAATCCTACTTAAAACCAGAATTTAACTGATGACAGTTAATGATTCTTTTGACCTAACAGTTGTTTAGAGAAACCGATTGTTTTTAATGGTAGCCAGAGATTTAGCCAGACCTAAAGGATGCTGAATTTATTACAGCTTGAGGTCTTATAGAGATTTGTTTCCAGTGGAAAAGCTTGCATTCTCTGTGGAAAGGCCACATTTCTCACTCGGATAAGACTTTGCATTGTTTGCTGAGGGGGTCTGTAGACAGATGATGAGGTGGGTGAAGGGGTGGGGGGCAGGGTTACAGTTTATCAGGGTCAGTCGGGGTGATGGAGGTTTTTAGGGGGCCGGGATCTGCTCCACCTACTTGGACCCCTGGGGCATGACTCAGAAGGGAGGCGCTTTGTTGCACCAAATCTGGGAGGTTGTTGTTGCCAAGGAACGGATTAGCGCTGCCGGGGTAACTGTTGCTGGGGGCAGAGCACCGCCTCCATCCCCTAAACCTCTGGAAGAAGAGAAGAGAAGGGGGAGCATGGCCCCTGAGCGGTGAGGCGGCGATTGTGATGGACAGGTGATGGTGATAAGGCTGGAGTGTGCTGGCTGTGAAAGTGTTCACTGTGGGGGTGTGGGGATTTATCTCAGGAGGAGGAAGGTGGAACGGGAAAGAGAAGGTCCTTCATATTAAGGGTGCTGCTGGAGGTCAATTTTTGGCCCAAGAAAAAATATTTTCGCATCAACAGTTTGAATTAAGGCCAATCAGCCGCACACTGTAACTTCTGTCATTTTTCATTTTATATCTTTCAAATAAGCTTTAAATATCATTTCAGAACATGTTTATGTCTCCCCTGACCTTTAACCTTTGCTTCATTACATATTGTATTAACTGTGACATGAGTGTGTTTTATTTGATCCAGGAGTCTGTGGTAAAAGAGCTGCTGTGTCTCCGCAGCAACTAAATAAGGTCAGATTCACCCCTCAAGGTGTTTGTGTGGCTCTACTACTGACCCAAACCCAGGTGACAGCGACAGCTTTGCAGGGAAGGTGTTATACATGGAGTCAGCGGTCAAAGCTGGGGCTCACCTCTCGCATCATGAGCGTGCTGTCCTGTGAGGTGTCGCCGTACGAGTCACCGTGGGTGTCGTTGTGACCTCCCATCACGCCGAAGGACTCGTTGGTGCTTTGACTTGCTGGAGGCCTGAAGGGGAAAACGAAAAACTGTTTGAACTCCAAGCATGGGGTGTCCCCTCTCTTTAGGATAAAAATAAAGGAGGAGATGTAAAAGTGCTCACATAATGCGAGGTATATCGCTAACAGCCACTGATCCATCATTAGCTCCGCCCTCTCCCTCCTCATCCTCGCTGCTGTGGGACTCCTCGCTGGATGAAGAGTAGTCGGTCACTTTGACAGGTGGACGACTGGTCTCCTCTCCCTGCCGCAGCTCTCTCAGCTCTTTGGCCAGAGCCGTCAGGTCCTGCAGGACGAGTGGTCGACTGTTACTGATTCTGTCGTTTCTGTGTTGGCTCAGGCGGTGTTGTCAGCAGGTAAATAATGATCAAACTATTGTAAAAAATGGATTTTATGTTGCTTCCAAAGCACTGAAAGTATAACGGATCTACCCACATGTTTATTGCACCAAATGTGCATGGATACATTACTACTAACCAGAACCTTTTAGCCAATTTTACATTTTAAATCCACATAAACCTGGTTAATAAGCTGAGAGAACAGCTGTCAGTGAAAAAGTGCTTTTCCAATAAAGACATTTACAGTTAATCTGACGTTTCACTGGACTCTGAGTTCAGTTTTATTAAGAAATACATCAAAGTGTAGATCAAGAGCCTCACAGTGTCCCTGACTGCAGCTGCTAGAACAAAACAAAGCTGTACTTTCCTGAGATTAACAGCTTACTTTTATAAAACTTACAGCTTACTTTGCAAAACTTACCCAAATTTTGAAAGTCACTTTACGAAACATATTTCCCCAAATTTACAGGTGACTGTCCTGGAGTTTACATGTTACTTTTCAGAACGTACAGGATGCTTTGTGTAAACCTCTGGAAAGTGACCTATAAATACCTGGAAAGTAATCTATAAGGCTTAAAAATGATTAACAAATAAACCCCAGATATGCAAAGTAAGTTGCAGTTTAAAAATGTAACATGTAGGTTAAGGAAAGTAACATGTACTTTTTTGGAAAGTAACCAGGAAATTCCAGGTGACCTCCAGGACATAATTCTGCAAATTAACCTTTAACTTCCATTAAAGGAACTTGGAAGGACTGAGAAAGTAACCTTTACATTCCAGGTAAGTTTGAGAAATTTCCAACAATCAATCTTTACATTCCAGGTGAGTTTCAGAAAGTAACCTGTAAGTTCTGTGAAATTAACCTGTAAATTTAGGGAAATGCACGTTGTAATAATATTGCTACCCAAAAAGACATTTTGGTAAAAAGAAACCTGTCGGTTCAAGCTGAACAATCCAGCAGGCAAAAAGTTACAAAAACATAACAGCTGTTGGAGACACCATGCAGGTTGTTAGTATGGTCCATTTAAACTTCAGCCAACGTTCTGAATCTCTGTCATGAGGAGGGCAGCGAGCAGGAGGAGAAAACAGAGACATGAGGGGAGTCGAACTACAGACATTTATCATGCCTCAGTGTTACAGGTTACAGTTCCGATAACTTCAGATTCACATTTTACATCCAGCAGCCACAGATAAATAAACTGAGATGCAACGACTGTCTGATGGTGTGATGCATCTGGCACCATGTTGCAGCAGGATTTAGACGTTAAATCAGCAGATGGGTGATTTTCCTCAGCTAAAAGCATAGATTTAATAAAGCAGCAGGCATTAAATGTTTCTTATCTGAATTTAACATTTTAGACCAAATACTTTTTCCTACAACCTGGGTGAAATAAATGAAGGAAATGGTAAATATCTCAACAAATTAATATATAGGTGTAAATATGAAATATGCAAAAAAATTAAACACTATAAAAGAGAGACTAGCAAAATACACATGCAAGAAAATAGTACTGTTTAATTATTTAAATATATCGTAGTATTTTGTTAATTTATTTAATAAATCTAGATTGTAAAAACTTTAAGATTTAAATCAACAGATGCAATTAAAAAATGATAGAAAATGAATATCTATATTAAAATTCCTGTTATTATTTTATTTATTAAAATGTTTATACTTTTAATATATTATGTATTTAGATTTTGTAATGGAATAACTCTTAACTCTTTGGAATTTGTTTAAAAAATCATTATAAATACTCACATATTTTTTATATTATAATTTAATTAAATTACCCTTATGATTGTTTAATTAATTATAGATTTTAACATATTAGTTCTAAAAAAATATAAAGAAACATATACATTAGCAATGTAAAGTGTAAAGTTTCTTTAATTTTGTTTCTACTTAAAGAAAACAGTTTTGTGAGAATTATAATATTAAAACTAGGTAACAACCAAAAGCAAAAAATAAAATTGACTGTATGTACTTTCACACATTTGTATTATTCCTGGATTAAACTGACATTAATTAAACAGAAAAATGAAAATAATTTGTTCTGGATTAGAAAAACTACAATATGATGAATTCTGTTCTTTTCTAAAACAACATAAATAAACTGACGCTGATAACGACTGTTTTTGTAAAAGAAAAAAACTTATTTGATATTTTTTTACAGATTCCCAATGATTCATATCTGGTTTCAAATGAAATATTTGTGAATATGTTAATTATGACTGAGGTTCCCTGTAGCAACATGGCAGCTGTGCTGAAGCATCACGGCATAAAAACAGAAGCAACCAGAGAAAAATCCATTCTGAAATATCACAGCAGGGATGCTGAGAGGCAGGAAGTGGACACGGTGGGTGGGGCTGTGGTGAGGCTGGTGGGTGGGTGGGGGTGAGTAATCTTACCAACTCCTCCTGATGGGAAAGAGAGGAAGGGTAAAATGGAAGAAGAAAGAGAGAAAGTGTGACCGTGAAAATGAACCATGACAGCAGAGGTGAATAAAGTGACGTTTCCACTGAGGGATACGACAGGAAGTCATGAGTCGTACAGGAACTGATCAAAGGTCGGCTTCCTGTATGACAAAACAGGAAAATAGTTCAGGGGCATTACTTCACGAGGAGGGGAAGAAAAAGGAAGGAATAACTGGGTGAAAAGCTGGAAAACACCAGCGGGTTTTCCTGTCCTCTCTAAATGCAACGATTTCATGTCAACGGTTAAAAAGCACAATGTTCAATTCAGTTTTACACGTTGAAAGTCAAACATGCGAGGTTAAAAAACGTTGTTTTCCTACTCATTTAGAAGCTATCTCTAGCCCAGGGGCCCAAATCCTCCTATTTCCAGCCCTGCACAAGGTTATGATCCGACCCAATATTACGTTATTAGATACAAATACAGTCAGTTACAACACCAAATAATACATACAAAGCAATCTGATATCATAGACAGAAGTTCCAATACCAATCAATATGTCATTTCAAAGAGTTGAAGGAAAGTGAGAAAACATAATAATAAATAATATTAAAATAATATTTATTAAAATAAATAATAATAAATGTTTTTATTGAAGATTCATTTTTATTGTTTCATAAAGCTGTTTTGTTTTTGGAAAAGGGGCAAATTGAACAACATAACATCTTTTTGTGGAAATTAAATGTATTCAATATTTAATTTAAAAAAACATTTTCTACCAATGGTGACCAAACGTCTACAAAAGGGCCACAAAAATAAGTAGTTTTTATTATTAAAAACCCCCAAGAGTGGGATATTGTGCCTAACAATAAATGAAATATTTTAGTGAAAAGATTTGCTGTAAGTTTAGTAATAAATTATTTGCAGATTTGGGGGTAACCTGGTCTGCTTCTGCATAAAAACTGCTGAATATCTGTGGGCCTATCGAATAAAACAGAAATCAAAACGTATCGGTAATAAAAGATCAATACTTGGAGTTGTTATCTACATTTTCCCTTTGGGAAGATTTCATTGTGTCAAAAGAAAGTCTCCGTCTGCATCAACACCTGTGCTGGCAGGCTAACAAGGTACCATTTAATGATGAACTGTGGTCCGGGCCCTTAGAAAATCAGTCCGGGGGACGCAAATGGCCCCCAAAAGCAACGTGTTTCTATCCTAGATATTTGAAATACAAATTTTAACCCAGTTATGTTTCTTTTTACTCCACAGAGCTCAATCCACATGATTTGCATCAGGACATAATTCCTCAAACATTCCCAGAAACAGGAAAAAGTGAAATGTGCAACTTGGCATGCCTGAAGGACCAGAACACTTGGACATCAGTGAGCACACAGAAACAGGGAGGACGGTGAGAGAGGAGAAATGTCACTGACCTCGTCTAAAGCTTTCTTATAACTCTGAAGGACGACAGAAGGACAGATGGAGGACAGGATGAGAGAAGACAGAACCAGCAGCATCGTGGTCAGCTCGCTGTTGAACGCTGAGTTTATGGGACTCACACACACAGATGGACGGACATGTTTGTTTGTAAGTTTAAAATCTGTGTACTCACTGCAGGCCTGCTGGGCCGAGTCAGCTCTCTGCTCTCGTCTTTGGCGTCGTGGGAGGAAAGCGTGGAGCTGTCGGTTTTAGCAGCCGAATTACCTGAAAACACAGAGGAACGGTTTTTAAAGCAAGCAAACCCTGCAACAAGCACAGGTGGAGCAGGTTGCTGGGTCAGTGCACAGGTCTGTGGGATTTTAAATCAGTGCTCAATGCATGCATGAAGGTAGCGGCCATGTCTTCACCTGTTGAAGACTGGCTGCTCCAGAAGGTTTCAGTTCTTCTGTCAGTAAAATTAGATTCATTTGGATCACAGGGTCTGATTCCCAGAGTTTGGACCTTTACTGTCCGACTGCTGTCAAAAAAGGCCTTTACCGACACTAAATAACGATAAGATATTTTGGAAGTTTGGGCATTTTTGCAAATGTGAATCCAGTTGAAAGACGTTTTCCGAAGGTAGGAGATAATTATGACTAAATCTAGACATCAGGCCTTTATTTTTTGGAAATTGGAGACATATTCAGAAATTAAAAATATTTTTGTATTTTTAACAAAAACATTTTTTCAATTTTTAAACTGGTCATAAGATTTTGATCAGGAATTTATACATAATCTTTGGATTACGTCCTAAAAAAAATTAATCCTGATTAATCGATTGTTGAAATATTCGTTAACTATTGAACAATCGTTAACTGGAGTATACAGACTCTAAAACATGCCATTTAATGAAAGAACAACCCACTCAGCAGGAATTAAGTCAGAACCGTACAAAAAATATATAGATTTAGTATGTCAGATTAGAAACCTTGTTTGTCTATAAATATGCTCTATCCAGAACTCCTTGAGTGGCCTGGCTTTAGCTTCACCTGGTTCTAATTCTGTAAAAACTCTCCTGTTAAGCACCAGTTAACTGAAAAAATAGTCAACAGAATAATTGATTAGCAAAATAATCCTGGTTAGGATTAATGGAAATAGTAAACTTAGTGGGGTTTTGGAAAAGATCCCAGTTTCATGCACAGGATCGAGACACTTTAATTCAAAATGGGATTTGTTGCTAGGAAAATATGCAATATTTTTGCCAGGATTAGGATTTTTTTTGGATTCCTTAAAAATGGAAGGGATATTATGGAAAACTTTGGCACTGATAATTTTAAAAATAAGAACGCGTTTGGTTTAGTTTTTACAATATTACAAATTAAATAAAAGCAAGCATGGTACCTTTTAGAAAAGTGATGAAGGTTCCTGAACGTGAAATCTTTTTTAAAGTTAAAATGTGTTTTGAAGCGATGCTGTAATGGAAGTTTGCCCATGGACGGGTCTTCTCTTTGGGAACCCAGAGTCCAGTTTGCAGGTGCAGAACATCAGGAGGTGGAACAAAGACCCAACACTCACCTCGCTCGTTGGAGCCTCCCTGGGAGCTGGGGGTGCTGGAGCTGGAAGAGCTGCCGCTGCTCGCCCTCTTCAAAGGCGTCTCCATGGAAATATCCGTCCTCCGCAGGTCAGGGTTGCTACGGCAACAAAAACACACCGCCGCCTCGTTCATAAAAGGAAACGGTTCAAATCCCGACAGTAAAAACAAAGCACACATTTCCGAGTTCTGGAGCCTGTGTTTTTTCTTCTCGGTGCGGACGTACCTGGCCCGGATGAGGTGAGCTCCAGCCCGTGGGCCAAGTCCAGGACCGTTTCCAGGCGAGTTCTTCCGAACCAAAGCAGGAGAAATGGAAGTGGTCCTTTGTGGAACCTGGAAACACACAGTTTCCTTCAATATTCCCAACTTTTTCGGATCAGGGAAATAAATTTCAGAATATCTGTTAAGTATACTTAGCACAAAAAGTAATTATTATTATTATTTCTTTGTTGTGAAAATGCTTCTTGACATTAAACCTTGCACCATTAGAGAACCTTGTTGTTTTCCTTACATGGTGCCACATCTGTCAGGAAACATTTGTAGGTTGAGCATCAGAGATGGATTTTTGAGGTGCAACCATGAAAAACCTGCCAGATCCTCTCAGCCAAAGACAAACATCTGATTCTGCTTCTTGTTTATTGGCCAGGATGAGTAAAGCTTGAAGAAACAAGCCCTACTGACAATTTACCGAGTCATTCATTTAACAAACCCGGGCCACAGTGATGAGTGGGAGAACCATACACAGGCACAACAGACTGATGGGTCCTCCTAATGCAGGTCACCATGTTCGTCACACACTGCTGCGGGATGGTCAGTCAGCCAGTGTGGTTGTGTCAGTCAATCTGGCACCAACAGCACATCCAAGGTGATCCTACAAGTGTTTAATGGTATGAAGGTCAGGACTGCAGGCAGGTCAGTGCATTCCAAGTTCTGGAGGTAGTCTCCCTTGAACTCCTGCTCTTTGAGGGCCAGCAATGACCCCCCCTAGATCAGGGTAGTGGCGATGCTGATATCTCTCTGCATTGAGATTTTCTCCACTGATGACAAGCCTCATTTTTCCAGTGAAGCGATCCCATCCCAGACCACCATACTGCCTTCACTAAAAGCCATGTCTTGTTTCTTGATCCCACCAAATAACAACAAATAAGAGTCAATAACAGAATAAGCTGTTGGCAGAGAGAATGTGGCAAGTTTTTCATGGGTGCAACATATAAACGAATAGGGCACCATTTAACGGGAAACAAACTTGTTTTCCACTAATATAAGATTAAACACCAAGAAACAAGTTTCCTTACGTTTTGTGGTAAGCGTATCTTAAAGGTTTCATGTTTCAATGAGCAGAGTTCATTAAAAATTGTTATTTAAAGTGTTGGGTTTTAAAATGTGGGTCCACAAACACATCCCTAGTAAGCCAGAAACACAAAGTGGACGACTTTAACGCTAGAACATCAGAAAAAAAGCAAAGTTTGCGCTCGTGCTAAAACACTCAGACTGCAACACTCAGCCGGCGGCATGCAGAAACCTTGGGCGGCATGTCGTCATCCTGCCGCAGCCACGAGCTGCGGTCCAGCTTGTCGAGGGGGGGCGCCAGGCGGGACAGTGGTGGGGGAGGAGGGGTGTCGGACGTGGGGTCGGAGTTCTGCCGGGGCATGGGAGGCCGGGAGGGGGAGGGCGACGCAGAGGTGGAGGACACGCCGTGGGGGTCGTACAGAGACTGGGAGCCTGACAGGCCGTGACTCTTCACCTGCACCAGGTGGGCCATCTGAACACACACGCAACCATAAACACACACACACAGGCAGGAAACAGGCAAGATGGAGAAGGGAAGAGCAGGACCAGGAGTTATTAGCATGTGATCAGGAAGCAGGTCAGGAGGAACTAGTGCAGGAGGAGTGATGAAGGTGAGAAAATGCTTCAGGATGTGTTCACAGTAACCAGGAAAGCTCAAAGGTCAAGTTCACAAGTAGCAATTAAACATATGGTTCAGGTTAGTTCTGTTATATTTCTGGTTGTATCTGTGCTCCTGGTTCTGGTGGGTTTTTGTACTGTGTTCCCTGGTTTGTGCAAACATCTGTTTCCCTGGATATTGCTGTGATTTCCCTACTCGCTCTCATTCCATGGAGGACACTAGAAACAGGGATAATACAACTCCTCCCTACGAGTTTAGTAAATCACGTCTGAAGACTTTTACATTAAACTGGCTCCACTGTTCAGCAGCAGCACATGATGAAGGTCCATCTATCTATCTATCTATCTATCCATCCATCCATCCATCCATCCATCCATCCATCCATCCATCCATCCATCCATCCATCCATAAAATAGACCAAAACAACCACAGCCAGGTGGAGGTGTTGGATACTGACCTGCGGTTCGACGGAGCGATGCATGGGTGGAGTTCGGGCCTGCTGGATTCCTCCACTGCTGAAGGACTCAGAGCGGGGAGGCAGGGACGGGTCTGAGATCCGGTTGGAGACTTTATGCTGCAATGCAGGAGAAGCCTGTCTGTTCATCTTATAATGCTCCTCCACCTGACACAAACATCAGACCACGGTCACTCGGCATGCTGCTAATGTGTGCTGTTAAGGTAAATCAGCCTGGTCTGCATCCATGTTGGAAAACTGTCCTCTGACGTGAGCGTGTACTTCCCCTGCTTAGAGCTCATTATTGAGGATGTTTATCTTCTCTGATTCCTGAGCTAGTTCATGAGTTCAGTATCTTGAAACAAAGGTTAAACATTTTATAAAAACAGGAAAAAATTAAAGACAATAAACAAATAAATAATATATTTAGTTTCTTTCTATGTTTCAACAGTGTAACTGTTTAATGTATTAAATTAAAAATGTTTTTATTTCTACATTAATTTATATTATATGACTGTGAAAAGGCCTAAATAAATAAATGAATAAATGGACAAATATGAAGGAATATGAAATCAATTAAGATGAAGAAATTCTAATTAAATATAAAAAATATTAAAATAAGTAAATATTTTGAATAAGCAAACCAATGTATAAAAAAACTAAACAACCTAATAATAATAATATTAATAATGATAATAATAGTTTTAGAAACTGTGTGAATTACTAATTTAACATATTAATAAATGTAATATGTAATGTAATACAAATAAATAATTTTGCATTTTATGACTTAGATATAGGCCATTTTAATCAGGTAACATGTTATATTATCTATTATTGTGGGCAGAATGAAACTACTCATTTTAAATATAAATCTTTTATAAGATATTTCATTTATTGCACACTATTTATAGAGGAATAAATCTGAAATAAAGCTGACTATTGGCTGAGGATTCATCTTCATCTCTGGATGTAATAATTTGAATTTGATGACTTAAATTCAAATGATAATCAAGACAATGAAGTTTGACTAAAACTCATCCTAAACAGATGTCTATTCTGTCTTTAGAGCTCAGCACTCTGCATGGCTGTGTTATGGAAAGTCTTTTCTCCCCTGAAGCCTGGAGGGAAGTCCTATGAGGCTTAGAAGAGGGTAGACCTTTCTGCACAGAAAGAGTCACTAAAAATAGCTGCAGATGCCCTACATCTGTCTACCAGCTGCCACCAGGGGGCAGGCCTGCAGATCTGCCCTAAATGGGGTCCTTACAGGTGATGCATTCATTTAAAGCCTTGATTTATGTTTTGGTATTGCATTTTAAACACACATCCATAACAAACAAGTAACATTTCAGTGAAGACAGCAAGAAAAGAAACCTGGAATCAAAGAAGAATGAACCCTGAAAGAGGAAAGGTTGGATTAGTTGTTGAAGTTAGTACCTGTTAGACATTAAAAGAAAGCACATCATGCAATAAACATCATTTAATCCCAATAAGGTGAAAGAAGAAGGTTACTGTGAGCAGAAAAAGAAGGTTAAAAGCTTTAAGGGAGGAAAAAATAATGAAAAACAAGAAGTGAGCTGGTGTGTTTCCTCGGTTATTGCTTTCAGCCTCAATCTGGCTTAACTGTTGCTTTGAAACGGGTTTTGACCAATCTTTGAACTTGGAAGGAACGTATTTGGATTTATTTGTCATCCAAAGTATAGAGACTGAACTAAACACCAGCTTCTTCAGAAAAAATGTCCTTAAACCACCCGAAATGTAGAGATTACTGAGGATTTTATCAAAGATCAGAGCTATTTTTTCCAGTCTTGTAGAGAAAAAGTTTTATAGAAAATCCAGAAAATCCAAAGTGTTTATATAAAGAGGAGAACCGTTTTCACCATTTTCACTGCTTCAGCCAGAGTTAAAGTATGTGAGTTCACCTGGTTAGAGAAATAAAGCTGTTAATAGGAATGTGTTATGGGTCTTTAGGACTGCAGAACCAGTAGGAAGAATCTGTTTGTCTTCTGACTGACCCGGCGGGCGGGGCTGCGGCCCCTGGAGTCCGGGTGTCTGACGGGGCTGCTGTCGGGACTTTCCCGTTGTTGCAATGGCTCTGCATAATCCGGATCGGGGAGGCAGGTGATCCGGATTCTGGGCATGTGCAGGTGGTCCCGGGTGGGGCTGACATGGGCGGGGTAGGAAGGGGGGCGGGGCCGGGGGAGGTCTGTACCCAGGCAGCAGGAGGAGGTTGTCCAGGTTGACGTCCCGCGTCTCCTTGAAGGAGTGGTACTTCTTAGGGGGAAGGCGAGGTGAGTTGCTCTGAGCTCGACGCATCACCTGGAGAGCAGCGAGTTTACAGAAGGCCGGGGGGGAGAGGGGGTTGTGTGACACATTAAAACAGGGAAACTCAGGAGGTCCACTGATGAGATGAACCAGAACCATAGCTTAACATTGGTTTTACCTAAAATTCATCTTATCATTCACATTAACAGGCTCATTTGTTATTTAAAACATGAAAACAATCAGATCTCTCCACCAGATGTGACACTGAAGGGCTCCAATGTCACGTTCTTTAAAACTGGAGTTAACACTGAGAAACAAAACATTTCAGCCAGCTGCTTATCTTCCCAGGAGTGGAAATCTGTCAGCAAATTAAGCCCAAAGTCAGAGTGTGAAGCTCAGAGAAATGACAAATAACAAAGAGCTCCATCTCAGCCTCTACAGGCCTCAGTTACCAGGGTAAAGGTTAAAGTTCAAGACAGGGCAATTAGCAAACCTAAGTCATGGCATCAAGACTTCCACAGGATCATGTGTGGAGAAAATTAAACACCAAGCAGAGTGGTGAAGAGTTGATGGTTTGGGCTGGTGATGCACCCACAGGACTTGGATCCTTTGCAGAAATTGACCTCATCTGTTAAATAAAGTCTGTCTGGCTGAAGTTTGGTCCAAACTGGGTTATCAACAGAACGATGATCCCAAACACGGCAATACATCTACAACAGAAAGGCTGAAAAAGAAAAGAATCCAGGTGCTGCAATGGTCCAGTCAAAGTCCTGACCATAACCTGATAGAAAGGATGTGAATGTCTGAAAACCACAATGAAATAAAGAAACGGAGCGCCATTTCTGGGTTCATCAGAGATACCTTTGATAGTACAGCTCTGATGATACCTGCAAAGAAGAAAATTTTTCGAAAACTGAGCCTTGCTGGGGTCCAGCTTCCTCTAATGCTGTAAATACGCTCCTGTGGATTTAAAAATAAATGCATTCATGTGAGTTTAAGGCAGCTTAGTGTTTCCACATGCAGGTCTACCTCCTCTCCTTGTTTATGTTGATTCAATGAATTTCAGGAAAATAACAATGCTGCATCACAGAAGAACTCAAAGACAAAATAAAGCCAGCCTGGTTGGTTGTTTCTAATGTAACAAATCTAGGATTGTATAAAAAGTTAAATTTAATACTTTCCAGGATTTTTTGTTAAAATAGTCCTCTCTTCTAAACTGATCAAGTCATCTGCATGTAAAGACAGGAATGTCACTCAGGATAATTCGGTCTTTAGAGTATTGTTCAGCTTTCAGCCCCTTGGTGTCCCACTGATCTCATAAATAAAATCAGTCTGGATAAAGACACGGCCACCCATAGAGGCAGATGTGATGGAGTGTGAGTCTCGGGCGCTGCAGGTTACCTCCTTGGCCCAGGCGGGCTTGTCGTTGCTGCTAGGCGCCTGATCCTTGTAGTGGTACAGTTGCTTTTTGTCCTGCGGCGGCCGCGGCGGCTCCTGCTGCTGCTGCTGCAGAGACACCAGGTAGGCTCGCTCCTGCTGCAGCTGCCTCTGCAGCCGCTCCGCCTGGCGCTGCTCCTCGATCTGCTTCCTCTTGTACTCCTGCAGACACAACAGGCAACAGAGGGTTTAACTCCACACAAAAGATGTTTGGTGGCTTTCACCTTCAAAATGCATTGAAACAGAAGTTGCTCCCATATTTCTTAAAAGTTGCAGCTGTTAAGATTGATGTTGTGCATTGTTTTTATTGCATGGGTCTCAACATTATCTAGACATTTAATGCTATAAAGAATGTAACCAGGTAACATTATAAGTAGCTCTTTGGAGTGGTGATGGTAACACACAAACCTAACATAATTGAAGATTTGCATCATGTTTTCTGAAGCCTCTGGTTCTCCTTCACTGTCACAGACTTGTGAATAAAAATCCATTCTGCAACCTAAAAACAAAAGATCTGCTCTCTGTGGGATTTGTGTTGGTGATGTTTGTCTGACTTGTAATAATCTAAGGGTTATGTTTTTATTTTATGCATTTTTGGTTAATTTTGTCTCATCTAGTTCATGTCTTCCTGATAAAATTATCAGGCTGAATTACATATATACAGTACACGCATTTATCTCAGTCTTTTAATAACTTTTTACTTGACAAAGCTAGGATAGATTTATGGCTAATGATTGTAACTGGTTGCATTTGTTTTTAAGCCAGTCTGAGGTAATATAGGAAGCAATCACTGAGATTTTTTAAATTACGGAAAAAACTAATTCATTTTCATCTCAACTTTCCTATTCCCTGATTTTCTAGCCCCCCAGTAACACTAATGTATAGCCTCCAGTCCACTAGGTGGCATAATGGACCTCAAGTTAATTTGCTAGACATGAAGAAAACGCATAAGATGTATTGAGTACTGTAGCGCTTCAAGGCTTCACTATCACAACTTGGACAACTACCAGCTCTAGTGTCCCTTGCTGTTTTGTTGTGTTTACACTGTTCATATGCACGACAACGGTTTTTCCTGAAAATAGCACGATTTGAAATATGGTTCCAAAGTGTAAAGGTTTCAAAACGTCCCGGTCGCCGTTTTGTGTAGACAGGAAGAACTGAATCTTCCTGAATGGGGTAGCCCAGGCACTTGCGCGGTATCACTGCAATCAGTAGAAATAATGGGCGTGCGCATAGCATAATGGATGCTGACTAGTTTAAAACACACAGAAGAAGATATCAACACCAACAACAGCGGATTGCAGAGTACTTGTACTACTGACTTTTGAATCTAACAATGGTTCAACAAAATACTCATTTTCTCCCTTGTTTTTTAAGTAGGAAGTGTTTGTGCAAAGAACATACTGCCAACTAGTGGTGTGGCAGAGAAATTACACCCTTTTCACGTCTACCTGTTGCCGTGTGAATGGAGAACATAATTAAAACGTTGCCATGTAGATTGTAAAAACAATCCCGTTTTTAATGGATCGTTGTGGTGTAAACAGGGCCTTTGTCTGCATCTGAAGTGCCTGTTTAGGTTCACATATATAGTATGTCTTTTCATTGATTCAGTCGTCAACTACAATGTATTTTAATTAAAGAAACTTTGGTTGTGTCAATGAACCTATTTCATAAAAACATGGTGCACTAAGACTAATGACCTTTTTAATATCTGGAATCAAAGTAAAGCTTCATTGCCATCAAAAAAGTGTATCCAGATGCCGCTGCCTGTTCTTTAACTCAGAGGGGTCATTTGTCTCTGAGTTGTCAACCACTCGCTTCAAATGAAACCTGTCCCACTTTGATCATGGAGTACTAGAAATTCACATGAAGACCGTGTGGACAACACAGATGACTTCATGCAATAATTGGATATCAAGTAAGCGCTGCACGTGTACTGCTGTGCTCCTCCCCTTGTGCCTGTTCTCCATCTCAATTAGAGGAGTAGCAAACGAGGAGTGTGTGTGGATCTGTGCGAAATAGTAACAAGAGAAAAGAACAGCTCACAACTGCAACTTGGTTCCCATCGTTCCTGTTAAAGAGGCGGTCAGTGGATTCAATTCATGAATGCCACAACACTAATGGGAGGAGTATGTGTATATTGGAGCCCAATTCTGACCCTGTGTGGATTAGAAAAATAACGTTTGCACCCATTTCTTGCATTTTGTGAAATAATTGCAATCATTACACTGTTGTGTATTTAACTGAATTAATATGATGTTCTGTTACTGTTTTATAGGTGATTACTTTCTGGTGATTCAACCCAACTGAGTCATTCATATGTGACACTTTGAAGAAAACATTAAGACCTATTTAGGTTAAGATGAACTGTCAACAACAGTGTCCAGGGATTCGAAAGATACCTTCATCAAGGATAAAGCACCAGAACTGAACATAAGAACTGGTTTCAGTGGGTCGTATCTCCAGAATCAGGGCGTTTATCTGCATCCATGTGTGTTTGCATCTTGAGTTACCAGCAGTAAAGCTTGCTCTTGCAGAAGCTGCTGTTGCAGGATCTCCAACTGCCTCTGCTCCTCCTCCAGCTGTCTACGGATATACTCCTAACCAATCAGAGGCCAGACCACGCATCAGACGCATCCAATCAGAGAGCGACCAGGCGGAACAGAAGCAAATCAGAGCCCCAGGCAACCAATGACATCAGGAGAGCAGGAAATAGTAGAGGAGGAAAAATAGAAAGAAAGAAAGAGGGCAGAAAAAAGTAGATTTATAAAAGGAGTGTTAAATTGGAGAGTTATTCAGAAACAGATGAAAAATAAAATGAAGGAAGCTGCAGGGGGCTGTAATTAGTAGAACAGAGGGGCATGCTTATAATCAAACAGTCAAGATGAAACCAGCTTTGCAGAGGAAGATGTTACTATCCTAAAAAGACAACGTTAATGACGCATTGCTCTTTTCCAAAACCTCCTCTTCCTTCCGTTTCACTTAGTGATAATCCCGCTGGTATAACAGCCTCTTTATTTTAGAACTAGATTTACCAGACAACCTCTTCAAGCAAGTCTCTAAATGACTTTCAGCATCTCCAGTGAGGAAATTACATTACATTATATTTCTGAAAATTATAACAAATTATGAATTCTGTGACAACACTTTCAAATCTGAGAAAAAAAGAGAGAGATTTATAAAATACAATCCGGATCAGTCTGTAAAGGACTACATGTAGTGGTGCTGGGTGGCTCAGTTGGTTCAGCCATGTGCAGAGACTAAAGTCCTTGATGCAGTTCTGGGTTCGATTCCTGGCTCCGACCGTTTGCTGAATGTCTTCCCTTTCTTTCTCCACCCTCTTTCCTGTCAGATTACTGTTCAATAATGGCCACTAGTGCAAAAAAAATCTTTAAAAAAAGACTACATTTAACAGATCAGCTCTTAGTTTACTGGCAAGGGTGTCAGGATTGGGTATAACAGGAATGTCGAGTGAAAGTTACGATGTTTTGGAGTTCATCACTTTGTGACAAAGTTTGTCAGACAAACATTTCTTGTTAGAATCCAACCCGTGTTTGAACTAGGGCAGCACAAAGTTAGGAAATCTAATAATTGAGATGTTGCTGTTGATAATTGTGATTCACCCACTTTTTTCCACTCTTCTCCTTGTTTTCCATCATCACAATTTTCCCACCACTTTCAGTGAGCTTAAGCCTTTTGTTGACTTAAATCTTTATCAAATTTGTGATTCGCGAAACTGGCCAACTGGCAAAATCGTTAATTGGCATGCAGAGTCTTAAGGCCTATTTCATGAAATACAAAAAATTACATCCGAGCAGAGTTTAGCGATGATGATTGTGATTCAGTATATTGTGCAGCCCTAGTTGGAGCTGTTCATACATTCACTGTGTAGTAAACCCTAACATTAGGGTCCTAGTACGTATGTCATTTATGACATGTATGACATTATCAATAACATTCTAATAATGGTCACATCACGCTAACAATATAAGACTGAATCTGTTTTTACTATTCTGATACTAAACAATAATATTAGCATCCTAATGTCAACCCTAGTTTGCTAACGATAACACTAGCATTAACACTAGCAATAATATTTCCTAACATAAATATTTCAATGCTAATGATATTAATACATTTGTAATGCTACTACCCTAGCACACCAATAATAGGTAAGAGCAGAGTGTGAAGGTTCAATTAGCAGGGTAAGAGCACAGTTTTGCTCAAAATATTGAAATGCACACAACATTATGGGTGACACACCAGAGTTCAAAAGAGGACAAATTGTTGGTGCACGTCTTGCTGGCGCATCTGTGACCAAGACAGCAAGTCTTTGTGATGTATCAAGAGCCACGGTATCCAGGGTAATGTCAGCATACCACCAAGAAGGACGAACCACATCCAACAGGATTAACTGTGGACGCAAGAGGAAGCTGTCTGAAAGGGATGTTCGGGTGCTAACCCGGATCCAAAAAACATAAAACCACGGCTGCCCAAATCATGGCAGAATTAAATGTGCACCTCAACTCTCCTGTTTCCACCAGAACTGTCGGTCGGGAGCTCCACAGGGTCAATATACACGGCCAGGCTGCTATATCCAAACCTTTGTTCACTCATGCCAATGCCAAACGTCGGTTTCCATGGTGCAAGGAGCGCAAATCTTGGGCTGTGGACAATGTGAAACATGTATTGTGCTCTGATGAGTCCAACTTTACTGTTTTCCCCACATCCGGGAGAGTTACGGTGTGGAGAAGCCCCAAAGAAGCGTACCACCCAGACTGTTGCATGCCCAGAGTGAAGCATGGGGGTGGATCAGTGATGGTTTGGGGTGCCATATCATGGCATTCCCTTGGCCCAATACTTGTGCTAGATGGGCGCGTCACTGCCAAGGACTACCGAACCATTCTTGAGGACCATGTGCATCCAGTGGTTCAAACATTGTATCCTGAAGGCGGTGCCGTGTATCAGGATGACAACGCACCAATACACACAGCAAGACTGGTGAAAGATTGGTTTGATGAACATGAAAGTGAAGTTGAACATTTCCCATGGCCTGCACAGTCACCAGATCTAAATATTATTGAGCCACTTTGGGGTGTTTTGGAGGAGCGAGTCAGGAAACGTTTTCCTCCACTAGTATCACGTAGTGACCTGGCCACTATCCTTCAAGAAGAATGGCTTAAAATCCCTCTGACCACTGTGCAGGACTTGTATATGTCATTCCCAAGACAAATTGATGTTGTATTGGCCGCAAAAGGAGGCCCTACACCATACTAATAAATGATTGTGGTCTAAAACCAGGTGTTTCAGTTTCATTGTCCAAACTCTGTAAATGCTAACATTAGTATGCTAATGCTGTTTTTACTTGTATGATAAACTCATTGTCAATGTAGCAATGTTGCATTCACCAGCTTTACTGAGCCATTTCTTTACCTTTATAGCCTACTTGAACATGATTGGATGAAATATGCTGGGTGCTGTAAAAATGCATATTTATTCCTGGTTTCTGCAACTAATTACTCAGAGGTTTTTATGAGAAAGGTTCTCAAACCTCCTCCTCTAATGGTTCATTCCTTTAACTTCTGTTTTTTTTCTTAGCAATGAAAAACGATTGACTTCAGTCGATCAGGCTCGTCTGATAAGATTTAGATGATAAAGGTCATTTAGATACTGATGCAATTTCATTTTTCGTAAGACTGGTAATCAGTGACAAAGTGAAATTAATTTATCAGAACACTTAAGGTGACCAAAGTGCTTCAACATTCAGCAAAATGACTTTTTAAATAATTGTTATATACAGTAGTGTACCTTTTAATGGATAATAAATCTAAGTTTATACCTTAAGGATTTTTAGGATTTCCCTTTCTGACTTGTCAGCCAGGTGTTTTCCTACCTGCTCTCTCTCTGCGTGCCTCCTCTCCTCCTCCCGGCGAAGCTGCTCCATCTCCTCATACCTCCTCCTTTGTTCCCGCTCCTGCTGCTTCCGGAGCTCCCGCTCCCGACGCTGTTGCTGTAGGTGGGAACAAATTTCACACAATAGTGTCAGCTGTGTGTGTTTGTGCATGTCAGGTGTGTTTCTCTGGCATTCTGATGTGCTGAGGTGCCAACAGCACAGGTTTGCTTTTCCTAACATCATATCTGAGACGGCTTTCCACAAATTAATAGTTTTAGGCAACCTGTAATTGTGCTCATTTATCTTGCGTTGGGATTATTAGCTGTTTTTTGTCTTTTATATGTGGACCATCTTCGGTTAGCCAGATTGTGCCTTTAATAAAATTTTTGTGAAACCTAAAAGACTTGATGCTACCTCCTCTAGCCGTCGCCGCTGCTCTTTCTGCTCCTCGATGCGTTTCTGCCTCTCAGCCAGTAGCTGGCGCTTGTGCTCCTCATTCTGCTGCTGCTCAAGCTGCTGACGCCGGATCAGCTCCGAGCGCTCCTTATTGGCTAGCTGGAGGCGCAGGAAGTCCCGCCTGAGAGTGGACTCACCGGGGATGTTGATGATTGAGCTGAAAAGCAGCCGACAGGGCGAGAGTCAAAGGCGGCATCATCTAGCAACGGTTGAGCTGTTTAGTGACACTAAGCTTAGCTTTTTGTTTCATAATCACATTTAATGTAGTAGTGAGGCTAGCATCACAGCAACATTCAACCGAATCCCATCTGTAACCTTCCCTCAACTCCACAGCTCTGGCCCTTTATTTTGCATGTTCACTTTAGGGAGAGAGTTGCTCTGGTCCTTTTTGGTTTATAAATCCTGCATTACATCTGTGATTATCTTCTCTGACCCTATGGTCATAGATTTCTCAAGGTGACTTGGAAAAGAAGAAGTATGAGTTGCACATGCAAAAACATTCACAAATATAAGCGCTATCTCTGTTTGAACCATTTATTCATTCATCTTCTGTACCGCCTAATCCATAGTGGGTCACGGGGAAGCTGGTGCCTATCTCCAGCAGTCTATGGGCGAAAGGCAGGGTACACCCTGGAGTCAGTCCATCGCAGTGCAAAACAGACACACACAGGACCAACAACCACGCACACACTCAATCAACAGTCATGTTTTTATTGTAAGCAGTATACGGATGCCATTAGTCCTTTGGTTTAATTACCTCTTCCTTGCTGCATGACTCCCGCCTTCTCTCTGTTTCTGTATCAATACTCTGAATAATGACCCCTACTTCCACATTTGGTCATGATCTTCTTGGACTTTGAGTTTAATTTTCTTTAGGTCCTGTATATTGTTTGGTGTTTTTGGTACTTTTGTGTGTTCACTTGTAATTTAGTTAATCCCTGTCTATTTTGATCAGTTTTTTAAATCACTATTCGCCCTGGTTTATTTGAGCCATTTCCCCTGGGTGCCTCATTTCATGGTCTCCCACAGCTGCTTCATATTCAGTTAATTTGTCTCATCTGTTCCCTCTCTGTATATATATGCTTCCAAGGTTTTTCAAGCATTGTGAGATCCTCCCATTGCCAGCATCTTATGTCTTGCTGGTTCTTTTAATGCAGTTTACCCCTTTCGTTTTGCAAGTTTGTTGACCCTTTTATCCCCAAATATCCACTCAGACATGATCTTTTCTGTCCCCTAACTGTTTTTGGGTCCTATTCAGGAGCAAAATGAACTACAATGAATTACACTTGATAACATGATTGACTTCCTGAACAAGCATAAGACAAAAACCCATTTCAGGCGTGTTGAAGGTTTACATGAAATATAGAGTATTTGCTGCTACATAAAGGCAAAGATGCTATGTAACATAGGCTGCTGCAGAGGATAAGCTTAGCTGAATTGAAATCTGTGACCTACTCGCAGTCTCTGTCTGGCCTGGAGGCTCTGGGGGGGTTCAAGGTGTTACCTTAATGCTGAGGAGCATCTGCATAAAGTTCAGTGCAGTCAATGGCAGGACCATCTGGCCTCACCTTGTTCCCTCTCTATATCACTGCAGGTTTCCATGTTACCTTGCAAGTGGTTCCCCTGGAGATTTTCTTACTTGAGATGCAGTAAGAAATCGGCTGGTTGCCGGGACCCGTAGATTTAAGGTCTGATTTTTTTTTCTGCTTGTTGGACGTACTATATATCTTAGCTCCAGCATCTTGTTCTACAGAGGCATGTTGCCTGTTAATTCAGACTGCTGCATAAAGACAGAGTCAGCCTACAGCAGATAACAGGAAGGGTAAACATATTGGAGCAAAATTGCTGTTTTTTTTCTTTTAAGTTTCAACCTTTGTCTGTCATGGAAAAAGGAGTTTTTAGTGTTGGTGGCCTTTTTGGAAATCTCTGGGTTAAGGTTGATCATCTCATTCTCTCAAGAACATACACAGACCTGCTGTTTAAAGTAAGTAATGCTAACTGGGCTAATAGTGCTAAAATGTCAAAAGGTCTAGTCTAGTTCTTGGTTGTAATCTGAAAACGCACCATAAAGGCATAATGTTCAAGGCTGCATCTGTTTCCATAAGAGGAATCTACAACAGCTGACACCAAAACAACATATCCATATTTTATGCATTCTCTGTTAGTTTAACACTTGAGAGTAAATCCCAACCTATTTTTAAATTCCGACGGATTTTTCCTACCTGGGCTCTCCGATATCCCTCTCTTCATCCTCCTCTTCACTCCCACTGTACTCATATTCAGTCTCATCTGTCAGAGAAAAATTGCTTCATGTTAGCTTTGGATGTGTTAAAACAGCTGTCAGAAGCTGTGAGGTGAGTCAGGGGGATGCAGCCTCACCCCTCTCTCCTCTCCTCTTCTTGGTGCGGTCGATGTGGTCCTTCAGCTGGATCCGAACCTGCCGCTCGTTGGGAAGGTCTCTGATGAACGGGTGTTTGAGGAGTTGCTCGGTGCTCGGCCGCTGGCTGTGGCTCTTCACTAGACAGCTCTCTATGAATGACTGGAACTTCTTTGACCTGGCGACACACGTGCACACACACAAGTCAAATCATCTTTCATTATTCATTTCGTCTCTAAGAGGTAGCTTTAAAGGTCTGAAAGATCACTGTCTTTTCACTAATGCCTTTAAGTTTATGAGACTCACCACTTCTTTGACTTGAGTCTTGGAGCAGGGTTTCTAGGGATGAGGAAGAGCGCTCTCATCGGATGCATGTCGCACAGAGCTGAGGATGAAAAGGAGGATCACAAGGAAAGGGAACAGAGCAAAAAAGTAAAGGAAACAAAGAGAAAGTGAAAGGACAGGGAAAGTATAATAAGGAAAAGGAAATGAAAGAAAATGATAATAAGGAAAATCAAAGGAAAGAAAAGAACAACATAGAAAACAAATGGAAGGTATAGAAAAGAAAGTATATATGTAAGATGGAAAACAGTAGGAAGGAAAGCAAATAAGAAAAGATAGGATAGGATAAGGCAGAAAACAATCAGAAGGTAAATAAAAGAAAGAAAAGGACATAAGTAGAAGTAAAGAAAAATGATAAAGGAAAGAAAGGGAAAATGGAAAATTAGAAAGAACCAGTACGGATTTAGTGGTTTTGAAGACAAATTGTGCTGATTATCAGTCGAAGGGAGTGTAATCACACTTACGTGGTGCTCCCTCAGCCATCTCTATGGCTGTGATGCCGAGCGACCACAGATCACTCTGCAGAGAGACAAACACATCCTCACAACGTGTTACCCACTCAACACTTCCAGTTTCTGAAAGACGGGTCCACGGGTCAATGTACTCGTCAAGTGATAAAAATACAGACAGAAACATTACCCATCTGCCACTGCTGCTGTTGAGTTCTGCCTTCATTTAAACACAATTACCTTTTTCTGTGTTTAGTTTCAGCCTGTGACAACTGCTGGGCTCTTACTGGAAGATAAACTTAGGCTTTTCTGACACATTAAACCCTGGAGGGTTGGAGTTAATGGTGAAGGCGCTCATCCTCCACCAGCTCGCCGTAGGGGTTCATTCTGTCCTCATTACTGCACATCCTTCAAACAGCAACCACAGCAGACTGCCTATTTTTCAAAGGATGCTTCTCAGTTTTGTTGTCTGTTCAGTAGAATAGTAATAGTCCTCGATTGCAAGAATCCAAAACCCAACAGATGTAATAATTTTTCCAAAGGTCACTTTGGAATCGTTTTATACAGCTACAAGTAGTCTGATTATGTGACTGTCGAGGTGTTGAACTTTAAGGGCAAGAAGGCAAGTAAAGAGAAAATCCAATACAAAAACCTTTTTCAGTTTACACTTAACTGCAATCTGCCTCAACTATTTAAGTATAAGGTTCTCATTAGGCTTAAGGTTCTTTAAAGACCTGAGGACCTCTAAAGATTTAAAATCTCTGATTTCTTCAAAATGTTCTCAAAAGGTTTGATGTCTTTAAAAAGTTTATGGTCCTTTAAAGGTTGAATGTGATTAAAGAGTTTAAGCTCCTTAATAGGTCTAAGGTTCTCTTAAGGTTTGAGGTCCTGAATAGGTTGAAGGTCCTCATAAGGTTTGAGGTCCTCAAAAGGTCTAAAGTCCTTAAAGTGGAACAAAACCCTATGTGTAGCATAACCCCGCCCCCCAAACAAATGTCGAAAAATGCCACCAAAGTGGGCGTTGCCAAGAGACACTGAGGGGCGTGGTCAAGTGTGGAGATGAGCAGAGGGGGTTAAGCGGAGGTGCAGTCAGGAGTATGAGGGAAAGTGGCAGCTAGCTTAATTTCATATATTGAAACATGGAGAGGAAGCAGAGCGGCGCTGGTGGTGTCGCCACGGATCGGTCTTTTGATGTGGGGGATTTTTCAACCCTCTCGTGACCAGAGGTTAAGAGAGGCTTTGTGGAGCCCAACGGGTCTGAGCCTTATCAGTTCAAGTTGCGGGCTCAAAGTGCTGACTTAGCGATGCCTGAAGCTGTCACTGCCGAGGCAGAGGAGGACAGCATTGGTCCAGTTTCTGAGTGGTAAAGTGATGTTAGCAGCATCATTACCAACATGGGCTAACATTCAAAGCAGTAACAAACTTTCTGAAAGTTTACATGTTGATTTACATTATCTCCTGTAAAGCATATCATCAAAGGTATAAAGCATAAAACGCTGAGATCAATGCTCGCAATTCCCTGACTCGCTACAGCGGCGTGTCTAAGTGAGATGGTTTTATCTGAATGTGGTACGTAGACATGTACCAAGCTGTATTGTTGAACCAACAGGAAATTCAACTGCAGTAGCCACCGTTCAACCCTAAGAGGGCAGCACTATGGCAGTTTTAGAACAAATATTGCACAATTAAACAAGTTTTAAAAATGTAAAAAATTGCACAGTAAAATAAAGATAAAACCGTCAAGGTCCAATTTATACAGGGTATCTGCAAAAAAACTTGATTTGGAGTTTAGTTTCACTTTAATAGGTCTAGGGTCCTAATAAAGTTGATGTCCTCAAAAAGTTGAAGGTCCTTAATAGATCTGGGGTCCACATAAGGTTTGATGTCTTCAAAACGTTTAAGGTTCTTAGAAGTCCTCAGAAGGTTGGAGATTTGAGATCCTCATAAAGTTTAAGGTCCTTTAAAGGTCTGAGGTTCTCCAAAGGTTTAAGGTGCTCACAGGTTTGAGGTCCTTAAAATCTTTAGGGTCCTCAAAAAGTTTAACACACTCGAAAGGTTGTAGGTCTCTAAACGTTGATGGTCCTTTAAAGGTCTGAGATGCTAAAAAGGTTTGAAGACTTAGGATATTTTTTTCAAAATATAGTCTTACGAACAGTCCATAACTAGTAGTAAATGATCCTTCTTATTTCATAATTATTTTTATTGCAACACTCAAAGAACTGTTTTAAAGTTCCTTCATTCTGGTTGGTTTTCACCTTGATCCCACAAACAAACATCAGACCTACCTTGAAGTCATATGTGGCGTCAGGGTTCTCATCACATGCGATGACCTCCGGGGCCATCCAGTACGGCGTCCCGATGAACGTGTTCCTTCGCCCCACTGTGCGGTCCAGCTGGGCACTCACACCAAAATCCACTGTGGAAATACAAACAATACTGAAGAAGGTGTAGGACTGGGCTTTACAGTGCCTTGCGAAAGTATTTGGCCCCCTTGAACTTTTCGACCTCTTGCCACATTTCAGGCTTCTAACATAAAGATATAAAATTCTAATTTTTCTGAAGAATCAACAACAAGTGGGACACAATCGTGAAGTGGAATGAAATTTATTGGATGTGTCAAACTTTTTTAACAAATAAAAAACTGAAAAGTGGGGCGTGTAATATTATTTGGCCCCTTTACTTTCAGTGCAGCAAACTCACTCCAGAAGTTCAGTGAGGATCTCTGAATGATCCAGTGTTGTCCCAAATGACTGATGATGATAAATAGAATCAACCTGTGTGTAATCAAGTCTCCGTATAAATGCACCTGCTCTGTGAAAGTCAAAGGGGTCCGTTCAAAGCGCAGAGAGCATCATGAAGACCAAGGAACACACCAGGCAGGTCCGAGATACTGTTGTGGAGAAGTTTAAAGCCGGATTTGGATACAAAAAGATTTCCCAAGCTTTAAACATCCCAAGGAGCACTGTGCAAGCAATCATATTGAAATGGAAGGAGTATCAGACCACTGCAAATCTACCAAGACCCGGCCGTCCCTCTAAACTTTCATCTCGAACAAGGAGAAGACTGATCATAGATGCAGCCAAGAGGCCCATGATCACTCTGGATGAACTGCAGAGATCTACAGCTGAGGTGGGAGAGTCTGTCCATAGGACAACAATCAGTCGTACACTGCACAAATCTGGCCTTTATGGAAGAGTGGCAAGAAGAAAGCCATTTCTCAAAGATATCCATAAAAAGTCTCATTTAAAGTTTGCCACAAGCCACCTGGGAGACACACCAAACATGTGGAAGAAGGTGCTCTGGTCAGATGAAACCAAAATCGAACTGTGTGGCCACAATGCAAAACGATATGTTTGGCGTAAAAGCAAAACACAGCTCATCACCTTGAACACACCATCCAAACTGTCAAACATGGTGGTGGCAGCATCATGGTTTGGGCCTGCTTTTCGTCAGGAGGGACAGGGAAGATGGTCAAGATTGATGGGAAGATGGATGGGGCCAAATACAGGACCATTCTGGAAGACAACCTGTTGGAGTCTGCAAGAGACCTGAGACTGGGACGGAGATTTATCTTCCAGCAAGACAATGATCCAAAACATAAAGCCAAATCTACAATGGAATGGTTCACAAATAAACGTATCCAGGTGTTGGAATGGCCAAGTCAAAGTCCAGACCTGAATCCAATCGAGAATCTGTGGAAAGAGCTGAAGACTGCTGTTCCCGAACGCTCTTCATCCAACCTCACGGAGTTGAGCTGTTTTGCGAGGAAGAATGGGCAAGAATTTCAGTATCTCGATGTGCAAAACTGATATAGACATACCCCAAGCGACTTGCAGCTGTAATTGCAGCAAAGGGTGGCGCTACAAAGTATTAACGCAAGGGGGCCGAATAATATTGCACGCCCCACTTTTCAGTTTTTTATTTGTTAAACACGTTTGACACATCCAATAAATTTCATTCCACTTCACGATTGTGTCCCACTTGTTGTTGATTCTTCACAAAAAATTAGAATGTTATATCTTTATGTTTGAAGCCTGAAATGTGGCAAGAGGTTGAAAAGTTCAAGGGGGCCAAATACTTTCGCAAGGCACTGTATGTTGACACCATTTAATAGTGGGTTTCTAAGTGCAACCGGATGCACCGACAGTTTCTCACCCAGTTTAACCTCTGCGTTTTCCGTCAATAGCACGTTCTGACCCTTTATATCTCTGTGGATGACCTTGTGTTGGTGGAGATGGGTTAGTCCCTGAAGAAAGATGCAGGGTAAATCCCATAAGCACCATAATGTTAAAACAATTTCTAGAAAAACATTGATCTACCTGGTATTCCTCAGGGAACATTAGTTCAGGGCAAAAAGTGTCTAGTCTTTATACTATATTTTCCTAAGATAACACTATTCATTTCTGTTTTGGTCCTCACCCTGAGGATCTCCCTGCAGATGTAGGCGATCCACTCCTCCTTCAGAGAGTTCCCTTTGGTGTTTTTGATCAGGTCCGTCACAGATCCCGCCCCACAGAACTCCATCACCAGCTGTCAGAGGAATAAACATGCTTCAAATGGGATCCAGATTTTATCAGAAAAAAACACCTCCAGATAGACTGTAAACATTTAATCTGTTTATTAAAACAAACCCATACCCATAACTGGTCATCCATTCCTGGAGGGTTTTTCTTGATAAAAGCTCCATAATAGGTTGCAATATTCCTGTGGTGACTGTACTTCTTCAGCATGTTAATCTCAGCTTTAATCTCCTCTTCCTCCTCCTGAAGAATGAAAACAAGCAGATATAAAGATTCACAAGGATTCGTAAAGCTACAGAAATATTTAAAGTGCTGCAGCAAGGCAGTAACAATAGGCTGTGTGCTGATAAGACCCGTACTCCGGTGACGTCCATGACCTTGATGGCAGCAAGCTGGCCTGTTTTGACATGGCGACCCTGAAAAAAAACAATATCAGATCAAAATAAGTAAATGTAAAGATTCAGGTAATTTTTATATTTTTGCATCAATGAGTGATCATCAGTGTGAATTAATGCAGATGTTTTGAAACTTTGCTTTGTACAGATTTAAACCACAATCCCAAGTCAGAAAGACAACAGCAATGGCCTTAGAGAGCAACTGCTGCAGCCCATCCATCTTGAAAGGGTTATAAGAACATTTCCTAACACTTATTCTACAGAGAGGAAGACTATTCCCTAGTAGAAAACATTTAAGACAGTTGCCAATCTTCCCAGGAGTGGACATCCCAGCAAATCTACCCGAAGGACAGAGCACATAATGCTCAGAGAAAGGACAACAAATCCATTTCAGACTCTACAGGCTTCAGTAAGCAGGATAAAAGGTAAATATCATGACAGGACAGCAAGAAAAAGACTGACTCAATTGGGTCTTCTTTCCTAAAAGAACACGATAACACAACTTAGGTTTGTAATGTTGCATCTCAAATGGACCAAATAACTTGTAGGACAAGGTCCTTTGGACAAATGAGACCAAGGTAGAGATGTTTGGCCATGATGCACAGCATCAAAAAAAAAAATGCAACAGAACAAACACCACCTGGTAAGCACAGTGGTGGAGGTCTGATGATTTAGGTTTGTTCTACAGCTACAGGACATGGGCACCTTTCACTGATTGAGTCGCCGATGATCTCCTCTGTATACCAATGTGTTCCAGAATCAAATGTGAGTCCATCTGTCTGACAGCTGAAGCTTGGCCCAAACTGGGTCATCAACAGGGCAATGACCCCATACACAGCAATAAATCTACAACAGAGCAGCTGAAAAAGAAAAGCATCAAGACGCTGCAATGGCCCAGTCCAGACATTAACCTGATTGAAATGCTTAGGCAAGCAATCCGTTTTACAAAACATGCACAAGGGCTGCTAAATATTAGAAAAAAACTCAGTTTGCAATGTGATTATTACTATTGCAATTTAACAAAAAGATATCACTCTTTTGCCTATTTCTTTATCTCTCTTAATCTTCAGCTGCTTTCATTGATATCTTGTCAAAACCGTCTGGTTGAGAACCATATATAAAAATGGACAGAAATGACTTTATATATTATTTCAGTCACTTTATTACTGACTTTATGAATCATTTTATGCAATTTCTTGTGTTTTTATTTGATTTTCTGTCTTGAATTTCATTTAATTCGTCTCCGTCGTTGGGTTTCTCTCGACTTTGTATGAGCCTGCTTCCACAGCTCTGAATCATCGCCCACATCTCCCCTTTTCCCAGTTGGAAAAAACAGCTGAACCAAACAGAGCTTCGCAGGCTGGATTAAGAGTGGAGACGTGATCTTCTTGCCCCCACCAAAAAAAGCAATGAAAACAGAGTAAATCATGGATGACAGAGACTCAGCTGTGCAGCTTTCTTAAAGGTTTAACATAGATACGGCACTTTCCACACATAGGCTCAAAGTCTATACATTCACACAAAAATACACCAATGATCGCGATTAGTGTGTTGTGCTTTTTATAGAAATACAATAAGATGATTTCCCTGATTTTAACTTGCTTTTGCTGAGATAATTAATTAACTTTTTCATCTCTATGTGACCATTTCAAATTATTATTTTAATTGCTGTAATAATTTGTGAAAATATTTCTAGAATCTTTGTCTGGCTAATTGAAGTTACAGTTAAATCTTCTATCAAATGTACCCAGTCTAATATCTGCTCATATTCAAAGCGTCCAAGCTGAAAACAGAGCTCAACAAACCTGTAGGAAACATTTCAATATGTCTTTAAAAGAAAAACTGAGATGAGTGGAAAAGCAGAAGTAGAAAGAATAAATATAAGGCCTTAATGGATGATCCGCAAATGATCCGTGTATGAAAGTCGTGGATATCGTATTCCCCATAACTTTGAAGTATTCAATGTTTCCTTCCCATAGAAAGTATCCTTGGCTAATTGTTTCTGTGTTAGGCTGTCTCCTTCCTGGACAGAGCCATGGTTGGAGCTGTTGCTGCCATTAACTTTGTGTGCTCTCCTTGCTTTTCTTTGCCATAGAAAGTACACCTAGCACAGTGCTTCTGTATTTAGCCATGCCTCTTCCTTGGATGGAACCATTAACATTATTGCTGTCAATGACTTTGTGTACTCTTTATGTTTATTTTCTGTTTGTGTGTTTAGCTGCTGTGGTTTTCCAAGATGACATTGGCAGAGTTATTGCTATCCCTACCTTTGAGTAAGCACTTCTATTTTTGTTTCATTTCTGACTATTGTATTTAGCTTTGTCCTGTTCCTTTATGCGGCCATTAAAGGAGCTATTGGCTTCATTTAGTCCTCTTATTGCTTTAATTTCCCCATGAAAATAATCCTGACCCAGTTTTTCCTTGTTAAGCTGTGTCTTTTTCTGGACAAAACCATTGATGAACCTATTACTGGCACCAACTGTACATGTATGTGCTCTTCATCCATGACAGTAGGTGCAGATGAAAATATGAAGACTGAGTTTACACAATTTGTTTTTAAACGAATTAAACTAGTCAAGTTTATGACAAAAACTAATGTTTTTATGGGTCTTCAAACTGTCTGGTTCCTCTTCAGTTCTTCCTACATATAACTGAGTCTAACTCTACAACAAAACAGTGTCTCAGTACTGAGTTTAGTCAGTTTAGCATAAAAGGTTAAATGTTGAAGAAGAGTCTATAATGTGAGGAAGGAACAGGAAACAGAAGCTGAGAGACAAACAGAGGGATGCGAAGAAGAGACTCTCCGTCCTCTGAGGTGATTTTGGTCTTGTCAGAAACAGTCAGCGTCTGATGCAACACTGAGTAACTGAGACGTGTGTGAACGCTGAAGTGACCCTGTGTGTGTGTGAAGCACACACGCTGCCATCACTTTGCCTCCCTCGAAGCCTCCCCATTGGCTTGCTGGGGTGCCTGGCCTGTTGCTATGGTTACCATGAGGAAACAGAGTCTGTGCGATGAAGTGAATGAATTTCCACTTTCCCAGCCTCAGCAGCTGCGGTGATACTGACTTCAGAGTCACCGGAGGAAACTCAGGGTTATCTTTTTTCTCCTTTCTTTAAAACAGGTTCTTGAAATGAAACATATTGAACTTGTGATAAACAGGCAGCTGTTCAAGCTATAAACCCATTAACTGAGCCAAAACCAAATTAAAAGTGCTGTTAAAGCAGGAAGTTCAGAACTCAATGAATAAAATTACAGTCTGTGGCACTGCTCAGGTGTTATGAGAGCCCAGGCTGCTCTGATAGTGGCCTTCAACTCTTCTGGCGTATTGCATCTTCCTCTTCACAATACCCCATAGATTTTCTATGGGGTTAAGGTCAGGTGAGTTTTCTGGCCAATTAAGTACAAGGAGACCATGGTCCTTAAACCAGGTACTGGTAGCTTTGGCACTGTGTGCAGGTACCAAGTCCAATTGGAAAATGAAATCTGCATCTCCATAAAATTGGTCAGCAGTAGGAAGCATGAAGTGCTCTAAAACTTCCTGGTAGACAGCTGTGTTGACCTTGGACCTCAGAAAACACAGTGGACCAATACCAGCAGATGATATGGCACCCCAAACCACCACTTACTGTGGAAACTTTACTCTGGACCTCATGCAACGTGGATTCTGTGCCTCTCCTCTCTTCCTCCAGACTCTGGTACCTTGATTTCCAAAGGAAATGCGACATTTACTTTCATCAGAGAACATAACTTTGGAGCAGTCATCAGCAGCCCAGTCCTTTTTGTCTGTAGGCATTCTGACGCTGTTCAAAAGTGGCTCGACACAAGGAATGCGACAGCTGAAACCCATGTCTTGCATACGTCTGTGCGTGGTAGTTCTGGAAGCACTGACTCCAGCTGCAGTCCACTCTTTGTGAATCTCCCCTACATTTTATGAATGGGCTTTGTTTCACAATTCTCTCCAGGGTGCAGTTATCCCCATTGCTTGTACACTTTTTTCTACCACATCTTTTCCTTCCCTTCGCCTCTCTGTTAATGAGCTTGGACTCAGAGCTCTGTGAACAGCCAGCCT
This sequence comes from Crenichthys baileyi, assembly GCA_036173005.1. Taxonomy (NCBI): domain Eukaryota; kingdom Metazoa; phylum Chordata; class Actinopteri; order Cyprinodontiformes; family Goodeidae; genus Crenichthys; species Crenichthys baileyi. Next base: position 1,002,437 of record JAHHUM010000586.1, on the reverse strand, counting down.
CTTTAGCAATGACCTTTTGTGTCTTGCCCTCCTTGTGCAACGTGTCAATGGTCGTCTTCTGGACAACTGTCAAGTCAGCAGTCTTCCCCATGATTGTGTAGCCTACAGAACTAGACTGAGAGACCATTTAAAGGCCTTTGCAGGTGTTATGAGTTAATTAGCTGATTAGTGTAACACCAGGTGTCTTCAATATTGAACTTTTTCACAATATTCAAATTTTCTGAGATACTGAATTTGGTGTTTTCATTAGTTGTCAGTTATAATCATCAACATTAAAAGAAATAAACATTTGAAATACAGGGGTTGGACAATGAAACTGAAACACCTGGTTTTAGACCACAATAATTTATTAGTATGGTGTAGGGCCTCCTTTTGCGGCCAATACAGCTTCAATTCGTCTTGGGAATGACATATACAAGTCCTGCACAGTGGTCAGAGGGATTTTAAGCCATTCTTCTTGAAGGATAGTGGCCAGGTCACTACGTGATACTAGTGGAGGAAAACGTTTCCTGACTCGCTCCTCCAAAACACCCCAAAGTGGCTCAATAATATTTAGATCTGGTGACTGTGCAGGCCATGGGAAATGTTCAACTTCACTTTCATGTTCATCAAACCAATCTTTCACCAGTCTTGCTGTGTGTATTGGTGCGTTGTCATCCTGATACACGGCACCGCCTTCAGGATACAATGTTTGAACCATTGGATGCACATGGTCCTCAAGAATGGTTCGGTAGTCCTTGGCAGTGACGCGCCCATCTAGCACAAGTATTGGGCCAAGGGAATGCCATGATATGGCACCCCAAACCATCACTGATCCACCCCCATGCTTCACTCTGGGCATGCAACAGTCTGGGTGGTACGCTTCTTTGGGGCTTCTCCACACCGTAACTCTCCCGGATGTGGGGAAAACAGTAAAGGTGGACTCATCAGAGAACAATACATGTTTCACATTGTCCACAGCCCAAGATTTGCGCTCCTTGCACCATTGAAACCGACGTTTGGCATTGGCATGAGTAACCAAAGGTTTGGCTATAGCAGCCCGGCTGTGTATATTGACCCTGTGGAGCTCCTGACGGACAGTTCTGGTGGAAACAGGAGAGTTGAGGTGCACATTTAATTCTGCCGTGATTTGGGCAGTCGTGGTTTTATGTTTTTTGGATACAATCCGAGTTAGCACCCGAACATCCCTTTCAGACAGCTTCCTCTTGCATCCACAGTTAATCCTGTTGGATGTGGTTCGTCCTTCTTGGTGGTATGCTGACATTACCCTGGATACCGTGGCTCTTGATACATCACAAAGACTTGCTGTCTTGGTCACAGATCCGCCAGCAAGATGTGCACCAACAATTTGTCCTCTTTTGAACTCTGGTGTGTCACCCATAATGTTGTGTGCATTTCAATATTTTGAGCAAAACTGTGCTCTTACCCTGCTAATTGAACCTTCACACTCTGCTCTTACTTATTATTGGTGTGCTAGGGTAGTAGCATTACAAATGTATTAATATCATTAGCATTGAAATATTTATGTTAGGAAATATTGGGATTGGAGAAAGTGTCCCACACACTCTGCTCTTACTGGTGCAATGTGCAATCAATTAATACTGGCTACCAGGCTGGTCCAATTTAGCCATTTAGCCAATTTAACCTCTCACACTAAAATGACAGGTGTTTCAGTTTCATCGTCCAACCCCTGTAAGTCTGTGTGTAATGAATGAATATAATATACAAGTTTGAATGGAATTACTGAAATAATTTTTTTTTTCATGATATACTAATTTTATGACCAGCACCTGTGTGTGTATATATATATATATATATTATATATTCCTCAAGAGCAACGTTTCGAATCATCCCTTCTCCAACACATGGGGCCCCCTGTTATAAATAAAAAACAAAACTGAAAAGTAATCTCTTGCCGTTTCTACTTTTCATTTTACTTTGTGTTTCATACAATCCTGTGTAAAAAACAACTATGACATGAACTGTAGCTCCATCCAGTTTTTCATCAACCCCTCATTTCTTTCTATTTTTATCCCATTCATTATGCAAACGTAGAGTCCAACTAGAAAATATAAATAACTGGAGGACAAAAGAAGCGTTAGTCAGCAGATTACAGGATCTGAAAGTCGAGCTTTTAAGAAACTGAAACAGGACCTGAGAGATCATCATCCTGTAGTTGATTATCTGTTCCCCGTGTTTTCCGCCACAAGTTTGTTGGGAATCACCTCGTTGGTGCTGGAATCCTGGTTTCTTTTTGTCGAACTGTTCACTTTGTTTCATGGTTTTGATTAAACAAGTGGGAACAAATTGTGTCTTTTTTACAGGCTGTTGATAAAGTGTTCATTTGAAAATGACTTTACAGCCTCCAAGACCTCTCAGGGTGTTCATGGCCAGATCACAGCAAAAGTGGAAAACCTAATTTTAGTATGAAGGCAGTCAAGATGCTGCTAACCTTTTATCACTCCTCTGATGATTCTTAGCCATCCAATGCAATGCTACCATCGCAGCTGTTTCCATGACCTTGCCCTACTTACAGGTTTTTCCTATACATATGGGAGATTTCTGCACCTCTACCAACAGTTTTAGTCTTGCTCTGTAGGAGGAAACACCACCAACATTTTAATCATAACCAGCAGCATGAGAAGATGCAGGTGAATGAGTTTTCTGTGTAGTGCACCACCAGGCTAAAAGTCCTGAACACAGATTTTAATCTGCTGCAGGACTCTGTAAGCACACCTTGGTAGGTGCAGTCAATAGTAATCATACAACAGAAATCCTAAATCTGTGTGTTTTTAACTAGTCAATATATGGTTCTGCGATAGATTTTTTCCTGCCAAATGGACTCAATCATTTCTACTGGCGCTGAATGCTTACCCAATATGAGGCGCTGGTGCAAAGTCAATGACCTAGTCTTTCAGTGGTTAACCCTGTCTCTCCTAGACATAGCTACTCTGGTATCCTTTATACTCTAGCCTTGAAAACTGGCTCAGAGTTTATCTGCTTAGCAGTCTTTCTCTCCTAGATGAAGCCACTGAAGAAGCTACAACCAATAATGTTTTACTTTCTTTTCCATAGAAAGTACTCCTGGATCAGTGCTTCTGTGTTCTTTTTCTCTCTCTGCTCTGCTCTCTCAAACCCCCAGTCGGTCGTGGCAGATGGCCGCTCACACTCAGCCTGATTCTGGTTCTGCTGGAGGTTTCTTCCTGTTAAAAGGGAGTTTTTCCTCTCCACTGTCGCTACATGCATGCTCAGTATGAGGGATTGCTGCAAAGTCAACGCCAGTGACTGTCCACTGTCTCTACATGCTCATCCAGGAGGAGGGAATGCTGCAAGTCACTGACTGGATGCAATCTGCTGGGTTTCCTTAGATAGAAAAACTTTTTAACCAGGTTGAATAATAAACTAAACATGACTTTATTGTTTGATTACTGTGATCAATTAGAATGTATGAACCTGACTTGGAATCCGTATGATTCGATTGAATTGACTTTGTAAAGTGCCCTGAGACGACGTGTTGTGAATTGGCGCTACATCGATAAACTTAATTGAATTGCTAAAAAGTTAATGACTCAAAGTAATCAGCTGAGTTTACATAGATAATATTTGACATTATAATCCAAATGACACTGTGTTGTATTGTAATTAAATATACCCTGTTTATATGATTGTACTGTATCAGTATGAATTTAATTAGTTGTTTAATTCTCCTTCTTAATAGTTAAAGTTCTAAAAGGGTGCACATCTTTTCTTTTAAAGGATAAAGCTTGCAACTCTCAAAATCTGTTCAGCCTACTTATGATAATTATACCTGAAACAGTAACCAGAAACACACTAATGATATGAATAACTTCTCCATGTTTTCAGCCACCTGGGAACACAGCGTCTGCCTTCTGTATTTACATTTGGTTCCCCCGGCCCAGACACATCCAACTAATAAACAGACGTGGCTTGTAGTGACAGGTTTGGCCCAACACTGATTCATCCCCTCAGTTATGTCCCAGAATGAGTCGTAGCTCAGAGCTAAATATTTTGGAAATGGTCAAGTTATGGACAAGGGTGAGTGGAAAAAACTGCCAAGGTCCAACGAAAAACTCTGAAAGACCTTCAGGAAGTCTTGAGAACTATTAATCTGGACCACGTTAAAAAATGACAGGAAACGATAAAACTTTGCGCTCAAAGTTACCACGCTGTATGAAACTGTAAAGCTACAGAGGTAATTTAAAGCTTGTTTGCATTCAAAGGAGAATGTTTCCATCAAACCTCGAAAAACTTTCTGAACTAATACAGATTTTCTAAAGAAATCTCAAATTTATAATCATATGTCATAACTTTATGACAACTTGGCTGTTAAAAAGTTAATTAATTAAAGATATAAACTCCAGCACCGGTTCTGGATTTGGGAGGGATTTTCTCACCAAATTCATAATCCAGATGGGTGTGTGAAGCGACTCTTTGGACCACAGGTTAAGTGTGGGAAGTATGGCTGTGACTGCAGGACAAATGGCAGCAATCCACCTCGATGAAGCAATAAAAGCAGAGGCAGATAAAGCAGGGCAGATGAAAGGAAGCGATAAAATCTCAGAGAGGCTCTTTGTTTTGCTATCTCTTTTCCCCTGACACTGACCGTCGGCCAGACAATCTCCCAAAGGTGACGCTGAGCTCCCAGCGTGAGTTGGCCTGTTTGTGTGTGTGTGTGAGAGATGGAGATTATGGCAAAGGCTTGAGATGGCTGCATTAAAACAGTATCTGAATCGACACATACAAGCAGCGAGGGCGAGATAAAGATAGAGTCGAAGCGAGAACGGGGGGGTGGAGGTGGCAGCTGAGGAGGAGGATCTGAAGATGGAAAAAGTCGTAGCAGAATATTGTTCTGTTGCAGACCGAGGCCCAAAAACAACACACCTCAGGTACCGCATTCGGGCATGCCTCACATTCCTAACCCAGACACAAGCCTTGACACATGAAGACAGAATCAGTTTAACACAAGCTGAGTTTCCTTGCTGCACTCCAACACAGCAAGTCGCCTGGAAACGGAGCTCATTGTCCGTGTGGTAATGCAAACCGTCAAAACTGGCATTTCAGAAGTCAGCTGAAAAAGTTCAACCAAGAATAGAAACAGCAGACTTTCAGAAAGGCATAAGGCTCCCCAGTCAGCAGCATGTTGTCGTTTTAAGAACTTAAAAAACTGTGTGTTCATCAGAATATCAGCTGGAACATTAGCTCATCGGTGCAGAACATTTTTAAAAATACATTTCTGCTGTTTTCAACAACATCTGAGGCAGCAGCAGAAGAAACAAGCTTTTGCATGTGTGAGCCTGACGTACGCGCTGGAACAAAGATCAGGTTGTGATAAATGTTCTGCAGGTCTGTGTTTCACACCAAACATCAGCTCTTGAGTTCAAACATTTGCATGTTTTTACCTTTCAAATACGATGTGAAGAGGCTTTGCATTATCTTCAAAATACAGGAACAAAGTTTGTGGTGGTTAGAAACTTCCAGGCATTTTATGCTTTTACATGAGGATAGTAGACCGTGGAGGTGGAAGCAATATTTAAAAAAAAAAAGGATTGGAGAAAGTGTCCCATCTGTCTGGGAAGGACAACTCTCAGACTTAGTGGAGGGGTTTACTCCAAGGTCATGGTTCTCAAACTGTGCACAAGAAATTTTATAATTTTTCCCACTTCAATATTTCAGGTCATCAATCAAACTTTAATATCAAAGAAAGATAACCTGGGTAAACCCAAAACTCAGTTTTTAAAGGATGACTTCATGTACAACGAGAGAAAACCAAACCAATCAGGCATGTGTGAACATATAATTTCTCCTCTATTAAATCGTGAATTAAATGTGAAAAACCACCTTTTCTGGGCAGCTGAGTTTAATTTCATAAGTCACACCCAGACCTGATTAATGCCAGACCTGTAGGAGGAAGAAATCACTGAAATAGAACTTGTCTGACAACATTAAGTAGGTCAAAAGGCAAATCTCCTCATTCAGTGGCCCATCTGCATATTGACTGTGACCTACTGTCATTGGATCTGGATGATGACCAAATGAAGGTCCTTGGATAGCTGAGCTCTGTCTTAGAAATAAGATGTGGAGCTCCATCATCCAGGAGAGATTGGGGAACGGCCCATGCTACCCCACAATAAAAAGGGCGGAGCCAGAACTCATTGGAGGGCTATAAAACCCTTCAGCACCAGATATGCTTTAGGATCTGGAATGAGCTGCACATTGTCGCTTTTAACTCCACAACCAGACCTCGCATAGGATGGATGGATGGATGGAGATGGATGGATGGATGGATGGGAAAAACAAACCAACCACTTTACTCTATTAAATTATTTAGAATTTAAGTTCAAGGCTGGAAAATTTAGGTTTTTGATTAAATTTCTTGGATGCTCTCCAGTTTAACTTTGTTCTTCTAAAAAAGTCCTATTTAAAAAAAAAAAATGTATCGGGAATCAGGGAATCCTGCCACGGACAAATACCAAGAAACTTGTGATAAAAAGTCCTGAACTTTGTTTGTACTTGTGTCTGTAAGAGAATGATTAATGGGACTTTGAAATACAGGAATATTTAAAAATACTTTACTGATGAATCACGCTCTGCTATCTGTAGTCACCATGAACACTTTTATTTTGCTTAGTATGCACCAAGATTGTAGATGTTTCATTCCAGGCATCATGACTCAAAAATTCCCAGAAATTTGTCCTGAAACGTGTTCTTATTTTCATAAAAACAACCTGAACTCTAAATTGAAAAACGCCACACCTTTCTGATAAAGAAATATCTGACAGTCTTCCAGGTTCTCCTCTAACATTCATGGATGCAGCAGGACATTTATCCGTAATATAATTTGTTTAATGCAAAACTTTTTCCTAACTCTCAGTGAGACATGACTCAAACAGTTCACATCTTTAACAGTTTCTCCACGCGGAAACTAATAATGTTGTGATTGTTCACAGAGACTTAATACCAACTGTTGTGTGAACCTGGCACTATAGACTCCGGAAAGTTCAAAAAAATCAATGAAACATCACAGCTTTCATCCTAAAATCAGCCCAGAGCAGCGATGAACAGGCACAAAGTGGCCTTGATCTTAGTTTTACTGTCCAACACTAACTTCCACATCTACCAGTTTCAGCTTAGGGATTTTACTTCCCCAGAGATTCAACTGGGAGACTAAAATCATTCCATCATGCTCCACTCATGCTGTTAAAACTGCAAAGAGAGATGCTGAAGGTCAGATCATCTGTCAACCTCTGAGTTAAAAGCAATTTTCAAGGAAAACTGACTGTTTTACTAAGAATCTAATCTAAGAAGAGAAAAAGCCCTAAATCATCTTCAGATGGTATAAAGCACTTCAGAAATTACTGGACCAGATAGAGCAGACATGACTCCTTTCTACGCCTAAGGAGACAAAAGTCTTCAACAATGTTACTGTGATGAGTCACCCAAATTAATCCAACAAAATAAACCTCACAGACCAACTTACAAAGGGCCAAACACCAGCTGACATCATGCTGCCAGAGAGATGAACCAATCATTGAATGAACGGAAGATATGATGCATTTCTCTGGTTTCTTTGAATAAATACGTTGAATAAATTCTAAAAAATATAATTTACTGAATCGGACAGGAGGACCGGTCTGATTTGGATGTAATTTGGTGGTCATGCAGATTGGAGATGGGTATGTAAATGATTTATGTCTGGAATGGTCACCGATGGGCAACAATGACGTTATCGCGAGTGGAGTGATGGTGTTAGAGGTAGCTTTGGACCATCGGTGTCAGATAGTGACGAGTCATTCTGCGTCCAAGCTTCGAGATTTTTGTGAAGCACGTATTGAGGCTTGTGTTGACGCATGTAGTAAGGTTCGAAGCCTCGCACACCAAACGCTGCAGATTCCCCCATCACATTTTCTTGTCTTGGGATTGTATTGCGTCTGCGCTAGCAATCTATTTGACCATTTTATTTTGCAATTGAGCAACAAAGAAAAGAGCAGAGAACTAGAATGGACAGAAAATGTTCATTTCAAACATGTTGTTTCTTTTGGGTGAAATCATCTTAAAAACAGAGGCGCCGTCTGACGCCCAGCAGAGAGGAAATGTTGTTTTTAAATAAAATTTAAAAAATGTCCCTAGTAACATAAGCCCAGTTATAAAGTAATATAAGCACATTTACTTCATAATCCTCTCCTCTATTTGTTTCCACTCTTCCTTTTGAGCCAACCATATAAAGATAGATTAAGGTTATATTCAGACCATTTTCAGAATTTATTTATTGGCTTCACAAACATTCATTTATTTATTCAATCTAAAGCTTCATACACCAAAATCATGTCATCATTATCACTCTGCCTGTTTTACATTATTGTCCACTTGATTGCAAAGTTGAGCAAATGAAGCACCATGACGTTTCGGCTCATTAAGCAACAGAGGTCAGAGTGGCACTATGTTAAAAAACAACGAGTCCTTGATGGCAATCACTCATGCAATCACCTGGTCTCATGTACAATGTTAAAACCCCTGTCAGACTATGCTGGTAATAGGTCTATAAAGCATCCTCTTACTGTTTTAACCGACTGTTGGAAGCTCAGGTAACTGCCTGCTTGTTCTAGCGATTAAAGCTCCCTGCAGATCAAATCTGAACATCTGCTTAACTGTGGGTTGTTCATGTGGACAACATTTGGTTCAATTCTGGTCATTTTTTTTGTCAGTGAGTTGATATTTTGATTACATTTTCTATGTGCATACAAGCCATATACAGAATCCTGGCTTATAGGGAAGGAAAACCCCAAGGATTTGACCTTCTCCCATCCACATGCATTGTATGAGTTTTAAACTAGTTTTTAGGCCCAAATGGACATGTTGTAAGCTGGAAATAAACTGTTGACAGACTTGTGACGTTTTAGGGGAGGTTTTAAAGCTCCATTATAGCAGTTAAACCTTTACATGTTAAACAGACCTTGTGTAGAAAAGTGAGAACCATTCACAGCTGCTTTTCTTTACACAATCACTGCACAGCTTGCTAACATATAGCTTCCTGGGTCAGAGTCACAACGCTGGTCAAAACTAGAGCAGAAATGTACCTAAATGTTGACAGAATTGTAGTTTTTAATTAGATCGGTGAATTCCAGGCAGACTTGGATTGGCACAGAGTCCTTTGAAGCCTTGGGCAGTGTACCGATCTATTAGGTCTCAAACAACATACACTATATTACCAAAAGTATTGACTCACACCACCAAATGACTTCCATGGCTGCAGGTGTATAACATGTGATATGGGGAAACTGGACAGGCCTTCACAGTGTCCTGACCTCAACCTTCTCGAAACCTTTGGGATGAATTAGAGCGGAGTTCTGGTTTTCTCATCTAACTATGAACACTCCTAAATCTGGGAGGATGTTTACAAAATAATTAAAGATGTTATTGCTGGCAATGGTGGGTCCATCAACAAATTGGACCTTATAGGTTAAGAATGGGATGTCATCAAAGTTCATGTACATGTAAAAGTAGACAGACAAATACTTCCTCCTCTTTACTGGACCAATCACCATCTAAGTCCTCTTCATATGAGCTTACATTTGAGATGGAGACCTGACTACTACTATACCAGATATGAAAATATATACATAACCCTGACAACCCTTTAAATGTAAAATATGTTAAAATAAAATCTTTTGCATGTTTTCTTTTAGAGAGGCAGTTTCTTTCGGTCTCCGTCCGGCTTCTGAATGATGTAGAAACTAAGTTCTGTCTGTGTTTATGTCTTTGTTTCTTTTCTTGATCTCATATTTGTTTCTTCATGTTTTGGAGTTAAATGCAGCTTTAGGTTTTGTATTTTCTGAACCTAGTTTATCATCCTGTTTATTGTAAGCTTTAAGTTTTGTAGTTCTGCTGCCACCACATACCTGGTGTATTTACTAATTTCAACATCTGCGTTCCTTCAATGGTTATCTCTATTAGCATTCACAGCACCTGCTGTTTATCCGGGTGCTCACCTCGTGCCAGCACTGGTTTCATTTTTTAATGCTTCTGGGCTTTCATAGCTTTTATCTTCATCTGACTGCCTCTGAAGTCTTGACTCTGAAGACGCAGGAAACTATCTATTTATGTTGTATTTTTAGTTTTTCAGGAAATTTAGTTAATTTTTTTCAGTTTTAGGAACAGATCAAATATATAAGCAGTCATAGTCATATTTAATGTTAAAATATTTTAAATGTTGTTAATCTGATGTTCAAAAAGTGGCTTTTTCTTTTAACTGTACATTATTTTAAAAACTATTCTGCTTTATGCTGACTATGAATCATAAATATGTGACACAGGCATTATAAAACGGCAATTAATTTCTACGGCTATGGAAACAGACACATCATGTAACCCACATACATTCCTATCAGTTTGTAGCAAAAGAGCAGAAACAATATATTAGCTTCCTTATTGAATCTAAAAGATGAGTCACAGTTGAATAAGCAGCATATTTATATAATACGGCTTTATGACGTTATAATTAGTCTTAATTCTCCCCAGAAACACAACCTGAAAGTATCGTTTGGATTCGTGGGGTTCTGCGGAAAAGTTATGAGCAGTGAGTATCATACATGCAGCAGCTAACCAACTCAGCTTGGATAAGGAGATTGAGTCCAAACCATTCGTTCTACACAACGTAGGAAACCTTTAGATATTTATTGGTTATATAAACCAACAGGCAAAAACAACCAGCTAGCATGTTGCTTTTTGTGTAAAACAATGTTTACATGTAGAGGCATGAGGTTTTTGACACCGGAGCTGTTTTAAGGCATCTGATTTGATCTTGACTCGGGATGTCCAAACTTCTTTCTTTATTCAAGCCAAGTCAGTTAAAACAGGAATCCTCTACAGAAAATTAACTAGGTTGCAAAATAATAAACATAAAAACATTTATGCCAGAAATTGAAGAATATAAAACACAACTTACTTTCATTATACCCCTGTTGAACTGACTTACTACCCATTCTTGTATATGAAATCAAAAGTCAGGGTTACCAATTCTCATGTTTTTAATGGGTTAGACAATGAAACGTTTGAGGACCGCTGGATGAAATGAGCAACCTACAACAGGTAAGATACTAACTATTCATAACCTCTCCAGAGAACTATCCACACATTTTCTATGTAGGTTAAAAGGGATACAATGATGGCACTCACAGCTAACTTATGATCCCAATTTATCTTAAGATGCAGGTTTATAGATTTTAGATGGAAACTCAGAGAAAAGTTACAATCAATCAAATATGTTTGTGATTTCAAGACAATGTTTTGCAGAAATGGTTTAACAATAATCAAACATCAGTAGCTACCAGATATAGCATAAGCTAAAAAAAGTTAGCAATAAAAACGACCTTTAATTCAAAAAATAAATCTCATGTAGCTGAACAAGCATTCCTTGTAGAAACACGTTTGCCTCCTGTACTTAATTCAAATTCTCCAGAAGACACGGCAACATGTGGGGGAGTGTTTTAGCTCCTGTCTTCTGTAACCAGCAGTTTACATGAAAGAAGATCATGACAAGAACGTAGCTAATAACATGGCATGTGGTTTGTTTTACATGTTACACGCCAAATTCCTCATATTGTTTAACATGTTATTTCCTCTAAAAATGCCCGGTTGTTCCTGTTTACTTTGTTTTCAGGAGGAACCCGACAGTAATTTGTTGGTTCCATCTTCACCCAGTGAGATCATCCTGTAAATTGCAGGGTGTATAAAAGAGCCACATACTGTGATATTTTCAGGAAGTAAAATCACAAAGGATCCCACACTCTGTGTCAGGAAACAAAAGGCTGTGACATCAGAACATCTGACAGGGACCCAGCGTAGTCTCAGAGCTAAATCAAACATTTCCATGTTCTGTTGTTGGCAGCCAATTTCAAATTAAAGCCTTTCAGCAGGAATCTGAAGGAGATAAGAGCACTTATTCAACTAGAGTGTAATCATGGATGAAAGGTTGTTCTTTGGTTTATTTAAGAGCAATTAAAAACAAGGGATTTATTAGCAAATCCATCAGATTTATGAGAAAAGTCAATACTTCCTCTTCATACACTCGGTTATTGTCTCTGAAATGCTGAATAACAACTTCTAGACCAAATCCTGACTCATACTGACACATTCTTGTCTTCTCAGTGGTTGGAGTTGACCACAGCTTCTGTTTTCCCACCTGCTTTTGGAGAGCTAGCCACATGTTCTCTGTAATGGTCCAGAGCTGGAAGTTTCCTGACAACAGCTCCATTTCAACGTTGTGATCCTTGAAACACGTAATTATCACTTTAACCTCGTGACACAGTGCTCCATCATGCTGGGAAATCCTTAGATCACCAACTTGTTTCCTGGATTCCTGGAAGAGCGTGCTCTTTAAGACATTTTAATCTCAGTCTTTAGTCATGGCAGTTCTTTGGGAGAGGCCCGCTCCCTTGGAGGAGGAGTAACCCCCCACATGGATTGGATCAGGATGCTCTCATCTTTTCCTCTTTCATCAGAGAACATTATCTTTAATCAGACCTTCTGCTATCTATCCTTCCCTGTATTTCCAGTATAACATCAGTCTGACCTTTATGGTTCTCTTGGCTTTATATGGATTAACGTTCACCTGCTGCCAATGCTGAGCAAGCTCGGCAGTGGTGGCAGGATGATTCTGTAGTGCCCTCATCAAGATGAGATGGTCCTGAAGCTTGTTGGACTGTCTTATACATCCTGAATCCTTCTTCTTCACAACATAAATTTATCTAAGGAGCAGAGATGACGTACCAACACTGTGTTATTATTTTAGGATAATATAATATAATAAGAGGATAATTTTGGTATCTTATAAAACTATAGAGATCATGATTAGCAGCAATAATTTGCACTGTCAGTGTGGATTCCCAGAGAATCCACACTATCCTTCTGAGATGTCCAAAGGGCTGCCAACCTTTTTAAATCCAGCATACTCCATGACAGGTTCAAAGCTTGAAAGGATAAAACAGATCAACTTTGTTGCACTCAGTTCAGCTTTCCTGTTATCTGCTAAAAGTGCCAGTTTCTCTCGCTCTGCTGCAACTTGAATGAGCTGCAGACATGTCTGAAAATAAAGCGTTTTAAAGGAAAAAGACATCCATTATTTCTGCTCTCCAATCAATAAAACAGATTGAATAAACTCCACCTCGATGAAGCTGATTCACTGCCTAATCAGATCCAATTCAAACTGAAGATGCCTCCTCATTGGTTGAGCTTCAAGTCTGAGCTTTTAAACGTTTTAAAGGGAAACTGAAACAAAGTGGAGAAACGGTTGCAGTGAGCAGGAAACCTGCACAGCAGCTTCTGAGGCAGCAGACTCATGCCTGAACTTATATACATATATTTTAATGCTTGGTTGCTGTTCACCCAGACGTCTCTTCCTTGTTCCAAGATGTCTGTAAGTGTGAAAAACTGCTAAAACAGGGAGCCGGGAGGGGAAGCAGGAGGACCCCCCGAGCTGCTAAAACCAGCAACCTAACCTAATATAAAAGCTGTGGCAAAATTGAACAGAAACTCGGCATTTCACCTTCTGTACGTGACCCTTTTTAAGATGTTTTAACTCCAATGTTTAAAAAGAAGACATTTCTACATCTCTTTAGCCTCATTATAACTCCTGAAATACAGAAATCATGTCACGAAGTTTCCAGGAAATAACATTTGGGATAATTACAGAGACTGAATGAATACTAATTAATTAATACTAATTAATTGTCATTCGTTTCTAGCCTAGAGAGTCTTATGGTGAAAGCTAATCAGGGCTCAGATGATTTGCAGTACATTATCAGTCATTTGTCATATAAAAAAACACGTCCGGCAGGGCTGCCCTTTGTCACCGGTCCTGTTTAGAACTTTTATGAACAGGAATTCTAGGCGCAGCCAAGGGCCGGAGGGGGTCTGGTTTGGGGACCAGTGGATTTCGTCTCTTCTTTTTGCAGATGACGTGGTCCTGCTGGCCCCCTCTAGCCAAGACCTACAGCATACGCTGGGGCAGTTCGCAGCCGAGTGTGAAGCGGCTGGGATGAAGATCAGCTCCTCCAAGTCCGAGGCCATGGTTCTCGACCAGAAAAGGGTAGCTTGTCCTCTTCAGGTTGGAGGCGAGTTCCTGCCTCAAGTGGAGGAGTTCAAGTATCTCGGGGTCTTGTTCACGAGTGAGGGAAGAATGGAGCGGGAGATCGACAGATGGATCGGTGCGGCTGCCGCAGTAATGGGGGCGCTGTGCCGGTCCGTTGAGGTAAAGAGAGAGCTGACCCGAAAAGCGAAGCTCTCGATTTACCGGTCGGTCTACGTTCCTACCCTCACCTATGGCCATTAACTTTGGGTCATGACGAAAAGAACGAGATCCTGGATACAAGCGGCTGAAATGAGCTTCCTCCGTAGGGTGGCCGGGCACTCCCTTAGAGATAGGGTGAGGAGCTCAGCCATCCGGCAGGGGCTCGGAGTAGAGCCGCTGCTCCTCCACATCGAGAGGACCCAGTTGAGGTGGCTCAGGCATCTATACCGGATGCCTCCTGGACGCCTTCCTCGGGAGGTGTTCCAGGCACGTCCCACCGGGAGGAGGCCCAGGGGACGGCCCAGGACTCGCTGGAGGGACTATGTCTCTCGGCTGGCCTGGGAACGAGTTGGGCTCCCCCCGGAGGAGCTGGAGGAGGTGTCTGGGGAGAGGGAAGTCTGGGTGTCTCTGCTGAGTCTGCTGCCCCCGCGACCAGGTTCCGGATAAAGCGGAAGACGACGAGTACGAGAACGAGAAAAACACGTCTTTCTGATCCTGAAGACCGATTTCAGAAAACTGCTCACAAGAGGTTAGTGACAACAGCAGGATGGAGAACGACATGCTAATTTAGTCTGAACCTGGGAAACGAATCAAACAGGATCTCATGTATGTGAGGTAAGACGTTGTGCAACATGAGCAAAAACTACATGTGAAAACCCACATAGGTTAGAATCAGCTGTTTTCTGGCTCCAGACCGCATGATGTAAGTTTGGCCAGCTGGGCAATCAGATGATGATCTTCTGGAGTGATCTGTGGACTGGGCCTCACAGAGCTCAGATTTTCTGACTGTGAGATAAATTAACTGTACAACAAAAGATGATGCTAAAAAAACTAATCAGAAAGTTTCTGTCCCAGAACGATCCAGAAAAAATGTATTTTCTTATTAAAAGTCTCTATTATTAGAAGCCCTAAAACTCCTTCAGTAAAAATCCCTACGCTGCAGTGAGAGTTCAAATAGAAATAAAAAACACAAATGGAAAACCTCTTCAACTTGGGTGAAGAGACAACATGTAGCGGTTGGAGAGGAGGGATAAATGGTCTTAATGACTTTTCCATACCTCCTTTGTTGAATACTCAGGTGTAATGGAAAGTGAAAGGTTGTGTATTACCTGTCGCATGTCATTTATAGCTCTCTGTCCCATAAATATAGATTTCATTTCTTAGAAAAACACTAGACCCATGGGTAAAGTTATGGTTGGAAGGTAGATAAGATCAGCATTACTGTGTAGAGTTATAATGAGATCAGGGTCAAGGCTAAGGGTCAGACATGACCAATCAAAATGTAGAGATCAAATGAAGAGTTCAATCAGGATTCAGTCAAACAAATAAGAATCCCATCAAATGTATTGGATAGTCTGGCTGTAAGGTGGCACCGGATGATCTTTTAGCAAGCATCTTCCTGTTTATGTGTTCATTCTTCCTTTTTTGTAAGCTCACACAGTTTGTGTTAATTTTACTCCATCAATCATTTTCTGCAGAGGAGGTGTCAACTTGTAGAAATGGCAGATCAATAATGCAGGTAAAGCAGACAGAACCGGAGCGATGAAGCTCAATGTGCATCAGAAGACGAGTTAATTGCTTTCAAGGTTAAACAATACACAAAAATAAACACACAGGCTGCATGTTTTGCCAGCCTCTCAGGTCTCACTCAAGGAAAGTCAATAATAACCTCAGTTTTTTGTCACTATTAGATCATAATAAAGAGAAACAGTAACAGCTTGTTTCAAAGCACAGTTCTAACACTAGAATTCAGAGATTTCATTCAGAAATATTTTAACAACAAATCTTTAAGAAGCAGCTTTAAAATCTCAAAGATTAACAATTTTGGGTAACTGCTTGAAAAAGCCCCAAAATAAGGAACCTAAATTCTATTATTTTAATAAACAAAACAACTATTAGTGACTTTAGGAGGGCAAGCTTGTGAAAAGTAATCCAAGTTCAGGTTTCACAAGTCTTACCTTGTAGACCTGCCCATAGGTGCCATTTCCAACCAGTTCGACCAACTCGAAGATCCCAGCTGGGTCCTGAAAGAGAGGGAAGAGCTGAATGGTGAGGAAGAACAGTGATGAAAAGCAAAGACAGTCCAGAGAACAAAACACAGACCTGAATGGATAGAAGATGGGTGAAGGAATTTCAAAATGCATTTGACCTTCACACACAAACACCCCTTCATTAAAGGGCTGAGTGAGCTCTGCATACCTGAGGTATTACCTTGTAAAGTCCTTCCTGTATTAGTACAATTATTCCCTGAGAAGGAAACTTTTTCAGCTCATTCTCATCACAGGACTTTGTATGTCATATGTGAATTATAATTTTTCATCAAGTACAATGAAAAACCTCTGAATGAAGCTAGGCATGACCAGAGCTAAATTTTTTCATGATTATGGTAATAAAAACAATAGTAAGAGGCATGTTAGGGGATGGATAAATATTTTTGTGATGCATGTCATAATATTTAATTTAAATGCAAACAAAACTTTTGTGTCTGCATCAACAACTCAACCATGTTGTCTTCTATTTCACAAGTTCGATCATATTAGTCCGTTTAATGCAAGAATCTTTCATTCGTTTTGTAGATGGCATGCAGACATATTTAAGATATTTGTTTAAAGCTTAAATGAAGAAACATTTTAAACATTAAATATAGAAGTCAGTTGAATCTATTTGTCATAATTTGTCTTAATCTGCCTCTGTTGGAGGTTTTGAGTTTGAGTTTTGTCTAATCTCTCTGCACTGCACTGTTCTTCAGTTGCTGTTTTTCAGTTCATTCATGTTGATTAGATTCGTCATTCTTGTGTTTAGATTACTTTCTTGAATTCCTGTGTTAGATGTTTTAGTTTGTATTTCTGTGTAGATCTGGTTCCTCTCTGTTTATGTTATTTAGGTAGTCTCATTGTTTACTTATTTCTGTTCATTTACACATTTCTGTTACTTCCCTGGACTCCCTGCTCATCTGTGTTAATTAGCCTCCCTCCTTCAGTTGCCTGCATTCTCTGTCCCACCAGCTGTTCCTGATTTCACACTGGTTAGCTCCCATTGTTCACTGGTCCATTCTCCACCCTACCTCAGTATTTATACTCTCTGGTTTTATTGTTCTCCACTGGTTCCTTCGGCTACTACCTAATCTTTAACATTTAAGTTTTTAATTTGAAACTGAAACTCAGCTACCTAAGTGGGCTTAGCTAACTTGCCACAGCTAGGTGATTAAGCTAGTTTTAACTGTTAGGTTAATGTTGTGAATTTGTTATTACAATTTTTGCATTTTTATCCATCTCATTCATTTTTAGTAACCTTTTAAATATACTGGTCCTATTTTAATAGTTCTCATTCCTATTGTGATTCTTTTTCTGCTAGAACTGCCTTTTTGTTCTTGTTGGGTTTATATCGTAGCTAACCTTTCTACTTCCGTTTTATACGTGTAAACAAACTATTTCCTACCAATATACTTAGCCAATGTATTTTTCATTGTAGTTAAGTATTTTCATCAACTGGACAGATAAATAGTCATGGAATTCTTTAACATAAATCATAATTTAATTCAGTTGTAAATTCAATATGAAAACTTTTCATTAAACTCCACCGTTTTGCTAGTTTTGCCACTAAATGTGACCTCTAATCAAAGCATAATTATTCCAAGCGATTTCCTTCTCGCAGATATTATTTACTAGAGTCATTTAACTACATTTACTTACTTATTAGACAATGAATAGATGGTAGACAGTTTCTTTAAATCATCGGTTGTCAAGGTGGGTACGAATCATCTACCCTGGTGAATATTATTCACAAATCTGAATATTAATAAACTAAGTGCAAATATTATATTAGCTGAATATGGTTCCTTCATAACACACATCAGATGTCGCAAATAAGCTCTTAGAGATGCAGCTTCTATGACACAAGGTTGGTATTTCAGACAGGCAATAACACCCAAATACACCAGAGTAGTTAATCCAAACCTAAGTTTGAATAAATTCATTATTAATAAAAAGTTGTTTCAAGTTTCCTGAGTTTTTAACTTCAGTTCAGTTGGCAAGGTTGAGTATCAAATTTCCAACACCAATGGTAAGACAGGTAGTTTAACAATATGGTTTTTTATAAGCATATTTGATGCAGCAAAGTTTTTCATATTTCATGTAACTGAAGCCTGCAGGTAAACACAAAAACACAGGAGTTTAATCTCATCTTAAAAATCACAAAATCTCCCAAAACACACAAGCAGATCTTAGCGTATAAGTGTGTCTGTGTGTGTGTCCTGTTACAGTAGCCCACAGGAGAGTGTTGGGACTATTACAGTGCAGCCTCCTGAAAAGGATTAGCTTAAAAAGCTGCTTTCCTTTTCACTCAAGGTCAAACACAAGCACATCGAATCCTGGAGGACAAAGTCTCCCAGGCGCATGCATCCGCATGTACATCTGTTCATCTGTTGCATATTTTACACACTTTCAGACCACACGCGAAAGACATAACAGTATAGAAGAAATATTGTGGCCTATCTGCATCTGAGATGTCCCACTAACACGTTTCCTTTAAAAAACATGAATCTGACACTGCGTCCAGCAGGAAACCCTACTTAATCTAAATCCAGTTATCAATGACAGGTAACGGTGTCATGGTGTAGATTACGTCATCATTGTTCTTGTTTATTGACTCAGACATAAACCATCAGATCACAGAAAGATTACAGGTTAACTCACAACAAGGGACGTGAGGATTCAGTCATAAGCTGCTCTTCTTACTGTTGTTGTTTGTATAAAGCGAGGAGATTCAGTGTTCATTTCAATTGTGTTCAAGTTAATAACATATGCAATTTATTGATCATTTCACTTCTGTTCATCAACATCTAATCTGATCTGTGGGGAATCACTGGAGGAAACAAAATGTGCTAAAAAAAGCACCAGCTTTTTTGTGGCACATTTTGCAGCTGCAACAAATAAACACAGTTTGGCTACAGATCCAGTTCATCAGGAACTAGTTCTAAGTTCAGTTCACCAGTTAAAACCTGAATTACCTCATCATAGTTCAACACCTAGACATAGTTCATAGGTCAGCAACTTTTTCATGAAATAAAATTTTTAATAAGTTAGATCCTGGTGTCACTACATAGGATTTGCAGCATGGCCAGCTTATTTAACTCTGATCAATTTCTCGAATGTTATCTTTGCTCACACAGTCTGTAGTTTAATGTGGCCAAACTCTCAAAAAAGCTGCCCTCATTCACAGGTTTATACGTTTTTAAACAAAATGTGTCTATTAGGACTTTGTTATTGATTAGTATCAGATTCCCATGCAGTTACTACAGAAACTAGGCACAGTTTGAATGATTAGGGTGGAACCCTTCAGCTTATATCATCATGTGAATAAAAGAGGAAGGGGTTAAAGTGTGGTTTAAAGAGAGGGGAGAGGCAAATGTTTTAAATAACAGGTATGTCTAAGAGAGAAATATATTCGGGCCCAGCAGCCTGAACCATGCAAAGACATATTCAAGAAAAGACAGCAGTCTCTACGCTTTTACCTTTATGGGTAAATGTCACAACTGTTTCTGCATAGAACAGTTCAATTTTGTTCTAAATGTTTCTCAGTTTACATCTTTCATTTAATCCCAAGACAGAGTGTTATTCAATAACACCTAGTTCAAGCCCACAATGCATACAAGGCCTACCCAGCTAGAGAAACAATGATTTAAAGGCATTTTCTATAATCTACTCATAGTCTACTCTAAAGAAACACAGATAAGCGACCCCAATAACTAGCAGAACATTACTTAGACTTGATCATCACTAAGGGTCTAAACATTTCCAAGGTGTCTGTAACTGATGTTGCCCTATCTGACCACTTTTCAGTTATTTTTGAAAGCATCATCTGCAATGGCTCAGTTAGCCAAAGAGACATAGGAAAACACATCTTTAAGGATGGTGCTGCTGAAACCTTTAACCAGATTTATTCTTCTACCTCCACTTTGCCCTGTAACGCTGTAGATGAGCTGGTAGATAACTTTCATTCTAAAATCTCCAACATCATTGATTCAGTTGCTCCAATTAAAGTGAAAGTCGTTTCTGGGAAGAAAAAGTCTCCGTGGAGAAGTGCTCCACCAGTCAGAAGTGAAAAAAAGGAGTGTCGAAAAGCTGAACACAGGTGGCGAAAGACTGGACTCCAGGTTCACTATATTATCTATAAAGATAGACTATACAGATATAACTTACAGCTGAAAAATGCAAGGGAATCTTTCTTTACTGAGATCATCAGCAAAAACATTAACAATGCTCGTGTATTATTTGCCACAGTCGAGAGGTTAACAAACCCTCCTGTAACTGTAGCATCTGAACTCCACTCTACCAGGACCTGCAATGAATTTGCTAACTTCTTCATTGGAAAAACCCAAAAGATCAGAGGGGCAGTCAGCACATCCATATCGACTCCAGTACCAATGTTGTCTCCAACTAGAATTGATTTCGACAAAATTTCCGAATTTTCACCAAATAAACTACAAAAACTTAGAAGAAATCGTACAGCAACTAAGCTCTTTTTCCTGCTGTCTCGATCTTTTCCCCACAGCTTTCCTTAAGAAACCTTTGCCTGTAATAACATCTGATTTAACACAAATAATAAACACGTCCCTTTTGTCAGGTGTTTTCCCCCAGGCCCTGAAAACAGCAATTATCAAACCTCTATTGAAAAAGAGTAACTTGGACAAGCTGCTACTACAGAACTACAGGCTTATATCAAACCTCCCCTTCATCAGTAAGATTAATGAAAAAGCTGTGTTTCAACAGTTAAACAACTTCCTAACAATGACCAACCGCTTCGATGTCTTCCAGTCAGGCTTCCTGCTCAGCACAGTACAGAGACTGCTCTTGTCAAGGTGTTCAATGACATCTGTACAAATGCAGACTGTGGAAGAACCACAGTGCTGGTATTATTGGACCTTAATGCAGCATTCGACACTGTTGATCACTCCATTTTATTAGAGCACCTGGAAAACTGGGTCGGCCTTTTTGGTACAGCACTCAATTGGTTTAAATCCTACTAAAAGGACAGGGACTTTTTTTGTGTCAGTAGGTAACTTTACATCAAACACCACAAAAATCACATGTGGCGTTCCCCAAGGATCCATCTTAGGGCCCCTCCTATTCAATATCTACATGCTCCCCCTAACTCAGATTTTAATAAACAACAACGTAAGTTATCATAACTATGCAGACGACACACAGCTATACGTTACACTGTCACCAGGTGACTATGAACCCATTCAAGCGCTGGGTAAATGCTTAGAAGAAATCAATGCTTGGCTGGGCCAAAATGTTCTTCAGCTGAATCAAAACAAAACTGAAGTAATAATATTTGGACCAAAGGAAGAGTGGTTAAAAGTTAGCACACAGCTTCAGTTAATACAGCTAGAAACCATCAGTCAGGCTCGAAATCTGCGTGTAGTGATGGACTCAGACCTGAACCTTCAGAGGCACATTAAGACAGTAACAAGGTCAGCCTTCTATCACCTAAAGAACATCTCCAGGATTAAAGGACTAATGTCTCAGCAGGACCTTGAAAAACTAATTCATGCATTCATCTTTAGTAGAATTGATTACTGCAACGGTGTCTTCACAGGTCTGCCTAAAAAGTCGATCAGACAGCTGCAGTTGATCCAGAACGCTGCTGCCCGTGTTCTCACTAGAACTAAGAACTAAGTGGAGCACATCACCCCGGTTCTAAAGTCCTTACACTGGCTCCCTGTAGCTCAGAGAATAGACTTTAAAATAGTTCTGTTAGTCTATAAATCACTGAATGGCTTAGCACCAAAATACATTACAGACTTGTTGTCGGTGGATCAACCACCCAGACCTCTCAGGTCTTCTGACTCAAATCTACTCTGCAGAACCAGAACCAGAACCAAACATGGAGAAGCAGCTTTTAGTTCTTATGCTCCACTAATCTGGAATAAACTCCCAGAAAACTGTAAAAGCGCCGAAACCCTAAGTTGCTTTAAATCAAGATTAAAAACTTATTTGTTTAAAGTGGCCTTTGAATGTGTTATCTAAACATTATTAAAGTTTTCAGTCCAATTTTCCTTTCATTTTCTTATCCATCATTCTATTCTCTTTATTTTTTTAATTACCTCCGTTGTTTGATTTTCTGTATCATTGTAATGTTTTTCCTTATATACAGCGCCTTGAGTGCCTTGTTGCTGAAAAGCGCTATATAAATAAACTTGACTTGACTTGACTAGACTAGACTAGACTTGTTATATTGATTTGATAAGGGGTCATATTCTCTGATATTTCTTCAAAGTCAGCTGGGATCAGCACCACAAGCAATGAAAATAAGGTGTAATATAAAACCTTCCAAACATAATAAACAGTCAGTCAGCCATTTTCTACCACTTATTCCATAGTGGGTCACGGGGGAGCTGGTGCCTATCTCCAGCAGTCTGTGGGCGGGAGGCGGGGTACACCATGGACAGGTCGCCAGTCCATCGCTGGGCAACACACAAACAACTATGCACGCACTCATTCATGCACCTAAGGGAATTTTAGATTGACCAATTAACCTAACAGGCATGTCTTTGGATTGTGGGAGGAAGCCGGAGTACCCGGTGAGAACCCATGCATGCACGGGGAGAACATGCAAACTCCATGCAGAAAGACCACAATCACATCACAATAATTCTCAAATCTGTCCCATCTAATTTAATCTACATAATAAACAAATAAATTAAATTAGATGGGACAGATTTGAGAATTATTGTGATTATTTACCTCCATAACTCCTACAAAAGCTGATGCACAATGTTTCAGGACATGATGCAGAATGGTTTCTTTACATGTACAAAAAGGTAGTAAGAAGAGACAAAACAGCAACAGATGAGTATGAGATAGGAGTACAAATTGGCAAAGTTCCAAACTGGACCACAACCCAAAGAAAACAAAAAGACAAGAATCATGAGGACAAAGAACATGGATGTAAAACAAACACAAAAAGACACAAGAAAACAACAAAGAAACATGGTGCAAAAAGTGCAAAATGAAGAAAAGGACAAAAACACTCCAATAGAAACAGATTATTCAGTGACATAACTTGCATGTTAAACCACTAAAACACCAATCACAATGGGACACAAATTCATCACAATAATGCAATACAAGATAAACCCTCTAAAGACCAAAAACAATAAACGACATGATTTCAAAGGCACAAAACGGCCACCACAGAATCAAACAGGGAGAGCCAGTGAAGTGAAGAAAGCAAGACACAATATGGAAAACAAACAAGGTGGAAAACCACCAAGAGACACAAAGTGGACGCAATGCGACAAAACAATTACAAAGAAACACAAAGACAATAAAGGATTTTAAAAAACTGTGAGAAAACCGGGGTGAACAGAGACAGAAGTAAGCATAGCAGGTCAGAAAGAATGCCTACTTTTTGTCTTTGAGACAGAATGATCTCAAAGAGAAGCAAAATCACCACAACAACACAAAAACTGTAAAGAATCACAAAAGGAGAACCAGTGGTGCTGTTGGGAGGTCCTACTATATTACTACTATAGCCTACCAAATATATAATACCTTACTGAAGTTAACTCTTCAAATAAAGCAGTCACACTGGGCCATTAAAGAAAAAAATCTTACTTTGATGCTGTGTATTGTCACAGAAACACAAAAATGTGTAAAATCTGGGTGCAAAAACATTCAAAACCAAATTGTTGACAGCAGTTTAAGCTAGCTGTTAGCCACAGCGATTAAAGTTAGCCGTTAGCCACAGTGGTTTAAGCTAGTGTTAGCCGCAGTGGTTAAAGCTAGCTGTTAGCCACAGCGGTTTAAGCTAGTGTTAGCCACAGCGGTTAAAGCTAGCTGTTAGTCACACCGGTGAAGGCTAGCTGTTAGCCACAGAAGTTAAGGCTAGCTGTTAGCCACACTCTTTAAAGCTATCTGTTAGCCACAGCGGTTAAAGCTAGCTGTTAGCCATAGTGGTTTCAGCTAGCTGTTAGCCATAGCGGTTAAAGCTGGTGTTAGCCACAGCGGTTAAAAATAGCTGTTATCCCCGCTAAACTTGTTTTTTTTTTTTTTTCTTTCTAAATAAATATATAATTGTTGCACATGAGCACCTCAAACTTGCATCAAACCAATGAAAAACAATGGCTACTGTGGATTTTACATTATTAACAAGATATTTATCTTATATTAAAACAGGTATAAAATCAGGTTAAGCTAATCATAAAGTTGTTCTGAAACTTCTCTAAATATTTTTAGCATCCTGATTATTATTTTATGCATTCTATTTGCTAACAACATTTAAATGACTGTTTTCTCTTTCTTTTTATTTTTTTTTCATGGAAAGCTGTTTATTAAGTACAGATACATTTCTAGTTGAATACAATTTGTTATAGAAATAAGCATTTCTTTACTGAGGTATTTTCTGATTTTAAAAGGTTTTAACTTTTAGCTAAATTTAGAATAAATCTCTAACACCTGGAGATCAGTTAGCATGTTTTTATGGCTGTTTGGGATGCAGTCATTTTCGATGGTCCAGAAAATAACTTTTCAGGGACCTTTCTACTTGTGTTTCTCCAGGAGCCAGTCAAGCCATAATGTGTTTCAATGTGTTTACTCAATGTGTTTATTACTCCCTTAATGCCACCACATCTAATATGTCAGCAGTGAAACTGTGAGAGTTGTGCATACAGGCTGTTCATATGACAACTGTGCCAGCCTAAGACACAACTAAACTAAGCCCCCACCCCCAAGTCAACGCAAATTCTCTACAAGAAAAATCTCAACATAATATCTATATATTTGTAATCAAGTTTATAATAAATATCAGTTTAAGACTCACTCAGACAGAAGAATTTCTGATTTTTTTTTAATTTTCTTCTAAATTTCAAGTGTTAAGAACGGTGTCAAATAAATCTAGGCAATGAACTGACTATTTCCCAAGGTTACTTGTAAGCACAACCTTTTCCACAGGTTCTTTCTTTTATGACGCAAGCAGAAATCATGAAGCTTGCACACCTCATAAGAAATGTAAGCAATGCTGTTTTTCACATTTTGTTACACTGAAAGCACAAACTTCAGCGTATTTAACTACGATTGTATATGACGGACCAAGACAAAGTAGCACACCGATACATTGTCAAACTTATGAAAAATCAGAAAAATGGCGTGTGACTTTGTAGTCCTTAATGTGACACCCCTAATTAGATTCCACTGCAATCAATTACTTCTGAGTGTAATCTATCTTATAGGATGGGTTTGTTGGAGACCAGCATCACGTAGACCAAGGAACACAGCAGACAGGAATATCGGGGAGGTAGTTGAACACCACGAATATTCCTCATTTACAGTTTGCCACAAGCCATTTAGGGGACACGTGGAAAAAGGTGCTTGGTTCTGATAAGACCAAAACGGTGCCTTTAGGCCTAAATCACCCTGAACACATGACCCCCACAGTGACAGACAATGGTGTCAGCATCATTCTGCAGGGATCCTTTTCTTCAGCAGGGACAGAAAAGGTGGTCAGCGTTGATGAGAAGATGAATGAAAGCTGGTAGAGACATACCTCAAAAACTCCACCTAACAATAGGACACTGTTTTGTGATGGTCTTTCACATAAAATCTAATGTGAAGAAGTTCAAGGGGTGTAAATACTTTGGCAAAGCCCTCAAATCGAACTTAGTCGCTGGCCTCATGCCATACTTGGGCCAGCTCTGCATGAGAGGATTCTCCTTTAAAAAGTCTCCTCCAGAATGAATTACGGGGTGATATAACACAATAATGTTCCTCTATGTGACACCCAGACAGCTATTTATATCCTGGCCCTGACAGCAGCTATCAGAAGCCTCTGATATGTTTCACCATCCAGGCTGTGAGTGTGGACCATGAAGACTCCAGCCAGGGTGGGAGAGGAGATGATCACAGAAACAGGAAGTGTGGCAAGTGCTTCCCTCAGCTCCCCCTTCTCACTGCTCCATCCTCTCTGACCTAATTTCTGCTCTGAACCCACTGATTGAGACAGAACGGGTTCTGGTTTCACAGAAACCTCTTCATCGGTGTTTCTATCTTCATCACCCCTCCTCCTCCCCTGGGCGCTGCATTCTGCAGGTGTGTGTGTGTTACAGGCACACTGACATGCAGTCCCACCCGGTCGCTCATGTCCAGACTTGACGGTTCTCTGCAGGTACAACTGAATTGCGTAAGCAGCTGAGAAAAGAAAGGGGGACGTGCAAAAAATAACACACACAGCTCTATGTGACATGTTTCATGCAGCCGTGATGCGCCTCCTTTTTGGGTGAGCTGTAAAATAATCACAGTTTTTACACACATGCATGCGTGCACGCTTACACGCACACATTCCGGCACTGCACTTCCTATCAGCGTGCACAACAGCCGCTGTGATGCAAAGCTGCTGTCGCCACAACATCACGAAATGGCGGAACTCGCTCCTGTTGCGGTTATCATCGCTGTTATTCCCGCCGTGTGCGTATATGTGTGTGTGTGTGTATGTGCGTGCGTGCGTGCGTGCGTGAGACAAGGAGACAGAGAGAGAAAGTGCGTGTTCGTACATTTGCGTGCACGTGCATTTGATATCTTTGTGCAAAGTGTCAGTGAGCAGCTTAACATCTGCCCCACATAGTGCAGACAGGAGCAGCTCTTTATCATGCCGCCTCACGCGCGAGAGTGCACGCACGCGCAGCAGCAGCAGCAGGGCCTCATTACATCACGTCCCAACTGTTAAGCAGAAAACACCAACAACAGAGTGATCCCACACTGAAATATCTGATCACTGGCCTGATTTCATCAATCAGTGTCCGCTTTCCACGCGCACAGCCCCCCTCCCCTCACACACACCTCCCACACATCCCCACACGCACGTGCAAAGACACACTGTGGCATTCATGCACGCGCGTGCACGCCACAGGTCTGGCGGCAGCGGAAAGCGCATTTGGAGACACATCCAGCTCTGTGCTTGGAGAGAAGGGTGAGAATGTAGGGAGGAGGGAGGAGAGCTGGAGGACAGGTGTTGCACATGCACGCGCGCACACAGGAAAGGACTCCTCTCACACATGCACGCGCATAGAGGGAGACATTTACCCGTAGTGCAGACAGGTCTATCTCATCCAGACTCCGCGCAGGGGAGTCGCTCGCCATGGTTCTGTTGGTAGAAGCGCGACTCAAGATGGAAGCTTCCTCAAAGACCATCGACCGGTAGGTGCTGAAGGATGAAGACTCACTCCTCTGAAACAGGCCTGAGTACCAAACCCCCCACCCACCCCCAAGAAGATCCTCGAAAAATCCTGCTGAAGGCGATGCCGACCGGAGGAATGAGCGCTCCGGGAGGTGGAGAACACGCAGAGCCGAGAGGAAGAGGAGGAGGAGCGCGGCAGGGAGGTGATGTGCGTGCAGCTCCAGGTGCTACATGCTGCTCGGAGCGTCACAGCCGCTCTTACATGCCTTCGTCCAGAACCAGGACTGTGGAGGGCAGATGCGCGCAGGAGCAGCGGCCGAGGCGCACTGAGTAAGAACAGAAGAGTCCGTCCGTGCGTGGGGCGGCGCGCTTCCCGGGAGTGGCCTGAGAGGAGGATGCGCTTCACACAGAGACGCCCACAATGACACACAGCACACACCTCCACGGAGATGAGCCAAAGCGGGCCAGAATCACACAGCTGCATCACATCCCTTCACTCCAACCAGAACACTTAATAATAAAACTGACCCAGAGATGTACCGTCAGTCAGAGCTGAGCAGAGGCTGGGGTGGGGTGGGGGATTCAGAGGGGCGCCTGGCATGCCCTTTTTGTTCCAAGTGGCAAAATGGGTTTTATAAAAGTCTCCAGGGACATTTCCACACCTCACTTATGTCTTAGCATTGCATCAGAGACACTTAGATGGGAACATTAGTGCTCTCTGCTCAGTCTGGCCTCTACAGCAGCAGATTGTGTACAAAAAATGTTTCATCTAATCTGAAAATCCATTGTCTTATATGTGAAATATACCCCAATAAATACAACAGAATAAACCGCTGCAGCTTCTACTACCTCCACCAATAATAGTAATAACCATTTTGCAATGACATTTACTAACACGTGTATCATAAAAATAAGACAAATAATACATTTTATTTCTAATGCACTTTACATTTGACTTCAAACCTCAAAGCGCTACAAGGGCAAACAGAATGAAAGCAGCATATAACACATCAGTTAAAACAGCATAAATCCATATATGCCTTTCTAAAAATAAATTATTATACTATTAAATGTATATTCATTTATTTTATGCATCTATTGCATTGGATTCATTCAGTCATTTAGCCATTAATGGTCACTAATTCATTCTAGTAATAATCAGTGAGTAATACAGTACATACTGGGACTATTATCTTATACGACCACGTTGTCCCAGCTCCACCCGTCTCAAGTAAAACTTTCCAATGCGTGGGGACTAAATGTGTCAGAACATGCTTGTGGGAAGACATTTGATTTTACATGCCATGATGTAGCTGCTCACAGATTCTCAGATAGCGAAACTTCAGCAGTGAGCCTGAGGAACACGCCCTAAATTTGCCCTGAGGATATCACCTTCAGACGTAAATACCTGCAGAGCGAGGAAGAGTTGTCACAGCGCACTGGTTGTGGTCCACAGCGGGTTTTATGGTCTTCCCGCATGAAACAACAATTGGTTCTTTTTATTTTATACACTTGAAGGTTTTCTCTGCATGCAGTGATAGAAAGGACAGCAAAGAAGCCACTTTTCCAGCATGCTGAGGCACCCTACTGCAAGGTTAAAGTGACAGAGAAGATAAAAAAAGATTTTTTTCTTACATAAATATCAAAATTTAGACTATGACATAACATAATAAACACAAAACTAAGTCTGCCGTTTGATCTGCCCCTCCCTGCTTTGCTGCAGAGTTTTTCCCTGTAATCTGACTGCTAGCAACCCAATCAGTGGAAAAACTAACATAAATCAGCCTCTTGTAAGGGATTAGAGGCAGAAGATTCCCAGTTTCCATCAGAGATGTCATGTTGAGGCAGGTAAAGCAGCTCTTCAAAAACAAAACAAAAGGATTGTCTGTTTCACTACAAGGTTTGTAGAGATAAGACCCAGAACAGACATAATATCTGAAAAAAACTACAGTACACAACATGCTGTGTTCACCTCAGTCCGTTGCTGGGTTTTTAATCCTGAAGCTCTGCTTTAATTAGTCACAGATGTGATCATGGTCTCTTTGCTCTGTAATAAGCTCAAACTGGTGCTGCTGTCATCACATTTAAATCATGTTTACGTGGCTCCACCAAGAGGCAGACCTAAAAACTGCCCGATGGAGTGAAGAAGTCAGTGTCTGGTGCAGCTTTCTGAGTGGAGGGGCCAACAGTGCCAGGAGAAACAACTATTTCATTCTTACTTTAACATGTGATCCATTAGTTAACAGAAGAAACACAAAGTTAATGTATAATCAATGCAAAACTTGCCTTCGTGGGAGAATTCCAAGACCAAAGCCACTGCCGACTAAAAGCAACACAAAGATCTGTCTCACATTGACCAAGAAACAGCTTGATGATTTTCAAAACCTTTGGAAAATATTCAGAATTGGACGTTTCTGGAAAAAGATGTGATGGTCTGGGGCTGCTTCAGGACCTGGACCACTTGCTGTAATTGATGGGACCATTAATTCTGCTCTCCAGCAGGAAATCTGTTTGTGATCTTCAGCTCAAGGACACTTTGGTTATGCAGCAGGACACTGATTCAAAGCATGTCAGCAAGTTCACCTCTGAATGGCCCAAAAGAGAGAGAGAAAAAAACACACAAAGCAGGTTTTGGTGTGGCCTAGTCAAAGTCTGGACCAAAATTACATTGAGGTGAAGTGCCATGACCTTAAAAGAGCCTTTCTAATCCCAACAATTCTGCAAAGCAGAGTGGGTCAAAATGCCTCCAGAGTGATAGAAAAGACTCATTACCAGTTCTCACAAACATTTGATGGCTTTTGCTGCTGGTGAGGGTGGAACAACCAGTTATTAGGTTTAGGGGGTAATTACTTTTTCACATTTCACACTGGTTGGTTTTGGACAGATTTTTTCCCTAATATAATAATCCATGTTTTTCTCTGATGTTAAAATTAGTTTGAAGACTGAAACATGGAAGCAGAATCCATGGTTATATCAACTACAGCAAGTTTTCTAGGTCCTGAAGCAGCCCCAGATCATCACACTACCACCACCGTGTCTGACTGCAGGTATGATGTTCTGATTCTTTTACTCCAGATGTAACAGGACCACACCTTCCAAAAAGGTCCACTTTTTTTTCTAGTCAGTCCAAACAATATTTTCCCACAATGTTTTCTGGTAAATCGGAGACTGACCTTTAAATTCTTCTGGGTCAGCAGTGGTTCCGGCTTTGGAACTCTCTGGAAGGAGGCCATCTTTGCCCAGCCTTTCTTTCTTATTGTTGGATCATGAACTCTGACCTTAACTGAGGCAGTGAGGCCTGCAGAGCTTTAGATGTTGTTCTGGGTTCTTCTGTGACCTCCTGGATGAGTCGATGAGCTCTTGGAGTAGGTCAGCCATTCCTGCGAAAGTTCTCCACTGCCGATATGGCCGTTTTCCGTTAGTACCTACTCTACTCAGGTCAGGTCGGCTCTACACAGTTTTATTTGATTTCCATTCCAGTTGAGAACCATTTCAATGTGGCGAAAAGTAACGTAATGTGACTTGTGGTGACACAAACACAACAAGAACAATGGAGGACCTGCTGCTCAGCCTATGGCTGCTGTCAGACTCCGAGTGAAAGAAGAGCTCCAAAAAAGGCTGCAGGCAACAGGATGAAGCACTTTGGATCATTACAGGAGAGATGGAAGTCATGAAGCGGTATCTGCTTCATGACTTTCATGAAGCGGTATCTGCTGAAGGGAACAAGCTACAGGACGTGCGAGGGTAAGCTAACGCTACCTAATGCTAGCTTGTTACAGTGGTCATATACACAATAAGCCCAATAAGCATACAACAACTTAATGGTTGAAGATAATAGTTATTGTAATTTGCTGTGACACCCAATCAGTGACCGACAGTCTTCTGACGTTGGGCCAATAGATGTTAATGACTTTTGATTCACATCTGTTCTTAATCAGGGTATGACGTGTTGCTTTTTCAGACGTTGAGCCTGCTTCATGTTGTCAGACATAGTAAATGGCCCTTATCAAGTCCCAGAGACTTGAAAGCATTTTACACCACAATCAGTCATCCACACGTTCACACAATGACAGTGGTCACAGCTGACAAGACTGACAGAAGTGGGGCTGCCATACAATGGGCGCCACCGGGCCCTCTGACCACCATCAGCAGGCAGGGAGGGTGAAGTGTCTTGCCCAAGGACACAACGACAGACAGAGCAGAGGTTCAAACCGGCAACCCACTGGTTACAAGACGAACCCCTGCCATCTGAACCAACATCGCCGTCTTGATGCTCCAGGTCAAGCAGTAATCAGAATTTGAACCAGAGAAATGTGGCTAATCAAAGATAAATCTTGATTTAACAAGTGGGGCAGTTAAATTTTCACACAGGGCCAGATAGCTTTTTATCTGAAATCATTTGAAAACTGCATTTCGCATTTAGTCAGGACATCTTTCTCTGACATTAAAACTTCTTTGATAAATTTGAAACAAATTTGACAAAAAAAAAGCATAAACAGGAAAAATGTGTATGGGAGCACATACTTTGTAACAGCACTGTACATTAAAGTTTGTGGTTTTAACGTAACAAACTAAAAAACTTCCCGACAGGAAGTTGAAGACTTTTGATGTTTTGTGTTAAACCGAGGTTGCCTTCACTATAAAACATAGAAATTCAAGGTACATCAGATATCCATTCCTTCTGCAGCTTTTAATTCAATAAAAGTAATACAATAAAAGTAAACAGATCAAGCGTAAAGTGAAGAAATGGAAAAAACCAAAGTGAAAAAGCCTCATTTTAGTCCCAATGAAATCCCTGATTTATTTAGTCCAATATTTCACCAGAGCAACATATGAAGTGACAATATAGAGCAAGAAACATAACAGTCTGTGCAAACAGTGCACTTCCATAGAGACACAAAGGTGAACAGAAAAAAATAAAACATGGACGAGTGTTTCATAGCATCTGCAGCCCAGATGCTCCTCTGAGAAGAAACAGAAAATCTCTTCTGTAAGGTTCAGTTTGTGCAAAGCTGCAAAAAGCCACGATTTCAAAAGATAAATATCTGCTCAGAAGCACTGCAGCAAGAGGAGAGAGAGAATATTCCTCTTCGATAGGGAGCTCAGGAGTGACCATAAAGTTTATTTTTTTTAAATGTAGAAAAAAACTTGGGCATCCATTTCTGGTTTGTTGCCAAACAGGCAGTGAACTGTGGTTCCTAGCAGCCATCGGTGTCTGTTAATAAAGCTGAAAAGCAGTTCTGTAAACATCTGGGTAAAGTGTGGACTATAGAAGAATTAATGGCAATATTTTTATGCCATTCTCTCCTTTATGTGCTGCAGGAGAAACCAGCTTACAGTTTCTTTATGGTCTAATCAAATCAAAACAATAAAGGATATTTTGATGCCAACTGATCATCAAAAACCTCAACAAAGAGGTGGTATTTTTCCTGCAGGTTAACATTTTATAATGGTGTGGTGCAAATCAAGTATCTGACGTCTCCAATCCCCAATAAACAGAAACAGTGACCCCCCACCACCACCCCCCACCCCCACACCTAACGTAGCACTGGACTCAACTCATCATGCAGCACAACAATGAAAAACACAGGTTCATCCTGATTCAAATATAAGAGACAAAGTTGTTAAGTAATCTCTACCCAGAAGTACCAAATCAGAGTGTACAGAACAAGTCCTTCAAAATGTAATCCACAGTCTGAGGAATGTAAATGAGGCTGGGAGGTTATTTGGCACTTTTAATTTCTTATCTGTCAATCTAAGTATAATTAAAGAATAAATACTAAACTGCATCTTTATCTTCTTGCTGCTCTATTTTAATCCATTTAGTGTCTTTTTGGAGCAAATGAGCTGTATTTCCCAGCCCTGGATGCTGCATAGAGTTTGCAGGAGGAGCAAATTAATGGGTCTTAGCTTGGCGCTGAGGGGCAGGAAGAGGAGAGCTGAACAGTCAATATCCAACCAGCAAAAGGAGGCCGCAGATTTTCAGGCACTGTGGAGTTTAAGGTTCTGTCTGCTGGTCAAAGTTTCCATGTTTTGGTTTCATTAGGTTGAAGAAAGTGTTGCAGAGGTGATAGACCCAAAGCCATGCTGTAGGAGGTTCTCCTGCGAACTGACACCTGGTAGGAGCAGCTGGTTGATTTATAGTTGAACAAAGATACAACTTTATTTCCTCTGCCATAAAAAAAGCTAATAATTTAGTAGCATCTCCACAGGCAATTAACCTAAAGGTTTAATAACGGGAGACAATTAACACAATCTGCAGCCATTTTAATGTTGAAAATACAAGAAGCTGAGAGTTTTTGCTTCGCTTGGCCTTACAGACACTGGTTGAAAAAAATCAGGCATCTTCTAGAAGAAACTGGTGGATTCAACTTCTTTCTTAAAGAGTTTTATCGGAAATTGTCGGGAAATATTTCCAGAAAAGCAGATTTAGAGGAATGACTGGTTACAGAAACTGTAGTGTGATTCTTTGCCCTGGGTTGAAGCTTGCAGGCAGACTTCCTCTGAAGTTGCAGCTGAACCACTGATCCTCTAAATGTTCCTGCAGGTTCCCCCCCGTCTTTGGCACAGTCAATGAGGCTACACAGGCAGCTGCTTAATATCAAACTTTAAACCTGTTGGGAACCTGACTCAGCTTCTAGGATGAACTGCTATTAATTCAATCGATCTTCCAGGTCTTCATCAGACTGGATCTCAGGCAGGTTTGGATCTATATGTTGATTAGTGTTAAATAAGCACACTGACTCCTGCCTTCATCGGATTCCAACCAGTCTTCATTCAGCTCGACGAGCCGTTCTCTTTCCAGTAAAAATCCATTTTTAAAAGACAGCTTCAATCGGACCTCAAACATGGTGTTAGCGTGCGTTCAAACTGCAACAAAGCGCCTCAGGTCCAGACCTCCATGGGAACCATGGCCTCCTTGGAGCCGATGGGAGGCAGAAGGTTCTGCTCGTTCAGGAACTGAAGAGGAAACTGAACCAGGAAGCCACGGATCTTCTTCAGCTCCTCCTGAGCCCGAGCCGGGTCCTCTTTGGCCAGGCCCGTCTTGGCAAGGAAGCCCTCCAGCTCCGAGATGCTCCGGACGTCGCTGGACGGTAGACAGCGGAAAACCTGGAAGAGTGGGAGAGAAGGAACAGAGTCGGTCACAAACACATCCACTGTGGCTGAACACGCAGCTGTGTTCAACATAATACCGGTCCAACATCAGTAACCAGACCAGTTACCGGGTTTAGCAGAACTGTTACTTCTATAGGGTAAATAATGTATTAATAGGAGCAGCAGAGTAAGAGAGAAACAACAGACCCAACAATCATGAAAGGATCTGGGCTGCTCAGCTAAAATCATCTCAAATGCTTCAAAATGGTCCAGAACCAGAACAATGTGAAAGATATCAGAACAGGTACCACTGTTATGGACCAACGAAGCTATAATAGCAGAGTCTCAGCTCCAGGGTGATCAGAGAACCAGTGCGACTAACGATTGAAGGAAGGATTCCCAGGACACATTTTCCAGTTACACTAAATGTTGGAGTTTGTAGAGAAAGATGCTGAAGCTGCTGTTTTCCTTCACATCCTCTCTGCAGAGCAAGAACACGTTTCCTTTATTCCTCTTCATGTTTTATCTGGGATAAATGTCCAGTGTTCTCAGGATTCCCAGCTTTACTAACCATTTTTAAACACACTGCTGGTATTTTTGTGCTTATTTCTCATTGAATCACATTTTAACAAACAGTTCAGGATTGGTTCAGTTAAATCTTTGGGCTCTGGTTCTGAGTGGTCTGACATTGTTTCTTTGAAAGTGGACCTCATCAGTAGCTCTTTAGATGTCCTGACGTTCATTCAGTTTCGTCTTTGGTATTTAGCTGCTTTTCACTCATTTTCAGCTCAGTCTATGCAGGAGATTTAGCTGAAATGGATCACTAGAAGGTTCTGACACTCACGGGTCACAGATTTGTTTAATATGACATCATCTTCCTAAAAAGGTGACTGAGTCTCTGCCTGCCTCCCCCATTATCACTGTAAAAGATGGGAATCGCCATGGCAACCACTGACATTTGTTGAGCCTCTGGTTCCTAATCTACTCAACAGCTTCTCCCATCTCATATTAATCAATCATCAATTGGGTTCCTCACCCTAAAGACGAACCCGAGGTGAGGCTAAACACCCAAACATGAAGCTGCACTTATGAATCCAAAACGTTTTCTAAAAGCTAAAGGCTGTTTGGATCCTGGCGGCAGAACAGGAACCATGATGACAGACTCACCTTTTGGTAGATGGAGTCGTTGCGGGCGCAGGTGGCCATCCAGGTCTCCTTGTAGAACTGGTCGCTGATGGGATCCAACACGTCGATGGATGGATCCGTGTTGGCACCGAGAATCATCCTGAGCAAAGTTTAGGAAGAGGTTTAGACTGAGAAATAATAAACATCGTCAAGAAAACCCGCAAAGCTCCGTATTAGGAGGTCAATACGAAAATAAGAGCAGAGGGTGAGTATTTCTTCTTCTCTGAATACATAAAATGCCCATCCTAAGGCTGTAATATGGAAGTTCAGAGTAAAAACAATCATTTTGTTAGTTAGTTGGAAATGTTCCTGAACATTTTTTAAAGCGGCTTATTTTAGGATGAAAATCTCTGAATTGATGCTC
This sequence comes from Crenichthys baileyi, assembly GCA_036173005.1. Taxonomy (NCBI): domain Eukaryota; kingdom Metazoa; phylum Chordata; class Actinopteri; order Cyprinodontiformes; family Goodeidae; genus Crenichthys; species Crenichthys baileyi. The sequence goes on along the minus strand of JAHHUM010000586.1, from coordinate 966,312 downwards.
TGCAGACGCTGCAGAAACAGTCAAAATAACCGAGCCCAAAAAACGTATCAAAGAGAAGAATGATGAATGAGAAGAAAACACGTTTTCAGGAGAATGTTTGTTTCATCTTTTATTATTTAAATATTTGCTTGTTATTTTATTTTAAAAGTTTTAAACATGCGCCACACAGATTATTAAAATTTGTTTTTTTAAATTTTTTGTTAAACATCAACAATGCTGATGGAAATGTTGTCGTCTTATTCTTTTTGTGATTTAAATCAAATGACTAATTTCTCTAATCATCACATTGTTGGCTTAAATTAGAGGGCTGGAGGCAAAGGAACCGTTTTCGGTACCTGAAGCACTCGAGGCGCAGCTGCAGGGCGAACTTCCCGGCCCGGTACGGCTGCCCGTCCATGACGGCGTCCACGGTCTCAGAGTCCTCCACCATCACCGCCACCTCGCTGTCCCTTTTCCCCGTCATGCTGCGGTCGTTGATGTTGGCAGAACCTGCAGTAAAATCAGCCACAGAGCAGACATGAGAGGACAGAAACTGCCAGCAGGTGGCGTTGCAGCACCTCATTTCAGACCGCGTCGTTTCAAACACATCACAGCAGTCAATGTTTTTAAAGTTTATCTAACAAGTTCAGCCTGTTTCAGCCGTACGACCAGCATGAGGGAGGCGTTTACCGATGATGACGGTGTTGTCGTCGGCGATGAGCATCTTGCTGTGGACGTAAATGAGCTCTGAGACCAGCTTCCCCTCCAATTCAGCGTGAGTCCTCAGACCAGTGAAGGAGATGTAGTTTATCCACTGTTCTCCCACTGGAAATCAGAAAACAGACACTTCTGGATCTCCTCAATCATTTAACTCCAAGCTATTTTCTAACGTTAACTAACCTAAGATGGATTACTTACTCTCGCTCCTCAGCTGGGAGATGATGGAGCGGTCTCCTTTATTCATGGTTCTGCAGAGATAAAAAGCAGCAGATTCATCACAATCTGCGTTGCTGTGTGTTTGTGCAACTAGAACTCAGCCTGGCTGATAAATCAGTACTCGTACTCGTCGTCTTCCGCTTATCCGGGACCGTGTCGTGGGGGCAGGAGACTCAGCAGAGACGCCCAGACGTCCCTCTCCCCAGACACCTCCTCCAGCTCCTCCGGGGGGAGCCCAAGGCGTTCCCAGGCCAGCCGAGAGACATGGTCCCTCCAGCGTGTCCTGGGCCGTCCCCTGGTGGGACGTGCCTGGAACACCTCCCGAGGAAGGCATCCAGGAGGCATCCGGTATAGATGCCCGAGCCACCTCAACAGGCTCCTCTCGATGTGGAGCAGCAGCGGCTCTACTCCGAGCCCCTCCCGGGATAAATCAGTGTGTACTATAAAAACAGCCGGTGGATCTCATAGACACACCCTCACCTGTAGTTGAAGTGCATCACAGCCTGGATGGCGATGCCTCCTCCGGTGTTGATGTCACCTTCGAAGCCCGGCAGCAGAGGCGTCACCACGTAAACCCGGTACTTTTTGCCCTCCCTACAAACAGAAAAACACCTTAACATCAACGACAAGATAAGCAGAATAAACCTTTCACTGCCGTCTCGTCTTCATTCCCCATTTCTAATGTACAGGATTTCAAACAAATGTCCAGCTAAGGTTCATCAGTAAATCCTTTCCTGCTTCTTTCAGCCCCTCTGAGCCCAAACCTTGTAGAAGCACCTTTCTCTGCAGTCACCGCCAGGCCAGTTTAGGTTTGTCTCGACCAGCTTGCCCATTTTGTTTTGATAAACTGAAGTCTAGGGAGTCGGGGGATTTTTAAATTGGATGTAGGTCTGGACTTTGACTAGACCAACCTAATAGACGGACATGCTGCAATCTAAACTTGTTGTCTGCCTCAGACAACAGTGTTATCCTCATTAGTAATTTGACCTGATAGGCCCAAATACAGACCCTAGTCTGTTTTTATCCTGGTTGTCTCCTTAACGTTTTGGTTGTTTTTCTCTGCTGGATGCAAAACAAGTTGCCCCTTGTGGATAATAAAGTTCACCTTGGTTCGTGATCTTGTCTTCCTTGTTCCTGTTGAAGTACAGCAGCCCCACAGGATGATGCTGCCACCACCATGTATTACATTACAACTGGTATTTTGCATGTAGATCAGAAAGTTTAACGTCTTTCCTCACTGGCTTGTGGCAAACAAATTACACTTCTTGTGGCTTTCTTCTCGCCACGCTTCCATAAAGCCCAGGTTTAAAAAGAGAACGACTAACAGTTACTGAGTCAACGGCTTCTCCCACCTAATCTGTGGTTCTCTGCAGCTCCTCCAGAGTAACCATGAAGTAGTGCCATCCTCTCTCTATGTTTAGATGATGGATTGAAGAGAGCTCTGTGAGATGTTTGTTCTCTAAGGAACCTCTACGACCAGAAGCAGAACAGCTTCATCTATACTGAGAGCCACCGTATTATCTGAAAATTAATTTCTAACTGAGCTTTCCTACAACTTGAGATGCGGCATAAATAAAATTAAAAACAGAACCTAAGATTTAAACCCATATTGAAATATAAACGACCTTCTTGCACTCCAGACTACTTTAAGCTTTATGAAACACCAACAGAACAAACATCAAGAACACATCTAAAGAAATAATTCCCAGAAGAACCAAAGTTCTGGTTGACCTGCAGCTGCCCTGTTATCAGCAGGAGAGGTTACAGCTCTTATAGCCAAAGTTTCAACATCCGTCCATCTTTATTGTTCATTATTAGGGAAGTTTTATTGCCCTTACAGAAACAATGTTATCGACTGTTTCTGACTTCACCTGTTCAATCTGCCCAACTTCCCTTTACAGCACAGCAGGTGAACCAGCGCACAACAGTCAAAACTGCTTCAGTTTGGGTTAAGAAAACCTGAGAATAATGTTCATTTTATACCAGAGATGGGCTCTGATTGGTCAGCCCTGCAGGAGTTTATGGTCTTATTTTGGTGTCCACAACCCTCCAAAGCAGGGGTGTCCAAAGTACGGCCCGAGGGCCATTTGCGGCCCCTGGATGGTTTTGTGTGGCCACTGACTCTTGTCCTTCCTATTTTGAAGGGCGGGTAAGAGAAATTGGTCTCTGTGTCTCGTCATATTTATACCACAGGGAAACAAAATCTCTGATTACTAATTAAAGCTTCAACTCAGCCCGATCAGCTGATAAAAGTAAAGACAGAACCAACAAGGTGGTTGAGTCACATTCATTTTATAGGAAATGTTAGAGTTGACAATGATTGTTACATCCATGATTCTGCAAAAGACAATTATTGCTGATATTTGTCCCCCACTGAGAAAATGTGCTCACTCTAAGGGTTGGATTTTCTATAGTTTTCAGTGAAACATTAACATTTTAGGCTTTTTACACATCTTTGCCATTAATTGTGGACAGCTCAGTATATGCATACACAGTAGGGGTGTAACAATATACAAAAATCACAGTTCAGTACATATTCAGATTTTAAAGTTGCTTCAATCAAGAACAATAAATAAAAATGTATGATTTTTTTTATTTCTAGCAGCAATAAACAAAGATCCTTTCCAATTTCTGAAGATAATTTGATTTTATTATGTTCTAAAACTTAAAACAGTTGAAAGTATAGAACAGACTGTAGGTTTGGTTGGATTTTTTCAATTAATAAAGTAGTATAAGCAGGCATAGCCAAAGCCTGGATAGATGGATTATACAATAATATAAGAACTTAAAAACAGTCAATGCTGATGTTTAGATATTTATAACTAGGACTGGGCACATATTTAAGAATAAAAAATGTCTAAATATGTATTGATATTTAGACTAGATCTAGTGTCCCAGCTGTACCTGAATGCAGCATGGTAGATCTCCTCTCATCTTGCATTTCATAAAATGTAAGGCTTTTGGGCTGACTGGATCCTCCAGAACCAGTGATGTTTACATTCAGCCTGAAGTTGTTTCAGGTGAGCCATTTAGTTCAGTGCACAGCAGCTACGGACCTTATTGCTGTTGAAAAACACTGAAATAAAGTTCTGGTTCGGTCCACCTTTCTTCTCTACCTCCTCTCTACTGAAGCTGCAAGAGAAACCTTAATGTTCCCAAACAGAGTTTATTGATAGCTGGGAATCTGTTCCGTTTTGTTTTGGTGTCACTTTTAAAAGTTGCCCTGCAGAACGTTGCTTTGCGCACATAAACATCCTGCATGTGTTCAGCCATAAAACAACGCTGTATTTGTTCGGTACTGAGCCAACAGGGCTGTACCGGATACGTGTGTAATTACACCCCTAATACACAGTGTCTTATCAGGCTTTTATATCCTGCTGTATATAAACATGCTGTATAAATGTATCTGATTATTATCTGTCTGAATCTCTACCTCATATTAGTTTTTTCTCATTTTGTTTCGTTTTTAAAGTGAAAAAATTGAAAAACACTGTAAAACTACAGTGTCCTGGAATAATAACTGAAGCTAAACAAGCCCAAACATGTGAAGCCATTACAGTATTTTTCCCTTCATGTCCTTTTTTTAACTAACTCTGACACTTAGACAAAGCGTATAAATTTAAAAGGTGTGCTCTGCTCTGTTCACACACCTGGAAAAAATAACCTAGCCAGGTTTGTGTTTGTACGTGTTGTGCTACTTTGTTTCCATGTGAGCAACAGAACAGAGAAGATGAGGAAACTCCAGGTAAAACAATAATAGGAACTGAAACTGCTGTAAGAGCCAAAATACACACAGCAGCCACGTGTCTGTGTACAATGTGGGCCATAAAAACAGACATGTAATGCTTGGTGTTTTACCTGTAAGCTTTGAGGATGCGTTGTGCTATGGTGTCTCCTATCTTGTTGTAAATTAGCTTGTTTTCTGCGCAGCTGATGAAGAATTGATTCTGTAAGAACAAAATGGAACGTAGATCGGTTAGAGTTTTTATCCTTGATGCTTTCAGATCCCATTCACATCCTGAACTGTCCGGGTTTAACAGCAATAATATGGCAGTATCGGCATTGAATGACTTGATCACAATGAAATCTTCCAATGCTACAGTTATTAAAAAGTCAAATTGTGTTGCGAGCACAATTAAAATAGTTGAGCAGGAAGTAAATAGTGTGCAAGTTGACAAACAAGCAACATTTTGTTTAGTTGAGGATACAGATCAGTATGTCAGCAGCAAGAGGCAGAGCTGTGTGCATGAATTTGAATCTCACTCAGCTTGCCAAACTTGTGACAATGATTGGGAGCATTTTGGACGCGCACAATGTTAGAAGCTGTAACATGGCACCTGTATGTAACAGATAAAAGTGCTAAATAATAATGCTAAAAACAGTGTGAACACTTTCCTGACTGTTGTTTTTCCTGTTATCATTGCATAATGTCTCCAGAACTCTCTATAAGCTTTACCATTGCGGTGGGTAAAAACCTACAGGTATGAGCATTAAGGGCAGTTGAGAGCCCATCCAAGTGCAAATGTCTGTCTCACTAAGTATGCTGGCGTATTTAATAAAGCGTGTTACGCTTGCTTAGGTATGAGGGCATGAAGGAGGCTTTCTGAAACTTCCCATTCGTGTTGTTGAGATATGTGTGTTGCTTTTGATATTTCCCCGTTTTGAATAGTGCATGTGAACTGGGATAGAGTTTGGAATTCACAGTGTTCTGCTACATCAGAACCCATACTCGTACTTGTCGTCTTCCGGTTTATCCGGAACCGGGTCGCGGGGGCAGCAGACTCAGCAGAGACGCCCAGACGCCTCTCCCCCCAGACACCTCCTCCAGCTCCTCCGGGGGGAGCCCAAGGCGTTCCCAGGCCAACTGAGAGACATAGTCCCTCCAGCGTGTCCTGGGCCGTCACCTGGGCCTGGAACACCTCCCGAGGAGGGCGTCCAGGAGGCATCCGATATAGATGCCCGAGCCACCTCAACTGGCTCCTCTCGATAAGGAGGAGCAGCGGCTCTACTCTGAGCTCCTCCCGGATGGCTGAGCTCCTCACCCAATCTCTAAGGGAGCGCCCGGCCACCCTACGGAGGAAGCTCATTTCAGCCGCTTGTATCCGGGATCTCGTTCTTTCGGTCATGACCCAAAGTTCATGGCCATAGGTGAGGGTAGGAACGTAGACCGACCGGTAAATAAAGAGCTTCGCTTTTCGGCTCAGCTCTCTCTTCACCACAACGGACCGGCACAGCGCCCCCATTAATGCGGCAGCCGCACCGATCCGTCTGTCGATCTCCCGCTCCATTCTTCCCTCACTCGTGAACAAGACCCGAGATACTTGAACTCCTCCACTTGAGGCAGGAACTGCCCTCCAACCTGAAGAGGACAAGTCACCCTTTTCCGGTCGAGAACCATGGCCTCTGACTTGGAGGAGCTGATCTTCATCCCAGCCGCTTCACACTCGGCTGCGAACTGCCCCAGCGCATGCTGTAGGTCTTGGCTAGAGGGGGCCAGCAGGACCACGTCATCTGCAAAAAGAAGAGACGAAATCCACTGGTCCCCAAACCAGACCCCCTCCGACCCTTGGCTGCGCCTAGAAATCCTGTCCATAAAAGTTATGACAAAGGGCAGCCCTGCCGGAGTCCAACATGCACCGGGAACAGGTCTGACTTAGTGCCGGCAATGCGGACAAAACTCCTGCTCTGCATGTAAAGAGACCGGATGGCCCCTAATAAAGGGCCCCCGATTCCATACTCCTGGAGCACCCCCCACAGGGCACCACAAGGGACACAGTCGAATGCTTTCTCCAGGTCAACAAAACACATGTGGACCAGTTGGGCAAACTCCCATGAACCCTCGAGTACCCTGCAGAGGGTGTAGAGCTGGTCCAGTGTTCCACGGCCGGGAAGAAAACCAGACTGCTCCTCCTGAAGCCAGACTCTCCTCTCCAATACCCTGGCGTAGGACTTACCAGGGAGGCCTCAGCCTCTGCATCAGAACCTGGTAAGGAATTTTCGCCGTGACATCATTGTCTAATTGAGTTATTTTCATTTTTAAGGATACCTGGCCATCTGAAAATACAATTTCAATGCTCAATGATAGTGCCCCCAAGTGGTCAAAGAAGGTACCTCATGCTGATAATTACACTTTCAGTTTCAAGCATCCAGCATGTGGATGTGAGTCAAGCATCTGCATAGCTCGAGTTGATATTAAGCAATAATAATTGGTCACTGGTGTGATATTTAAGTCGCAATTGGGTTGATTCTGTAGCAATGGCACACATGTGCACAGTACACTGCAGCTGAGAATGGAGGGTCCAAAAGAAAAAAAATCTGGAGGTCAAATTTTGCATGCCAAAGTGTAAAATGTGTAGTTATTACAACTTCCATCAGTCCAACAACAACACATACCTCGATGTAAATGAAGTGCTGGCTGTTCTTGATGGCGTGGACGTAAGCGTTGTGGATGGACTCCTCATGGTATTTGATGCCAGCTGACCAGTCAGAGGCAGAGCGAAGGACCTGAGCAAACAGGTGGGTACACAGGGAAACATCAAAAAGAGGACGAATCTTGATTCGAGCAATAAGTTAAAATATGAGATGGGTTTGACTTCTCTTACTGGATGCCAATGTTAATTATATTAATGCTCCTAAGGATGGAATGCACTGCAAAATATTATTTAGAAGAAAAATACACAGACAATCTTTTGTAAAATGCTTACAACTTTTAAAGGCATGCTAAACCACAAAGAAATACTTTAAATTTGTTGCAAATAGGCACCAGCCCCCCCCTACAACCCTGCAAGGATAAGCAGGTATCAATAACAGATGAATGGATGAATGTGTAAAGAAATTAATTTAGAAGATGACCTATGAGAGCTGAATGAACAAACATTTTCTGTTCCGTTTCATTCAGAATATGACATTTTGGAGCCTGATCCCTTTCCCTAAAGGCCAGAAATAATCACACAACTATGCAGCTCAAATTATTTAAGCCCAAGGCTAATTTAGATTTAAAGATGATACCATTTGTACATTGTCTTATTTCAGAAAAAAATATTGATCTACTTTCAGTTTACAATAGATCAAATAACGGCATGTTCAAAATTATGAATATCCTCTTAATAATAAATGCACAACCATTGGTATCACAGCAAACAAATTCTTAGTATAATTGCTGAGTAGCATTTTGGATCTTTTCATTGGTATTTTGATGAATTATCTTTGCTGACAAGCTCATAGTTTTTCTACAGATTCTTTATGAGATTCAAGTCAAACCTTTAGCTAGGCCACTCCATGGTAAAGTCAAAAGATTACTTTATGTTCAAATCTTACTTGGTATGAATACTTTTGAGCTTTACTGTTGGTTTTAGGTTCCATAATTTCACAGAAATAATTTTTTTCTTTAAGTTTCAGTTTATCCTTTCCTGTGTAATGATTGAATATACTCATATTTATGCCAAATACATGTTATGCTCATTGTTATGAGGGTCTTAGCACATTACCGATTTAGAGCTAAAAAGATCCCTTAGGAGGGTTAACTGAAAGTTAGATTTAAAAAATATTTGACAAAATATTTAATTAATATGCAAAAACTGATATCTGCTTGGAAGTGAACGTGTAAAATATCAACAGGTTCAGCTTCAAGTACAAAGCATTGGGGGACATCAAAAGAAAGTAAAGGTGGGAAAATAATGCTTCAAATTCTGGCCATAAATTATTAACCAATTGCAGCCGAGTCATTTTTATTATAGATTATTTTTTAGAGTTAGCAGAAACTTTAATGACTTAGAAGAGGAAAAACAATGGTTCGCTGTGACTATTAATGTTTAGGCTACTTTAAATTTTTATTGCTTTTGGTTTATAGAAAGCAAAAATCACAATAACTGCATACGAACCTGCACTTTTGTGGGGATGCAGTTGGGAACTTGGTATCGTAGCTCTCCGGCTGTGGTGTGTGACTTGGGCAGCAGATATGGATACGATAAAGAACGGTACTTTGGCTTCATGATCTAGTATTGAGAAACAAATCAAGGATTATAAAAATAACTCAAAGAACTTTTGCTAAATTAACTGACCTTATAAAAAAAAACATCCATCTAAAAGTGGTTATGTACTTCGCCGAAAACCAACAAATAGCAACCAAAGTCCAAACAAACATTTCAAAGCCCTTCCTTTAGAGGTACTGATTAAGAACTACTAAAAGAATACAAAAAAATCTGGATCATTGGAAGAAGAGTAAAGGAATTAAAGTTGGAAAGTTACAATTTTAATGTAAGGCTAACATCTAAATGTATTAAATGTGGGCTCAAAATAATAAAGTGCAGGACATGCAAGGATTAAATAGTTTTTTTCTCCTATTGTATTCTTCTAGTGTCACAGAGTTACTTGCTCTTAGGTGAGTAACTTATTGTGAATACTAAAACATCTAACCTTGGTAAAATTCCACCTCTGGATAAAGTGTCGAGCCACGTCTCGAGCCGCCTTCCCATGAACTACAGAAGCAATGTCATGCCAAGGCATTCTGGGAGTCTTATGTCTGTCTATGAAATCTAAACGAGACAGAAAATGGGCAAATGAAGAAAGGGAAATTAAGAAAATCAATCCTGTTTGCCACGGAGACCTCAGAGACATGCTTACCATCAAAAGGTTTGTCTAGCTGTATCCAATCCTTGTGCACAAAGTTGCAGTAGTCTTTCCCATGCCAGAACCTCGTGTTCCCACACAGATCTCCGATGCCTGTATGAAGACTTTGTACAGAGCAACTCTCTATAACACAGACATGTGGATTCATAAATATTTACCGCAGTTCTCATGATGGTGGTATTACATAGCAGTTTACCACGGATTTTGCTCAAAGTTCTGCTTCTAGGACCCAGAACCCAAAGTTATCAGCAGAAACATTAAAGAAGCCTCTTTGGGATTATTTATGAAACCTGTTAAATAACAGTCTTGTCTGTCAGAAAAACACAAACTAATTAAGGCTTGAGAAGTGGTCCATTAGGATTCACAGAATGGTAAAGCATGAGCAATAAAAAAAAACTACACTGCTTCAAAAACAAATTATGAGTCATCTGTAAGTCTGTGCCTCTGTTGTTTCTATCATTTTACAATTAGCTTGCTTTGAGATTTAGCATCAACCTGATAATGTGAATGGCAGTTACAAGGACCAAAGCAGTACCAGTAAAACCGAATTGTAAATCTTGGGGCTTTCATGCTCAATCATAATTTCTATGGAACTTCAAAGATATAGTTACCCAAAGAGGGATGCTGGTGGCAAGGTTCTAGTGCAACAAATGTTGGAAATGTTTTCAGCGAGCGGTTATGTTTTTAAATGGTATACTACTTCAATTACAAAGGAAAGGAAAGTTAATTTTCTATCTATACATTTTTAGATTTTTATTTCCAGCAAAAACATTCCTACAGCTTCTGAGTTATAGTAAAATGCTAAAGATGTCAATGTTTGCTTAAAAGTTCCACCATTTTACCAGTGTTCGCTTAGTCCTTCAACCTCTTTATAATATAATATTTAAACCATTCTCTCACCATTAAAACAATTGCTTGATCAACTTTGGCTCACTACTTCAACCAATTGAATACCATTATCTTACTATTTCAATCGTTTTATCACCTAAACTTCAATTCTTTTTTAACCTTTTTCTTACTCCTGCAACTCTTTAGCCACCATTAGCTTACTACAATTGTTTTTATCCCTTTTAGCTTACTGCTATATTCGTTTTATCACTATTAGCTCACTACTTCAATAGTTTTATCGCTGTTAGCTCAATCCTTCAACAGTTGTATCACTATTAGCTCAACCTTCAATCATTTTAATCGCTGTTAGCTTAATACATCAATAGGTTTATCACTGTTAGCTTACTTCTCCAATAGTTTTATCGCTGTAGGTTTACTACTGTAATAGTTTTATCACTGTTGAGTGATATTACTCTGGGTAAATTACATTTACTATTCTAAGTATAATATTTAATATTTTAGATATTAAACTTAGAATATTATTATATATAAGTATATATAAGCAATAAGTTAGGCTCTACTGCTCCTTGATTAATAATTTCTTTTAAATCTCATTTTAACAAATAGCTTAACATTTCCAACATGAAGATAAGCTTGTAGTCATCTTCATTATTAATGTGTTTACAGCTTTTGGACTGAAAGGAGCAAGCTGACCCAGATAGCACACAAAACTATGTTTGGAGAATGCTTCAGCAGCACTTGATGTAAAACCAAAGATGGAAGGCAGACAAGCACAAAAATCAAAACACATGCAGAATCAACAAACCTGTTACCTAATTATTACTTCATGTAGCTGACATACAATTTTAAATACAAAATAGTCGTTGAGGTTTAAAACTGATATGGTTCATCCAGGTTGTCTCCAACTAAATCATCTTTCATAGCCAATCTTGTGTGACTGGGAGTTTCTGCTGGTTGTAAATATAACAGAACACAAAAACAAATTCCACCAAATCACATAAAAAATGTCACAGATTCCCTCTCTTTTTGAAAAGAAAGATCAACCTTTGACACAAAGAACCAAAGGTTGTCGGGCAACGGTCAAATCCACAGCAATGCATGCTGGGAAACAGGTGGCATCTGGCCATCATGCTTTCAAGTGGTCATTCCGACTCACCGGCCTGGCAGTGGCCGAGCGGCGCCGCCACTCTCAGCTCCAGCAGCCTGCTGGGAATCAGAGTTTGCTGACTGTTGATGCTGGAGGACCAACCTGAACATATCGCCCAAAGGACAAAGATAAATACCATCTCTGCTGGATGAGATGTTGAAGACCTCAACCACTCTGTGATGTCCACTACCACAGCTACAACATCTTGTTGCTAAACTTACACCTATGTACTGTTTATGTCTAAATTGTAGTAATCCTTTCTCTATAATGATCAGGTACTGGACTGTTGTTTTATTATTGATTTGATTCTGGAAAAAAAAACTGGGAAAAAAGCAGCCCAAGTCCAAAAAAGATCTCTGAAAGACTTTCAGAAAGTCTACAAAAAGATAAAGATCCCATTCATGAAACAGTTACAGGCAAGTGTGGCTGCTCAGGAGAAACGTATGAAGAAGTGAAGACTGATTAAAAGGTTATTATTTAGAAGCAAGGATTTTTCAGTTATGAATGTTTTTACAATGCATTTCTCCAAAAAACATTTTCTATCTTAAAGAGCTAAAAGTTGGCGACTCACTCTCCTCCTCCTCCAGGTCACTGTCGCTGTTGGCACGAGCCAGTCTGTGTTTCTGCAGGTGTTTCTTGATGCTCATCCTGGTCCTCCTCAACCTCCCCTGACCCTTCAGCCTGGGCTGGTCTGCAGAGTCCGTCACCGAGAAAACTCTCTTCCCTTGGCTCTGGGAAGCACTGGCGCTGCTGTTGGGTGGATCAGCCATGCTGGAGGGTGCAGATGCAGCCTGAAAGTCACGAACCACAGATGGAGGTCAAGGCTTGTTTTAGATGGAAATAATTTTGGTGAAGCTAACTGACCTAAAACAGGAGAGGTTTAGTCTGATTTTCTGTCAGACAGACAGTAGTTAGATTTTTAAGTGTAGGGATGTAACATGATAAAATGAATCAGTACGTGTTTGGTTCGCTGCAATCAAGAGAAACAAATATAAGATGGCCACTATAGGACTGAAAGATTTTTATTATCAAATGATAAAAAGGCGTAGCCTCTGGATGGATGGACGGACGGATGGATGGAATGTTGTTTAGGAATTTTTGAATAAGATTCTTCAGACATTTAAGAATACAAATAGGTTTAAATAACTTTGGCTGATTTTCCTTAAGTGAACAAACTTTTAGTCTCTTAGTTCATGTTTTTAAAAGTTTTTAAATACCTATACTCCAAAAATAACCAACTGGTTCAGAACATGAACATATTCTGCTCTGGTGCCAGTGATCTATGCCTCTAAACAGCGCTGCAGTGCCCTCATCATATTTAAACACATTTAAGGTAATTAATAGAAATCTACCGGTGGATATTTATCATAACTACTGAAACTGAACATTCACTACGGAACCTGTGCGGAAAGATTTAAGATAAATTTAACAAAATTGTGGAAAATATAAAACAATTTGTCAGAAATAATCAGTTTTGTGCAAAACATTTAGCCTTTTTTAATGCAACTTAAAATATATTTATACTTTCTATTTATCTTAATTTTCTGAATTTTTAAACTAAATTTGTTAACTTGGTATCATTTGAGGCATTTTAGGCCATTTCAAATGACATAATTTGTTTTTTCATACAAGTCTGCTAACATAGCTACTGAACATATCCGAATCACGCCGACATCAGAATTTCTCAGCTCAACGGCCACAAAGGTTCAGGGTCATTTGAGCTTTTAGATGCAAAGATCAGGAAATGACACGTAAAACTATTGTTTTATTTTAAGCTTTTCCAAGTGGATGTTTTCAGGTTGGATGATGCATTTGATGACAAACAGACAAACTGGACTGTACAATCTTAATCTGGAAGAACAAACAGTAATATTTAATCGTATTTGTTTATAAGAGCATGATACATTAAGCCAAGTTCTGACTTTTCTTTTTTAGTTTAGATAATTATACAACCGCTGAAATTTTACTGTGTAAATTTGGGCAAAAACAAGCAAAAGCAAAGAATAAAAATCCCACTTCTTGTGCAGAATGAATGCATCATGATGAATAAATAGCGCCGAATGACTTTCTGAGGTTTGACCTGAAGCAGAAGGTTCAACGTCTCAAGAAGAGACTGAGGATATTTTTTTAATTTATGCCTCTATAGGCGTGTGTGACGATGCAGATTTCTGCCCAGGTGTGGTTGTAAGACCTGCTCCAAGTGGGAAAGGGTCACACTCCCGATGTCCGTGAGCCGGTGTTCTCTGTCGTCCCAGCGGCCATACGCCAGGTCGATCCCACCCACAAAGGCCACCGACTGATCAATGATGATGATCTTCTCGTGGTGCGCCCACAGATAGACGGCAGAGGAGACGTGGTCTGGGTGGCGGATCACCTGATGATGAATAATGATGCAGCAGGTCAGACAGGAAGTGGGAGAACAGGTGACCAACCCTGCAGGAAACGGATCAAACCTTGATGTTGGGGTGAAGGCGCAGCAGCGTCCTCTTACTGTAGCCGGAGTTGATCCCCAGAGCCAACTCCACCTCCTTGTACAGCATCACAAATATCCGCACACCTTGTTGCTGCAGGATTTCATTCAGACCATTAAAGGAAAATTCCAGCTTGTGTTACAGACTAACTCAGCTTGGGAGAACAGAAACATTCTGCACTAAAATGTTCCATTTATACTTCAATCCTTTTCATTTCTGAAATTTTAGCTTTTAATTAAAGATTTAAACCAAAATAGTTTGGATAAAAGTTTTAAACAGAAACTGATTAAATGTTTCACGCTCACCGCTTTGCGCTTCAGGATGCAGTCGAGACGCCATTGGTTTCCTTCAACGACCGGCCTCTTCAGAAAGATCTCAGGACTCAACCTGCAGCACGAAGCACACACATGAGCAAAAACCCAACGTGTAAACTCTACAGTTTTTACATTTTCAACCTTTTTTAACTCTTATCTGGTTATCTTCCTTTGTAACTCTGATTCATCCAATCATTTTAAACATTTATTCCTGTTTTTCATGTTTTTTTCCTTCTTCTGCTTTATTTTACCCCACGTTCTTCCCTGACCTTAAAACCTTCAGCTTAGTTTTTAGATTAAAATAATTAAATTCTCTTTCCTCTGATTCACTAAACCAACCATCTTATTTTCTGTTACTACGCTTTAATCTTTTCATCCTTTTCCTCCATTATTCATTTTTCTCTAAAATGGAAATGTAAAAAAAACATTTTAAACTGCCATTTTTTAACTTTACCTTTTTAAATCAAGTAAATCCTGCTAGTTTAGCTGATAAAGTTCTGCAGCACATGGGAGCTACTTTCTGCAGAACCTCGTCATTAGTAACCGTGATATTTGAATGTGTGTGTTAATGATAGTCTGAACCTCTGACTGGGTCGAGCGTCACACTGTAACCGATCCGTCGAGGTGAACGCCATGTGTACTCGCTCAACTCTGAAACTGAAACGGCAGCTTCGCCTGAGGGAGGAAGCTGAGGTTTAACTCTCACCACCAGTCTGTGATGAAGATTTCCTCCTTGGCCTCTTCCAGGGCATCAGCCACATCCTCCATGTAGGTTTTACCGTTCACATACCTGAAGAAGACAAAAGAAAAGCTCGTGAAATGGCCTTTGACCTTTCTGAACGAGCAGTTATTGATCTGAGTGTTTCAAGGAGCAGGAGACAGAGGGAGAAACTTTGGTATTTGCAGGAAAATTGTTTATATATTGAGAAAACCCAGGTGATGATGTCATGGCTTTGTCAGCATCTGATTGACTCATTTACAACATCTGAGGTAAATAGAGGCTTCCTTGTGTGACATTATGGAAATATCAAGAGAAATGTTGCAAAATATCAGGAAGAGAACGGAGAGTCAGGTTCCAGCTTGGGTGCAGCCTACAGAGACAAGAAGGTGCCATGTTCATCTATCAACAGCTTGAGAAGCTCCAGCCATCATCACCATTCAGAAGGAGACGCGTTCTATGTCCCAGAGATGAACTTGTTGTGGTGTGAAACCCAAAGGCTTTGTGGAGATGCTACTGAAACTGGCAGGAGGGACCATTATCCCCAGTAAAACAAGTCCTGTACCAACATGAGCTGAAAGGCCACTCAGACAGGAAGCTTAAACTGAAGTATTGATGACCACAATAACCATCATTACACTTGTCGGAAAAAAGTGGGAAGCTTGCAAGGCTGAAGACACAATCCCTACTGTGAAGTTCGGGGGTGGTAGCATCATGTTGTGGGGGTGTTTTGCTGCAGGAGGGACTGGTGCACTTCACAAAATTGATCCCATCATGAGGAAAGAATATTATTTGGAAATATTAAAGCAACTTCAAGACATCAGCCAGGAAGTTTGAGCTGGGGCACAAATAGGTCTTCCAAATGGACAATGACCCTGAGAATATCGGCAAATTAGTTACAAAGTTAAGGACAACCAAGTCAATGTTTAGGAGTGAACATCATAAAGCCCTGATCTTAGCTCCATAGAAATGTATGTATTTTTTATAGGTTTTGGGGGCACCAGTTGCCTTTATTCTTTCGTAGCTGGAAAGGAAAGAGGGCAGAGAGAGAAAGGGAAGACATTCTGTAAATGTCCCGGGATGGAAATCGAACCCGAACCACATATGGTTTGCCTGCTCCACCACTGAGCCACGTAGCACCCCCAAGTCCCACAGAAAACCTGTGTGCAGACCTGAAAAGGTGTCTGTGAGCAAGGCAGCCTACAAATCTGACCCAGTTACAAAGTTCTGTCAGGAGGAATAGGCCAAAATTCTCACTAATGTTTTTTCTGACCTGTAGCAATAATCCTAAGTGACCTAAAACAGGAAGAGTTTAGTCTGATTTAATGTCAGTCGGGAAAAAAGGTTAAGTATAGTTTTATAAAGTGTATGTAAATATCTGTTTTCATCAATCCGTTGCTCATGTGTAGAAACCACATGACCAAAACACACAGACGGTATAGAGTTGCCCAGCAGGTGGACAGGTGATGAGCAGCTGAGTGTCACTTTCCCTCTCTTTGTGTCGGGTTACAACAGCGAGACGCACATCTCAGAGAGGACCTTCACTGACAAGATGCCTCCCTGAAAGCCAACCGTAACTCTCATCACTGAATGTCAGGAACACATAAAATAAAACCTGCAGATGTTCTACAGACAGAAGGTCTAAAACTGGGACCAAGAGCTGAAAACAGACTCTGCCATCTGGACCAGAACTCTTCTAAACTGCTTACTGACATCCAAACTGGATCGGTTTACAGCAGACAGACAAACGAAGCTGTATTTATTTCATCAAACAATAAAATAGGATTTTAATTTCACTGCTTTATCATTTCCTTCATGCAGTCAGACTTTATTATAATCTTTTAAATTCTCTATTTCTAGTTTCTCCATACCTTCTAAGACCAAATCATTCAACTAAAAGGTAATAATAACATTAAATTTAAAAGTGCTAACGCAGCTACAGTGAAAGCTAGTTGTCATGGTTACCATTTGGCTGGGATGTTCTCCTCCTCTCTGGCGAAGGATCCAAAGCGATGGTCTTTGAGGAAGGCCGAGCCGTACTTCTGGGAGAACATTTCAATGGACTGACCCCACCAGCGGGCGTGTCTGTAGGTGGACCACTTCAGCACCAACGACCTGAACAGAACCAACAAAAACCCGAAGTTTGGAGGAATTCAAGACAAAACCGTGGGGGAAAACCGCTGTCGGTACATACCTCTGTTTTAAAGACACAGATCGTTTTTCGATACGTTTCAATCAAGACAACAAACAAACTCGACAGTGAAAAAATATAATAAAATTATTATAGAACAATAAAAGCCATTGAAAATGGTCAGTGTTGTTGTTTAGGATGTTTTTAATAAAACTGTGCTGATATTTGCTCATAAAACATGTTTTATATCTCTTCAGAGATGTTCTGTCATACAGAAAATCCAGTGCATGTTGAGGTGGACCTAAATGTTCCTCAGAAGCTCCCCTGGAGAAACATGGACAGACAGACGGACATGTTTATCAGAAGTTATTTTTAGAGAAACAGTTTTCAAACCTGGACAAGCTGTCGATTCGGATGCCATGTCTGGTTTCGGTCTCTTTGGAGTCCATTTTGACGCTGAACTCTTTGTCGAACAGCATCACAAAGGAGATGGCACCGGAGTCTGGCTTCATGTACATCAGGAACGAGTCTTTCACCACCAGCCAGCTGCGCACATGCAGAGATACTGTTTTAATATTGAAAGTCAGGAATAAATTCTCCCTCCTCTTCCTCTAAATTTTCAGCTAAAATCAAATCAATCAAGCAGAGCCAGGTACAAAATGACGAAGGCTATGAATAAAACTCATTATGGCAACGTTTCATCCCAGGACCGAAGAAGGAAAACCAGGCACCAATGGGATCAGGGGTGACCCAGTCCTCCAATCACATTCTAGTTTGTTAGATTGATTTAATGTGTCTATGGTCACCTGTGTCCGATCCTAAAATCCCCAACATTTGGGACATGAGGGTTGGAATATAGACCCACCAGCAAATCAAGAGCTTTTCTTTTTGGCCCAGTTCTTTCTTCACTGTGACAAACTAAAGCAATGACCATGCTATGGCAGACACGGTCCCAATCTGCCCTGCATCATCCCACCACACTCATTAACAAGACACTCAGGTAACTGAGCCCCTCTGCCTGATGCAAAGACTGACCGCCAACCTGAAGGAGTATCACACCACTATTCACAAGCTCTAGATACCTTTAACTCAGTTATTGTACTCTACTTTCTTTATAATGGGGTTGGGGCAAGAATTTGATGTTGTTAACAGTCTCTATTTTGCCCCCTTTGTAATGGATGCATTCAAGACAAGATCCCTCGCTTTCTGAGTACCACCTGACCAGATGCTCAAGCTCTTAGTTGCTCTTTTCGTTCCCTGTTATCATCCACATTACAGGCCTGTCCTCTCCATACTTCACCACTGAGTTGCAGTGGAAGATGAGTGTAAAAACACGGGCCTGAGGACACAGCTCTGGGGTGCTCCTGTACTCAGACGGAGGATGTTAGTTTATTCACTCTAACATTATTGGTCTGGTTGTAAACAAGTCTGATTCTCGTGTCCATGCACCAGTTTAGTATCTAGTCCATGGTTGTTGAGCTTTTTTCCACTTTATGAAGGATTTTTGTACTTCGCAGGACAGAAGGCCAGAGCTCAAACGTGCAAAGTCAGTCTCTATGTCACAGGTTTTATGACCTCTGGATATCCAGTCCACACGTATACAAATGTATACGTATAAATGTACACATTCACATTTTCATCTCAAAAAGTATTTTTAAAAATCTCAGTGGGACAGGAGGACAGGAAGGAGCAGGAAGTCTCAGTTCTGCAAAATATCAAGGTTAGTAAGCACAACAAGTCAGTTCAACAGATTAACTGAGCCTGGCAAGGTGTTTTAATGAGGTAAAAAGCCAAAGCTTCCTGTTTGTTTTGTCATCTCAAACTCCCTTTATTTAATAAAATCAGTTGTGTGACTCTGTGTGTACAGGTGTCTCTGTGTGTACAGGTAAAACAAATCTAACCTACAGTAAAGGGTTGCACAGTCTGCAGAGGAGGAGGACATCCACTGAGGCATTATCTCGCTCTTTATTTGCTGCTCTCCATAATAATCTGCACAGTTATTTCAACCCACCACGTCACGTTGAGAGAGTTTGTTTCTGTGTGTGTTTGGACTGACCGTTTGGACCAGCGGTAGCACATTCTGCTGTGACCACAGCAGTTCAGCCCAGGGATTCGATGGCCACCAGAACGCTTTAGGACCATTCCTTCCCTGAAAGCATCAGCAAACAAATACAAAAATTAAAGAAACTGCTTTCAACCTGATTTAGGTTTCAGCCTGTTGAAAATCAGGCACAAAAAATGTTAAGATTTTAATCTTCAACACTGATTGTCTTCACTATTTATATTCAAATCCTTTAATAATTGGATAAAACACAATACATTTTAATTTCTCTACTTAGTTTTTCTTAATTAAACCTTGTTTTGTTTTATAATATTATATATATTGGTCAACTGGATTCATTATACTTGAATTTAACTTGCTTTGTTTTTTTCTGGAAAAACATGCAGTAAATAAATTAAGTTCTTCATGCAATCAAAATCACAAGACTGGGAAAGAAATTTACTGGTCGGCCTCTGACCAGAATGTTAGACCTTCAAAATGCAATAAACATAGGTAAAACGTTTTTGTTAGGGAGGGCAAATTAATAAATATGCATTTAAACAACAACAGGCAGATTGCCAGGTGATCAGGTCAGCTGGTGATCAGCCATTAGCTTCAAAAAGCTTAAATCTGCATAGAAATCTGCATTTCAAGTGATTTTCTGTCAGGAATTCAAATTCCCTTTGATGGCAAAGGCAAAAGGTCTTAAATGTAGAAGGATTGTTGAAATGCTCAGGCAAGGCCATCGCTGGAGCGGTTCTATGCAGGAAAAGAGTCATTTAAAATTTATTAAACTATCCTGAGGCTTTTCTGACACAAAAAAGACAAGTGGAAGAACGGCAAAACAATTTCTGCTGCGCTGAACCAGAGGATGTTTGCTTGGTTTCTGAGGAGATCTTCAACCCAAGTTAAGGCTGATGGTAACTGCAGACCAATAACCACCTGCGTCTCCTCCTACGCTTCTGACACGACTTTGGACGTGGCGAGGGAGCACCAACCACACAGGATTTTAAAAGATGGAGGAAATGTTCATATTTCTCTGATGAGAAAACAAGTTATCTTGACGGTCCTGATATCCTCCAACGTTACTGCCATGACAAGCAGATCCCACTGTAGATGTTTTCTCCACAACACAATGCAGGAGTTTGGAGCTTCAGGGAAACAGCCAACCATTAAGTTGTGTTAAACAGTGAGTAGCTATGCAAAGATGTGGCATGAAGGGCCTTTGAACAGGACAACTCTGCAGTTCACAACACATGTTTAACAAGGACTTCTTTCAGGAGAATAACACCCTTCTCTAGGACCGCTCCTGATGTTCCCCTGGTCTAAATCCCACTCTGGGGATGGATGGTAGAGGAGGTTTATAAAACAGAGTCAGTTCCAGACCATCGGACACTAAATGAGTCCTTTTATCAACTTTTCACTTCTGTTTGTGGGAGTCTTTAATTCAGTCCATGGTCGGCTGATGAACAGCCTGAGTGAATTTAAACGTCATTTTCAAGAAATGGACAACTAAATGTTTTATCTCTTGCATCTGTTTTTTCCTCTATTTAACTGGTTACAATCAAGCAGAATACATGTACGATACAGTAGATCCACATCTATTCATAACAGCTTATTTTTAGGCGAATTTTCAGAAAAAAAAGCCTAAAAATGATATATATTTACATAGATATTCAGAGTTACAGCCTGATAAAAGTGAACGGGGGATTTTTCTGAAGCAAGTCAACTTACAAGCCTTTTGGTCCTAAATCATGAATGAAGGATAGCTGGCTAACATCGATGAACTCCATCTGAAAATAAGAACAAAAACAATTATTTTCAGGTAACAGAAAAAAACGAAACCAGCAACTATTAACGTAAACTTTGTTCTAAAACAGCACATAACATATTTCTTGGCTGAAAGCAGGTGACTAAATCAAGATCTGAAACATACGGCGACATATTTCAAGCAGGAAACCTGAAGATCGCACAGAAAGTTTACTGAGTTCACTGGTCACAAGGTCACAGCATGGTTTGAAGAACCCAGGAAGACAAGCTGCATTATTTAACTCAGTCTAATGTCATAGTGGAGAGGCCTTCTGCAAGTCTTCTCCGAGAGGGAGAGGTGTTTGAGGTCTACAGTCACAACTCTCAACTCAAGCTCGCCAAACGTTTGACTTTTAAATTGAGAGTTGTCCTTACTGTGGCGTGGTAGCTCCGGTACATCGGCATCTTCAGCAGGTTATTCAAGTAATCTTCAAGTTGCCTCTGAAACAAAAAATGCCAATCAATAAAGCAAAATATATAAGAAAATGGATCCAATGGAATCACAGCCGGGAGGCAAACCTTGCGGCTGGAAACTCTGTCTCCTCCCGTTCGGTCATTCTCTTCTTCTCGGGGGAGATCTGGTATCGGCGCCTTCTCCATCTTAGGCATCGTCTTTCTCCTTACCGTAATACTGCAACAAGACACAGATCTGCATCAGCCAGGAGGTTGTTGGTTGAAGTTCAAGCAGAGGTATCAAAGACGGAAAGAGAAGTTACCTTCGTGACGGCAGATGGAGCCGTCTGAGCGCCTTGTACGCCCTCAGGTCTCTGTGGAGCTCCAGAAAGTGTTTTTCCTTCTTCTTCACCTGCCACGTGAACTCCCCGTGTTTCAGCTCGATCTTATACAGAGCTGGCATCGACTGCACACAAGATGGGCTCTAGTCAGTCAACACACTGCATTTAACACGGGTTCACCAACTCACCAGCTTTTCCAAATGCACATTTTACCATCATTACGATCTTTGAGGGAGACGGTGAGACATGATGGTTTAAATATATAACTGTAAATATATATGACTGAATTTTAAAAAATAAGCATTCAAAATTGGTCATTTATGAGCTTAAATCCCAACAAAAATGTTTTTGGTACAATTTCTTAAATTTCTCTGAACAAAGCCAGAAGCTTTGCCTCTTCATCGATTTATTCTCCAATTTATTCATGCATGTCGCCATTTTGCTCATTTCTGCTTCCATTTCATACTTGTAACCCAACAGTGTTTTCCCCATGCTGTAAGAACGTACCGACCACAGCGTCTTGTTCGTTGAGCAAATTAATTTTTAAGATAATCTTAAAAACATTTAATTTCATGTAAAATTACTTCCTGAAGATTTTTGATATTAAACACAGTTTTTACTGGTTCTGGTTCTGATCCCATTTGAACAAGCCGACCTATATTAATGCAAGAAAGATTTAGATGTTTTCTTACAGTAGACCATCATTGTTTGTCGTAACAGGTAAAAAATGTTCCCTTTAACAACAAAAGCCCAACGGTCATTAACATCCCAAGGCGGCTACAAAACGATAAAGGAGGTCGGTATAAAAAAGTCCAATGCGAGATGGCTTGTTTGCATAGAACTGGTCCGGTTTGCTTTCTCAAGAGTTTGGTTTGGAAAAATAAAGTTATCAAAACTTTAAACATAGATAGCCTTTAAATCTTCAGCATGATCCATAAAAAGATTTTAAATCAACAGAGGTCAATGTGAGCTGCTGTTGTGTTGTTAATGTACTGATAGGAAGCCCGCTGCTCTCGCTAATCCGGACATCTTTCTATCCTCTTAGTGCTTTAACCGTAGTTCTGGTGAGATGGTCACGGTCAAATTAAAGGATCTCTGGAAGTGAATGAGACACAGGATACATGACTGTGTGTAAATGCTTCTGTGGGATCTGGACGAACAGACGACGTTGCTTTGTTGTTTGGAGCCTCTAACAAAGGCACCATTTTATTCTGAGAGCCTCCGATCTTTAAGCTTTAAATGGAAAAGCCGTGTTAACAAATGGCTCATGTAGAAACCTGCGGATTGCTAAATTGTGGGACTGACTTAAGGCCGTAAATGCATTGTTTAAATGGGGTTGAACCAATATTGCTGCGTTAGATTGACTGGTAGCACTTTAGCTAACAGAGATTTGTTTAATGCTGTATGGGTAGTTTAATGTAAAACCGACATATCTTCATGGTTTTAGTCTGGCCATAACTGCTTGAGCTAGTATTAAAAATCAAAACCTTTGCTGGAGGTTGCTTTACCCTAAACACTAAACTAACGGACTATTACAGCAGAACATTAATTTATGTCACCTAATGTAAAACCAAACACTCTGTAGGTCCTTATTTCAGTTACTAATATCAGAAAATTTAACCCAAGTCATCGTTAAGTTAAAGCTCCAAAAAAGCAGACGTACAAATCTGAGAGATTATGCATCATATCAGACAGCGACATGAAGTGAAACATCAACATGCGGGCACCTTATTGACGCTC
This sequence comes from Crenichthys baileyi, assembly GCA_036173005.1. Classification (NCBI taxonomy): domain Eukaryota; kingdom Metazoa; phylum Chordata; class Actinopteri; order Cyprinodontiformes; family Goodeidae; genus Crenichthys; species Crenichthys baileyi. The sequence goes on along the minus strand of JAHHUM010000586.1, from coordinate 942,815 downwards.
CTCTGCGCTGTGCTGTTGAAGCGATCCGGATTTGCTGTATAGCGCTCCACTTCCAAGATTTTGGCGGTGATCGGAGAAGACAAGAAGACCATGGCGTTGGGCTCCTTGAAACCCACCGTCTTGTAAATCGCTGGGAAGGGCAGCCGGTCCCCTGCAAGGAAAATAGAAACTGTAACAAACCGACAGCAAATATGAAAGGTGAAGGAATTACCCATGAAGCACAGCAGGTACCGGCATCCGTCGTGTCAAATTCGCCATCCCCGACGTAAAGATCTTTAGTGTCCAGCTGCTCCATGATGGTGGTCATGTCGCTGGCTACCAGGTGCAGGGTACTGGAGGTTGGCTCCGACTGCTGCAGCATGGCTAAAACTTAGTCTGGAGCCCAGGGCTCACCTGGAGAGACAGGTAAAAGAGGACAGGGTGTGGCAGTTTTAGTGGCAACATGAGACTAACTATTTCTCTCACTTTAGGGGAACTGGGGTGACAAGGTTGATAAACATCTCCAGAGTGGCATCTTGGTTTCCTCAGGCTCTGTGGGCCTGGGGAACCCAAGGAGCCTTTGAAATCCCAGGACATTTAAAAATAAAATGTGGTACCTTCTGACACAGAACTGAACATGGGTTTTCAGGTGGAAAATGATCCAAAACATGTAGAAATGTGGACAGTTTCTTGTAAAACATATATTTAACAAATCCTTGAATGATAGGCTGTAACTTTTAAAAACATTTCAGTGTGAGATATCCAGACGCAACAAAAGTTAAATTTATGTTTTACAAGTCGTTCGTGGAGCTGCCAATAACTGCTCCGTGCTGAGGTGATCTGTTCATTCATGTTCATTACTGTTTTCACGCTACACCACTTCCCACATTCATGTTTCTGGGTCAGTTTGTCATGAGAATCCCTCGAGTCAATCCTCTTCATTCATGACTGAGCTCAGTTTGACCCGTTTCTTTTTTTCCACCAAACACCCACGCGTTATAAAGAATGTGTTTGGAAATGAGTCCCGTGCTTCTCTGCTAATCCTGGATGTCTGGATTAGTGTCGCATCCGATGTAATCTGAGATGAGGAGGACAGCGGCAGAGAGGAACTGGTTAAAAGCCAGAACGTTTTCAAGAATTTATTGTAGATTTCTCAGATAAGGAGCTGTGTGAAATAATTTATTGGTAAATAATTAAAGACTTTTTGCTTTAATATGACCTCTGGCGGCTCTTTTTGCATACAGTCTCCTCAATCTGTCTTTCTGCTTTTGCTCTTCAGCAGTTGTTAAACTGTCACTTTTAAAGCTGAAATACTGGCAAAAACACTGTGGAAGCTGTGAATTTGATAACCAAAGCACCCCTAAAAGAGGAAGATCAGTGAAAGCCTCCAAGGTTACTGTAAATTCAGAGTTACTAACTCAGATGTGGATTTATCTCAGTCCATACGTCCCTCAAACATCCCGGAAAAAGACAAAACTGGACGCATGGAAATGTCTAAAAGCAGAGCAAACATTGTCCTCGTGTAAACTCACTGCTACGTTGCCATCCAGAAGCACAAATCCAGTAGCATCATTTGCTTCTAATCTAACCGATATTCAAAGAAGCTTCACGGGTTCCCTTCTCAGTAAGAGACGAATTATTCCTGGGTTCCACAGAAAGTGAAATTGTGGTTTTACTGCGGTTTGTCTGCTTTTACTTCCTCCTACAAAAATACAGCCAACAAAGCTCAACCACAGACACCAGAACATACAGGAGTCACAAACGTCCCGACCCAAGTGTTTTATCAGCAGAGTCGAGTTAAAGCGAGATCAACGGAGAGTGAAACGTAGGAGCCATCAGACCTGAAACCTGAATATGCTTGTAGAAATGTGACCAGATGCTTTGCAACCGCGTCCATCAGTCAGGCTAGATATAGTTTCTCTAAAGCACAAGTCGGTAAGTTCAACTCCAACACAGAAAAAACTCATGGTCAGGAACATCAAGCTGAAAATGTTGATTCAGTGGTAAAAATTACATCAGCAAAACATAGCAACCATAAAACATGTTTTAGGTATCAGATCAAACTTTCAGAAAGAAAATTATATAACAAATAAGGAAAGACTGTCACTGTTTTCAGTTTTCAACAGATTTTATTGGGTGTAGTTTAATATCATTTATTTTAATCAACGAAATGCTTTGTACCAAATATAAACTAAAAAGTGAACAACTGATGGCTTTGTTGTTGAATCAGAAATTAACTGATATTGAACTGTGACCTGATTACTGTAAATTCAGGAAATCTCTTCAATAGAACCTTACAGACAACATGAAGTAGGCTAGAAGATCTAAAATATAACATATCAAATGAAAAACAGATGAGAAACAAAGTCAGCGACATCCATCGGCCTGGAAAGGGATACAAAGCCACTTTTAGGGCTTTGGGAATTTGGAGGACCACAGTGAGACCAATCATCTACAAATGGAGAAATAATGAAAGAGGAGCAGCGACTGCACCCTGGAAGATGGATTCTGGGACTTTCCACTCCTCCTGCAGACTCGGGACCTTGATTTCCAAATCAAATGTAAAACTTTACTTTCATCTGAAAAGAGAACTTGGACCACTGAGAAATTGTCCATTTCTTTTTCTCCTCAGCCCTGTTGAGATGCTTGCAGCCCATGTGTAGGATCCTACTGTGTGTAGTGGCTCATGATGCTCCGACTCCAGCCTCAGTCCACTCCTTGTGAAGCTCTCCCAAATTCCTGAATGGATTTTTTTGACAATCCTTTCAAGGTTGCAGCTTTGCATGTTGCTGATGCACCTTTTCCTACCAAACTTTTTCCTTCCACTCAACTTTCTATGAATATGCGTGGATACAGCACTCTGAACAAGCAGCTTTTTTTAGCGATGAGCTTTGGTGGCTAACCCTCCTTGTAGAAGGTGTCCATTTAGAACATAACAATGCATTATCATACTTTTTAGTTATCCTGTTTACTTTCTCCAGAAAATCTTCAAACCCCAAACTAATTGCAAGTCAACATGGGGTCCAAAGCCAAGAGTCAGGAATACCAGGGCTAAGGACCTGAAGTTTTGCTTTCAGAGGACAAACAAAAACACATTGTTTTACATTTTAGATATTCTCTGCTGATAAGAAACACAGTCCTGGTGGAAGGAAACACAGATTCAAAGCAGAAATCTTAAACTGCAGCAGAAGATTGAACAAAACTGGAGTGATAACCCTCTAAATCTGCTGAGGCTGCAGGCTGTTGACAGCATGTAGCCACCATGGCTGGTTTAATGGTCCGGAGAAGGCGCTTATGGACATTTTGGGCCCCTTTATATCAATTAGTCATGTCTAGAAAGCCACCGGCCATCTAAACGTTGCATCCATTAATGGCCACATCTAATGGCTGCTTTCAGCCAGAGGAGGCATTTTATCACAGGGAACATTTCAAGCTGGGCTAATGAAAAACGTCGGCTCAGTTAGAGTCAGATCAGAACTTAAAAGGAAACATTTCTGTTATCAGTAACTTTCACCTTTAAGGTTTTCAGAACAGGTTTTTCTTTAAACTGATTTGCAGCCAGATTTTATCACACGTTTGACGCCCCAACCTGAAATTAATCTAGATAAGATTGGGCTGATGTATCTAAAGACAAAAACTAGAGGAATATGTGTTTGGTGGATTGTTTCTATGTAAGAGGGCTTCATGGTAATAAATCCTATATATAGTCTGTTTATTTCCCTTTAAATTTTGCCACATTTGTTAAGCAAATGGATTTGTAGGTCTAGGAGCAGAGCTGAGTGCCGGGGTTGCACCCATAAAAACCTCCTAAATCCTCTCCACATAAGTCATACACCGGATTCTGCTACCGACGACACATATTGGGAATTTATCAATTTCAGAAGTGTGTCGGAGAACTGTAAGACAGTCTGGCACCGCCTCCTCCTGATGGTCACCAGCTTAGTCACACAATGTTATAGGACGCTATCCTGCTCCTCAACCTGCATTTGTTTTAAGTGACGTATGGGATTAACACCGCTTGCAGAAACTCATCTCAACATCTTTCAGCCTTGGAATGTCCTCCAATGAAGAGAAGCCATGAGGGCAACGCACACGAGTGGCATCAGACGGGCGTACGATCAGCGCCCAGCGATCAACACGCCTGAATAGAACACAAACACCACTTTATTTCTGCTCCAAGCTGCTCTTCTTCTGAGCTGCTTTGGTAGTTCTTCTTCTATGGTTGTATTCTATCGCCTTTTCTGGTGTAGATAATGGTTCAAAATGAATGGGGAAGGATATTTTTTTTAAGGTTGAAGAATGTCAAGAAATATGACCCACCCGTGTGTTAAAGGCATCTAAAGACACGACGTGGTGCTCCTGGTGCACGATGCCTTTATTTTTCCACCACCAAACACTGAATATTGCAGCTACCTTTTCTACAGTAAGTCTGTAACCCTAACCCAATCTTACAGTAACCCCAGCCTGTCCTACAGGTGCCCTGGGTATACTGACCCTCGCTGTAAATGCTACTGGGAGGAAAAAACTGTATTATCACCAAGGAAAACCCCAACAACTGTCATGCAAATGTAGCAGCTTTAATGGTGCCACCAGGACACCTTAAACAGCTGCTTGGACATGCATAGAGAAAGGTTGACGTTTGTATGCAAAACATGCAGCACAGAGACCATGAAAGACTTGAATGTTTGCATGAAAAAGCCACTCTGGCTGTGAGGGAAAAAGTGTGCTAAAGGTGTGTCTGCCAGCAGCTCCTGGTGGGACCGGTGACACGGAGAATGAAGACACACAAACCAACTAAAGGTCAGCCAGAAATCAAGAAGGGTGGGGAAACAGAGCCGTCTGTTCTTAAACCCCCGATTTATGTTCACACTTAATTAATCCAACATGCTCTTCCACCAAAACTCCAACAGGAATGAAAACCTCAGAGCCACAATGAAGCAAAGCTGTTAACGAGGAACTGAGGAACCGTTCCACACTGTTGGGTTCAACACTTTTACCCCAGAACCTTCTTGCTTCTCCCGTGCTGGACGTTAGAGTCCCTGAATCTTGTTTTAAACCTCATTTAGATGCAACATGAGGTTCAGTAGAAACTCAGAGCTACACGGCCCTGTTGTCGAGGCTTTCAGCTCCAACTGACAAGAAATGGGTCAAACAACCGAGACACGTGTTCAGGCCTGAAGTAGAAGACCTTTATTTATTTGATGTGACTCAAAGCAAACAGACATACATTTCTCAGAACTGATTTATTAAAATGTGTCTCCTACAACAAACACTCCTGAGCAGTGTGGCGCAGCTTCCAGCACTAAGGTGTTCAAGGTTTTATTTTTTAAGTCATGAAGTTAAACAACTAAAAGTGACAGTAGTGTTTTCGCTGCACATTCTCCAACTGTTGCTGCACACCATCAGCTGGCTGAAAGGAGCAGTTTCCCTTAATCGGTTTTAGCTGGTTAGGAATACTACAATAATACAGTCCTTATTTAAATACTAGAAGGGCACCACTACCACCAATACTCTTATACACGCAACATTGCTGAAACAAACATTTGCAACAAACCATGAGAATCTCCGTGTCTGTCGGCAAAATAAACAGCTAACGTCTGACTTCCTATATGAATCTAACCAAATGCCATCAGCTGTTCAGGCTCACAAACATACTCTAGAAACAGCAGAACTACAGAAATATTATAGAAAATAATCACATTTACTCTGCAGCCACCACTGCACATTATTTAGTCAGAACAGTCTGTTGCCCTGTTAGCATCGTCAGCCTCATAGCATTATTGGCCAAGTCACATTTAAACGTTTGGGAAAAACAAGAAAAATTTTTTTTATGCAACTTATTTTGATTTTTATATTGATTTTGTAACAGTAACAAAGGCAATTATGTCATGAGGACTACCCTAATGAAATACCAGAGAAAAATGCAGCTGTATAGAGAATAAAGCAGCACCGAGCTGCCCTTTCCCCACCTGTTGCTGCATACTGCCAGTCAGCAGGCTAAAGAAGGGCTCCTATATTTTTCCTCATGTTTAAAATAAATAAATAAATAAAAAAAATCGGCTTTTTTGGAAAAAATTCTGGTGGAGAAAAACATGGACTGGTATGGTGTGGAAACTAACGTAGCACCACTAATTTTAATATTTTTTATGCAATAAGACTCAGCAAACATTTGTGAAAAAAGTGAAATCTAAAATGTACCTGAATTAGCCAACAAGCTAGTTTTAAATAAAAACTCTTATTACAGGACCACTGCTCTAAAACTGCAGCTCGCCAGCAAACAGTGGCATGAAGTTAAATATCCAACTGCAGGATGGCTATCAGAGCAGACAGCCTGACTAACTAACCAACTAATAGCCGCCTGTAATACTTGTGTTTTTCTACCAAGAGCAGATAAAAAGCTTTAATAATCTGAACAATAAGGACTTTATAACTGAATTTAGCAAGATTTTCATTCTTATTTTTAATGAAGACGGTTTACCAAATTAAAAATTACAAACAAATGTCATACATGATGTTATAATTACTGTAATATTCATTGTTATATTATTTTAGCCACTGATAGAATAATCATTTTTTATATTTTTTTATTTTAAATACAGTAAAATATTGAGACTGCTGTTTTTTATCATCCGTCCTTCGTCTATAACCGATGACCGCGGTGGGCAGGAGGGCTGGCGTTCATCTTCAGCGGTCATTGGGTGAGAGGCGAGGTAAACGCTCAACAGGTCACCAGTCATTCACAGAGACAAATCAGACAAACTGATTTCAGAGAAACCATCAAGACTCCCGCCTGTGTTCTGTCACTCTCCATATAGGAGCACCGCTCACTTATTCACATTAAAATAAATATAAAATACATATTCCATTCTAAACTCCAAAACATTATTTTTAATTGAATGTAAGACCCTGTTATACATTTTATTTTAAGTTTTAATTGTCATGTTATTGTCATGAACATTTACTTTGCGTTTTCAAACCAAAACCAAATGTAATCAGTCTATTTTCTGCCACCTTCTTGTATGAACAGGCTGAAATCTGAGCACATTTTATGGTTTGATTCCCTCAAAGTGACCTAATTTTTCACATCTAACCAAGTTTAACTGATTATTTTCTGCGCTGAATTTGTGTGTCTTGCAGTTTGTCTGGTGACCAAAACTGTACTCAGTCCAACTAATACTCACATAAAGTATGCATGACTGTCCAGGGATCTTATTCTTGGATAAATATATAATGTGTTTTACTGCAGTTTCATTAGAATCAGACGCATCAGATTTCATACTGCTGACAGTGAAATAAACCACAACCTATTAAGATGAGAAGCAAAGACTATAGATTACATGATATTATTAATAAAGATGTTAAATTACCAGATCTGCTTTTAAAGCCTTTTTAAAGCAGTGAATTTCGTGCCTTTTCTGTTTTGACACGTTTCACCCACCTAATGACAAGTATTCACAATGCAAGGTGGAATAATATATTATAATAATACTTAGAATTTATAAATAAACGCGGCTATTTCTAGCTTCAGATTATTCTTATTCAGGTCTATTTTACTGAAAATTATTTCAGTTTTATTTCACTGATTTCTGCATTAGGATTGCACCGAAATGATATCTGGGCTGATGTCGATTTCCTCTAATAATAATATTGCTGCTATGGCCCAGTTTTCCTTATGGGACCAATACCAATATGTAAAAAAAAAGGCCAAACATTGGTCGATACCAATATATCGTGCATCCCTACATCAAACATAAAAAACGATGACCAACAGCTTATGACATCAGTGGAATACAACATGTTTTGATCAATAATTTAAATTGTTGTAATCTCTTTCCTCTTTGAGTTCATTGCAAACAGAGACTCCAAATAATGGAAACAAATAAAGTAGATTATTTCATCCTGACAACAGGATTTAAACGTGTGGGTTCCCTCCAGGTACTCTGGCTTCCTCCCACAGTCCAAAGACATGACTGTTAGGTTAACGGATCTTTCTAAACTGCCCTTAGGTGTGTGTCTGTCTGGTTGTTTGTCCTGTGATGGACTGGTGGTCAGCCCAGGGTGGAATGACCACCAGTCCACCCAAAATGAGCTTATTCAGTATTTTCTGTCCAGGTCACCTTGTTTGAGGAAGAAGATTAAACCAATCAGAAAGTACTGCATGTGGTCTCCAGGCAGTTTATTATTTGATTGCTTTATGATTTTTGAACTCATGAACACTATATTCTGTCGGTATCACCTCCACCTCCAGCTATGGACCAGACCAGTACCAGTCCAGTGTAACACTGTAAAATTACCCAAACAGAGGGGAGAACTTGTGTCTCTTACTACAACACGCTGAGCTCTTCATTCATGATGCGGCTCCTGCTTCATGTCAGGACCTGGTGGGAATAACTGGTTTAACTGGAACCATCAGTAGTCGTTTTCCTTAGCGATCATTCATGGCGGCAGGGGTGGCCAATGTTGCTGCAGTTTAGCATGTTCAGACAGGGTATAGGCGGTCACTGACCACTTTACAGCACACAAATCGGCCAATAACAGCAACTCAACTCATCTAAACGTCTAGATGCAGTGAAGACGACTTGCTGAGGAAGGGGGGATTGAAGCTATGCTGGAAGAGGCTTCACTGACGGTGCCAGATAGGGTCAGAAGATGCTGCACAACCAACCCTAAGGTTTACAGCAGAAGGTCTAACAAGGAGAAAACCTCCAGTGATTGGCAGATGCGTGGAAAGATTTGTTGATGTCAGAGGACAATGGTCAGGACAGGCAGACTGGTGTAAAGTGATAGAAAGGCAACAGTAGTTCACGTAACCACTGGGTACGACCAAGATACAAAGACGGGCTTAAAACAGGTGGGCTACAGCAGCAGAAGACCAGACCGAGTGTCCCTCTTGTCAGCCAGGAACAGGAAACTGAGGCTACAAAACTGGGTTGGAAGACGGTCAGGTCAGATTAGACATGAAATCATGGATCCATCCTGTCTTGTTTTAACAGTTCGGTGTTGGTGGCGTCATGCAGTGAGGATGTTTTCTTCGCACGCTTTAGGGCCTTTAGTACTAATTGAGCTTAGTTTGAGCGTTGTTGCTAACCAGGAATATGATTACCACAGCTTACCCGTCTTCTGACGGCTACTTCCAGGAGGACAATGCACTACGTCACAAAGCTCAGATCATCTCAAGCTCATTTATTCAATGTGAAAATGAGTCCACTGCACTCCAAAGGCATCCAGAGTCGCAGCGCCTCAATCCAAGAATACATTTAGATAAGATTTTCCAATAAGATAGTAAAAAAAAATGAAAAACTACTCATAGAGGTTTATTTTAGAAGGTGAACTTTATGTTTGATCACTTTGATTGATTTTAAAGGTACGTCTGGCCAGTAGATGACAATATTTATCTGATAATCACATTTTGATTTTTACCCAGTGGATATCTGCTGCACTTTATCCCAGCTGAAGATACACCGATCAGACTATGCCTGGACGATAATAATTTCAGGTTTTCTTTGAGGTCTGACCTGCCGGACCACAAAGGTCATTAATGTAAACCTAAACTTCAACAATTAAATGTAGCAAACATTGACCATAAGAGAACCGAATGTGCGAAGTTTCCTTTGCAAAGTTAGTGGTTTTAAACCCAACAAATAGAAACATGGAGAAATTTAAAGATTAACCTGCAGATCGACCTTTTATCAAAGTACCACGTTAACAGAATTCAGTTTGTTTTATTTTTACATTTAGCCAGAAATTTGGCCCAAACAGTTGAAAAGAAAACAGTTAAAGTTTCTGGGTTACTTTAAAAACATCAGGTTACCTTAAGGTTTACTGAGTGATGGAACGTTCTTACAGGTTGTTCTTAAACATCTTCCATCATGCGTCTGTCCTGGTCGTCTCCAAACGACAAACTAACAGTACCAGATATTTATAGATTTAGATTTACACTGAATAAACAGACCAACATTTTTTCCTCACTATCTGACATCATCACTACATTTTCTTCTCTTTTAGGTAATTTAAGATAATCAAAGTTAACTTCTGCCAGTCTGGGTATCTAGGCAACTCACCGCATTTGAGCTAAATAGAGGCATCTCAAGATGTATTGTAAGGCATAGAGGACGCAGAGAACTAATGTCAGCAGTGTGGTTGGTTTAATGTTAAGGAAAATATTGGTTATTGGCCGTAACAGCAACACTAATATAGGATTTTGATAATGGCCAAACAAGACTTAGAACACAATCCCAACTGTGAAGTATGGGATAGGAAGATTCATGTTGGGGTGTTTTGCTGCAGCAGGAACTGGTGCAGCAAAGCACCATGAGGAAAGCAAGGCAGGAAGCTAGGAAACCTGGGGACAAATCGGTCTTTTAAATTGTCGTTGACCCTTTAGCATACCAACAAGTTAGTTACAAAGTGGCTTAAAGAGAACAAAGTGAATATTTTGGAGTGGCACAAAGCCCTGATTTTACCAAATATTGGAAAACTGCATGTAAGCCGCTTAATTTGATAATTAATAATCTTTAGTCAAGTTTAGTGTCAGACAATGAGGACAAAAAGGTCACGTGTGTTTCACACAGTGTATGTAAATATCTGGTTTCATGTGTGGGTGCAACATTCCTCTAATTACTGTTTGTTTTCTGACTCCAACCCAATCTTAGAAAATAAAAGCTGCGTCTGTCTGCAGATTGGTGGGAATTCCTCAGTTCTGCAGAGCAAATATTCCTTTTGGCACCACATGTCTGGAGGTTCTGGTTCCTCCATGCAGCCAACCACTGACCCTAGAGCTGGCCCTGCTGCTTTAACTGTTCCCTCTAAGACAATCTCCTCTCCAATAAAAGTCTCACGCAAATCCGGAATATAGAAAACAACAGATTAAAGCAGCTTGCAGAGTTTCAACCTAACAGTATTTAAAATGATTGATGTCTGGTGTGTGACGGCTGGTGTGCGGGTTATGTCCAACCCACTGAGCACTCACATTAACTGGGTACAGAGTGGACATTTACCCCCTCACAAAGAAGGCATCACTCTCCAAGCTGAGATGGAGGCCAATGGCTCCTAAACAGAGACATTTAAAATCTTTCAAAACTTAAGTTGATATATAGAGAAGAAAATGAAACCAAGAGCCTTCAACAGCTTTTAGGAAACAGAAAAATGAAAATGTGAAAAAACTGTGTCTAAGTGGAGGAATAATGAGGAAAGCTGCAGGTAAATCGGAGCAGAATCCCCTCCCGCTGTTCTGCAACTTTCTCTTTTTTTATATAAATAATTACATTGAATAACGAAGCAGCAGATCTCAGATGTTTCCCTGCTCAGCTCATTTTCAGGTCATTAGAAACCTAATTAATCCCACTGACATTTCACCTGAACACCAGCTGATTTAAGACCTTTCATTTAATTCAAACAATTTAAAGCTCAGAGTTAATGTTTAATCATCTTAATAAAACCTCAGATCAAGTCCTCATTTCTAAATATCTTCCTTCCAAGCTGACAGACTTCTTTATGATCTTTCAAAGAGGTCTTGATCAAACGTTCTCCAGGCTTTCAACACTGGACTTTGGCTGCTTTTTCACTCATTCTTAGTCCGTGAACCCAACATTTTCAGATCTCTGTTACCAGCGAGTCAGTCTGTCAAAAATACACAATTGGTTTGCATTTTCTTAGAAAAATCTATACGAAAATCCCAGAAGCCAACACAGTCTGATAGACGCAAAGCTCTATCAAAGCTTCAACAAGGTGTGTAGCAAAGAGCCATTAGCAGAAATACCGGCAAAAACGCATGATGTGCATCTCAGGTCAAACAGCAGGTCTTTGCTGTATTTTTTACCTATATCTCTTAAAACTGATTAACAGACACTTTATTGGTTTTGCACGAAGACAACAGATGCATGAATAATGAGAGGACATTCAACGCTTCACTTTTAGCAAAACATAAAAACAACAAATCAACCTTCTCAAAGTGAAAAATGATTATTCTACTGAGGCTTTGACCTCAGTTGGCATACAGTCAGCTTCCATTTATTTTGTTTCAGGTCTGGTTAATATGTCGGTAGGTATACAGTAAGCTGCATGATATTAGGAAAACATATGATTAAGGATGGTGAGTATCACAATAACGACATGACTTGTGATAAATAAATACTTAACGGTGTTGTACATGTTGTATTCGTTTGGCCATGTGACGGTGATAGTGATGCAGCACAGGATTCTGGGATGTTTAACTGAAGCAGAGAAGCAATGTCTGCGGTGTGGTTGTTTATTTTATGGTGATAAAAGGGTAATTATTTGTTATTGGTCATAAGAGTAGTATTAATATTGGATATCGGCCCAAATTTTCATAACGGTGCATCCCTACAACAAACGTCATCAAGTCGACTTACACACAGAGCCTGAATGCATAGCGTTTAAATAATTTGCTAAAATTCTCCGCAGCCCGAGCAATTGTTTGAGATATGCATATGAATTTTATTGATATTGCGATAAAGATACATTTGCTATAAATTATGTAGGCCTAGTTAGTGAGCTGGTTAATTGGTTTGATACAGTCAACCTTTCTTGACAGACAGGATTTGTTGGTATTTCTTAGAAATATGGCTTACAGACAATTTACTCATTTACAAATATGTGAGCAAAGACAAATGGCAAGCTAATTCAAATTAAGCCAAGTTTTTAAGTCATGGGACAACATGGAAATTGGATAAAAAAAGGCAGCCACATTTCAAGAAAAATGACAGTTTGGGAGCTATTAAAACCACTTTCACAGATTAGAGAAAAATCTGGCTTTCTGAAAGGGAAATATAAAAAGTGAGCATTTACAGGTCCACAGTCCTGTAACAAACAGGAATCAAACACTGTAATTGGATGGGTTTACGAGTGTTGCGTCACAACCAAAATTGGCTAACAGTCACCACTAACAAACTGCTTTGTGTTTATAAATGCTCTGGTAACAGCACAAGCCTGTACTCATTCTACCGGAGAGAAAAGTCTTATAAGACTCACAGGTAGTTCTCAGCAGCTGCTTGAACAAATCTGTGGCAACAGCAGTGACGCAAAATAAATCCACAAAAAGCCCCAGCATAAAAACCATTATGCAGCCAATCCAAAGCAGAAACTTACATCTGAGTGTAAACAGCAGCAGAAGCATGAGATCCGATTTGTGTAAAACATCAGCATCACTGACCTGAGTTCGCAGATTCTGAGGGACACCAAGCATCATCCTCCTCAACTATTGGCTGGTTAGAAACAAACCTTCTTCTGAGAGAAGCACCTGGTCAGCTCTCTGCAGCCTCACTTTGAACCTCTTCACACACACACGCACACATACCTTCCAGTGGCTCTCTACCACACACACCAACCTACAGGAGTGGAGACAGAGTGGCTGAGAGTCTGAGGTGAAACTGTGGCAGGAACTCACACAGAGGACAGCAAGACTCGGGTGGGTGGGACATAAAAAAACACAGTGGAATTATGATTGGCCTAAGAACACTGAAGGGTCAGACATCAGCCAATAAGAAAAGAGGGAGGAACACTGCTTGAGCCACCTGTCTGTGTTAAAGCAGCAGCCACATTTATCAGGAAACAGTGACGAACTGGTCAGTGGTCTACATTCTGTTCTTTCACTGCTCAGAGAAATGACTCTCAAATTAAATACACATATTTCTATATTTATGCAACCAGAGGAGAGATTAGTTTTAAATTACTCCAACTAGTGTCCCAGCCAACGGCAGATGGCAGATCCTAAAAGCACATAGAAATGAGTGTACATTTCTGGGTAATACCATTAAAACTGTATACCTCAATGCTCTGATCTGAAAGGGCTACCTCGGGGTGTCTTTTTGGGATCTCTGGGGGGTCCGTGCCTCGGTTGGCGATGTTCTGGTGCGGGCACTGGCAGGAAAAGAGGGGGCCAGCTCCCCAACTGGCCTCCAAGGGGGGACTCCTTCTGGTGCCATGGCACCCACCCCGTCCTCCCACACATAAGCAACACCACACAGCAGTAGGGTCTTGGGGTGTGGGACGATGGGTCTTGTGGTCATGGGAGCACCATGGTATACCCCCCACCCCTGCTATATTTCGCCCCATGCTACACTTAGAGCTTTGGGCGGGGGCAACAAGCAGTGGGGTCTTGTACACCCCACGTAAATGTACTTTAGACACACATATTTGTATTCATCAAAGAACTACACATTACCACAGAAACACCACGGAGGAGGGGCTAGGGTAGGGTGCTCGAGAGGCACGCCATGGTCACCTGTCTCTTTTCGGTGCCCAGCGTCTCACTCTGTGCCTCTTTGATTTTGGGGGTGCTCACAAGTAGACAACCATCTGCTCTATATGGTGGTCTGAAAAAACTGTAAACATCTCAACGTAGCTGCCATTGTAGACAGTTGTAGAGTCAATCAGTTACATAATTTACAGCCTGTGGTATCCATGATAAAAGGTGTTCAGATGCTTAAAATATCAACAATGAAAGACCCTTTAAAGCTTCCCTTCAACCAAAAAAATTAAATATCTGTATTCTGTGAATATGCTTTGATTAGTTAGCTAGTGGGCAGCAAAGTCAACGTCTAATGACTTTAAGATCCAGTTGATGGGTTTGTTGATCAACTTCAGTCACCTTCCATAAGCCAGCTTGGTTGGTTGGATGATTGGTTGGTTGACAAGCAGTCATTTCAGTTCAGTGTATGTCTATAGTGCCAATTCACAATAAATGTAATCTCAAGACAAAGAGTAAATTATCATAGAGTTTTTATATTACTTGGTTGATGATCTATTTATTTATTCGGGTGGTTGACATACAATTAACCCCTATTAACAGTTGGTTTGAATGGTGGGTTTCTTGGTTGGCCTGTGGTCTACTTCTGGTAACTTGATTGGTTTGTTGGACTTCAGTCAACTTCCATTAACCTTTTGGGTGGTTGCTAGCATTTTGACAACTTCTATTTACCTGGTTGTCAAGTTCTATTAACTACGTTGGTTGGTTGATTGGGATATGGTCCTCTCCTGTTCTATTGGTGGGTTGGCTGGATGGTTAATTGGCTGGCTGGTACACAGCCAACCTCAATTGGTAAGGTGGTGGTTGCCTGACATATAATCTACCAATATCTTTGTTAATTTCTTATTTAGTTGGTTTGTGTAAATTTAGTTTCCGTTGCTTGGGTGGTTGGTAGGGAAGCATACAGTCACCTTCAACTAACTTGGTTGTTTGGAGGGATACGAAATGCTGGCAATACTGTGTAATCCATCTAAGAGACAAAACTTTGCGTCTGGTTACCTTCAGTAAGTAAGTAGGTAAGTAAAACTTTGGTTATATAGCAGCTTTCAAGATAACAATCACCAAGTGCTCCAACGAAAAAGAAATATACATGAAATCAAACAAAAGCAGATTTACAAAGTTAGGTTTTTAATTGCTATTTAAAGGAAACCACGGAGTCTGCTGATCTCAGAGTCAGAGGAAGGGAGTTCTAGAGTTTTGGAGCCACAAAACAAAACACTCTGTCTCCTTTAGTTTTCAATTTTGTACAGGGGATAATCAGCAGGTCCTGATTATAGGACCTAAGGGCCCTAGTAGAGGTGTAGGGATGTAATAAATCAGAATTGTAGACCGGTGTCTGCCTATGCAGCGTTCTCCAAGTCAAACCTAGGAGCTTGAAATGCAATCGATAATGAAGCGGGAGCCAATGAAGTTGCATTAGCAGTGCAGTCATATGACAACATTTTGATGTTCTAGTCAAGAGCTTAGCAGAAGCATTCTGTCCAGACTGCAACCGGCCTAATGCATTGCTATAATCCAAACGAGATTAAACAAAAGCATGAATTAAGATTTCCATCTCAGGACGAGAAACAATAGGGCTGTTTGGCAACATTTCGTAAATGGTACAAACAGGATTGAACCAGAGATTTGACATGATTTACAAGCATAAAGCCTGAGTCAAAGGTTATCCCAAGGTTTTTAACAGATGATTTAACCAAAAAATCAAGAGGCCCAAGACTCTGCTTTATCTTTCCAGTTATTTTTACTGGTGTAAAAATGATTGCTTCAGGTTTATCCTTCATTTAATTGAAGAAAACCTTCAATCATTCAGCTTTTAATTAACTCCAGGCATTTTAATAAAATGTGCAGTTTCAACATTTGATTTGGAAGAAAAGAAATATACAACTTGATATCATCTACGTAGCAATGATAGGAAATATCCTTAAAAGATGACAAATTCGGACCAAGGGAGTAAATAAAGTATAAAAACAACAGTGGCGCCCAAAAAGAGCCCTGTGGAACACCAAATTGAACAGGACAGAAATGGGATATATAAACAGATGCAGCCAAAAACAGATGATCCATTAGACAAGTACAAGGAGAACCATTTAAAAGCAGAACCTGAAATGCCAGCCCAACACTTTAGCCTATTTAGCAGGGTTGGATGGTCAACAGAATCAAAAGCTGAAGTCCGGTCTAACATAAGCAGCACAAAATATTTACCTGCATCACTTTGTTTCAGTTGAGAGGGATTTACGAAAACCTGCCTGAAAGTGGTCCATACAGCTCTACTGATCAAGAGCAGCGGTTAACTGCCTGACCACAACTTTCTGTAAAATCTTAACCAGAAAAGGAGGAGATGAGTGTAATTTCTGAAGAGAAATGATCCAAATCAATCTTTTTTTAAAAACGCTGGATGACAGCACTCTTCAGACAAACAGGTGACAAGAAGCTAAAGAAGCACTTACTATGTTAAGTACGGTACTAGTGCACTGAAAAACACTCTTAACCAAGCACGCTGGTAGACCGTCCAGCGAGTAGGAAGATGCCTTCATGGTATAATAACCTTAACCAGCACAGGTAGGGACACTGGCTGAAAACTGTCCAAAATGGCACTGGAGAGGATACTACCCAGGAGTATTTAGAAACATATTTCTCACCTTACCGACTTTGTCTATGAAATAAGAAGGAAAAAGTTGGGAATCCTCATTCGAAAAAAATATGAACAGAAGGTGAAGCAGGTGTAGTAATGACCCTGATGGTGTTAAAAAACTATTTAGAGTTACCTTGGCTGCTAGCAATCAGATTAAAGAAGGTTGCCCTTGCTTCATTGCCTGTATTACTACCAAAGGTCTTCACCTTCACCCGGTCCTCCTACCTGTACGACACTCCAGCAACAAATGGCCTCTGGTCCCAATCTAAACATTTCAGCTCCTTTAAATTCATATTACTGGGATACTTGTGTCCCAAACTGCACCCAGATTGGCCTGTTCCTTAACAACCTCTGAGTTTAAATGATTTAATCAGCCAAACATTTCACTGAAATTGTTTCTATGATATTAGGAACACATTGATCAAATAACTTGCTGCTGAAGGTTTACTTAAACAAATTTGTCATCAGTGTGTCATCAGACAGTTGGTAGACGTTAGTACATTTGAACCAGCTCTAAAACATTAAAGCTTGCTGTCCATCTTAGCCAATAGTCTCGGATAGTTTCAACGTGCTAACACTTTTAAAAACCCAAATGCTCCTCATTAGTTACCAAGCGGAGGGTTATGGTTTGGGTTAGCTGCTTCAAAAGTAAAAATATTAAAGTGTACTTATCTAGAGCACCTAGTACTCTGACAGTGTGTTTATTTCTGTCACTTGCGCTGGTATCACCACGCCCAACTGTGCTCTGAAAGGACTTTAAACCTGTTCAGACACACCTATGATAAGTGGGAAAGATATCTACTGTACCCCAGCCTCCCGACCTGAAAATCCCTCTTACATGCCAACCTTATGTGGCACAGACAAAAGAAAGAGTTGGGAACATGCTTCCATCATGTGTTTCAGTGACGTCAGTAACCACCCTCTGGGACCCATTATTAACATCACTGAGGTTCTTTTCATAGTAATGTGAGTTGTCAAATAAAAATAGCAACATTTAGTTATAACTATGATTTAATGTGAAAAAATGTTCTGTAGAGACATGGACTCAGCTTTCAGCAGTGGCTCAAGTGGTCTGAAGATTCAGTTCTGTTGATACTTCCTCATGACTTCTTTAATTCTCTCAGACATGCTGGGTATCAACTTGTGTACCCAATCCTGAGCAATGGTGATCAGATCTTGTATGTTCATCCCTTGGAGTTAATCAGTTTGTTGGCTGCTGTTCCTCCCCTTGCTGTACTCTCACCTACCTGCTGTCAATGTTGAACAGGCTCTGCATTGGTGGCAACAAGAATGTAAAAATTGCCAACATAAGAATACAATGATTTCCAGCAGATAAGCCTCATTTCTAGCAATCATCCTGCTAACTAGATTGGCTGACTGAATTTCTGCAAACTTTTTCACAGCTTCATCTGTACTGATACTGAGTAAACTAAGCTAATCATTTGGTGCCTTATAAGTAGTAGAAAATGTGTTTGTTTTAGAGTGAACGTTGGACTCTTACAGAAAAGTTAGCAGTCTTAAGCTAATTAAGAGTAAATACACAACTGATCAATTTATAACAATCTAAACACGGAACTGTCAGCACAAAAAACTAAAACTGCAACCTTTGAAGACATCTATGCAGCTGCGGAAAGATTTGCAAAAACATTCAGAAATACATACATTTTTAACTTCTATGAATTCTATTATTTTAATTCACTGATTTGCACATTTTTGTGTAGATCAATCACATGAAATTCTAACAAATATATTTCTATAAAAACTTTCAATGAAAATAACTAACTCGGCATCTTTCTGCATCTTTTGTACATTGAGCTAATTTGTTAGGTTATAATAACCTCTGATGTTGTCATGATATTGTTAAGGATGTATGATTCTGTGGCCTTTTCTAATCATCTCTTTGCTGCCCTAATTAAATATATCTGCCCTGCCCAACATAACTGTTGACATCACATAAGATGCAACACATAGTCAAAGATAACCTGATACTAGAGGATGACACCATTTAGGAGGGTTAAGAACAGGCATAGATAAAAGCAGGACTCACGCTCCATTCTTTGCTCGGTTCATCCCTTAGATGGGCTGAGGGGGGCCGGGTACCGAAGGTGAATGTCACTCTTTATCTGTTCAACTGTATACTCTGTACACTGATCATTTTGGCATTAAATCTTGATTTTATACTTAACCATTTCTCATTATTTCACAAGGTAAATACTTTGCTGGTTTTACTGGTTGGGTCTCGGAACTGGAGAGAAACAGACCCGGTGGTGCACAGGGAGGAAAGAGAGTAAAACTCCCATTTTACAACAATATTAAAACATAAGAAACACTTGACACTAATAAATGTGTAATTAAGCGAGTGTAAATTACTAACATTGACATGGGCAGTCGGTATATTTCTCAGACAGAATAAAGACTTCGTAAACAGGTTAAACTGGTTGAATCTTCTGGAACTGAGTGAGTGTCTCTGTGAGACCGATCGCTGACATTCCAGGGCAGGACCAAAGCATGCGGCTTCCCACCTACACATCAGCAACTGTCTTTATCTCGATGAAAACTCAGTGCATAGCAGAACAACCGACCCAAATCTAACCCAGGAACTAAATCGTAGCCTTCCTGAACCAGTAAAATGCAGTTTGGATTGATCCAGATGGACTTTTCATGTTTTGGAGGCCAAAAACTAGTAGTATATAACAGTTGCTTTGTTATAGAGAGCAAAAGCTATTTCTCCCATTGTATACATGAGGTGACAAATCTATATTTAATGGGAAACAGACTGGCAAGCAGACAAAAGTTAAATCTTAGCATGGTGACCTATGACACAGTTATCACAGGTGTAGAGATGTAAGGTGGGGATAGAGAGGATTACAGGAAAAAGCTGCTTTACCACCATGCACCAGTAAAGCTGCAGATTCCTCCCTTTCATACCTCAACATTGACCATTTGCAATTAAAACATTATGACTTCGTCAGGTACCATTAAAATACTGAAAATATGTCAAAGTCAAAAATGTTCTGGAACACTTCAGTAACCTCTGATCACATAATTCTAATGGGTTTATCGTGCTCAAGTCAATGTTTCTGCCAAATTAAACATGTAACAACAAAAATACTACATCTATTGTCACTTGATGCATAGCAAACATAACACAATGAAATTGCATTGTGTTTAAGCATCAAACAAGGACTTTAACTATATACATGTTTCTGAATGTTCTTGGAATACATTTCTAAAGTAATCCAAAACTGTCATTTAAAATATGTTCAAAATTAAGTTTTGGAAAGACACATAGTTATTTGTTAGTTTAGGTACTAAACTTTGCAAGAATAAAATCTTCTCTTTTTCAATTTCTAAATAAAACAAATGGTGTAATAGCAATATAATAAATACAGCACAGGTGAATCACCAGGTATGGTTTACTTTTCCATGACTCACACTAAGCAGGAACACCACTTTTAGACAGAATGTGTTAGCATGGTGACTTTAGCATGTAATTTAAAGCAAAAATGCTATACCACTATATCGAAAATGGCTCCACCCATAACATGGCTTTATGAATGTTTAAACACACACAATAAACATTGTATTGAAATATTTATGAGAATAGACCCAAAAAAAACCCACATAAGACATGTAGCTGAGCTAAAAAATATATTTTTTAAAACAGTAATAAAGCCAAGGCCAGCAATAAAAGACTGAGCTTAAGTGAACTTTAGACAACTGTTTCATTATTAAAATTTGTTGTACTTACATAATCTAAACAATGTTATTTAGAAGGTCAAACCAAACTCTTTTCGTGAAGCTGCAGTAGGGAGTTCTGAGAAAAACGTGGACTTAGCCTGACAATTTGAACAAGCACCTTCCAGGTGTGCTACCACCCTCCCTTCAGAGTGGAGCCTGCCATGAACGTGCAGGCTATGGCACATTCATTGGTAAGGACCAAACATCCACAATATGCTTTATATTGACTCTGAGCTGCCCATACTTTTACTACAAATTTGGTCCTCATATCATTAACACAGAGCCATTAGCACAGCTGCAGCACAACGGCAATCTTGAGCTTGAACGATGGTACGCCCTGTGTGGGGGAGGGATAAACGAGTGTGATTTACACTGCTAAGACATTTCTCCTGGCTCTGATTGGTTGTTTCTGACCGGGAGCTCTGCATTTCCACAAATGGCAGTAAGTCCACTGGGAGAAGCCAGAGGGACTAACCAGGTAGTCAGCAGCACAGGAGCACCACAGGGGACGGTACTCTCACCATTCCTCTTGACTCTGTATACCTCAGACCTCCAGGACCAGACAGACTCCTGTCATCTGCAGAAATACTGGGATGATTCTGCAGTTGTGGGGTGGATCAGAGATGGACAAGAAGCGGAGTACAGGGAGCTGGTGGACCACTTTTTGGCATGGTGTGGAAACAATCATCTCATCTTGAACCTGACTAAAACAAAGGAGATGATTGTAGATTTTAAGAGAAACAGGAATAAGTCAAAAACTATTTCCATCATGGGAGAAGAAGTGGAGGTGGTGGAGGTATAAATACCTCGGTGTTCACCTGGACAACAGACTGGAGTAGAGATGCAACGGTGAAGCCATCTACAAGAAGGGACAGAGCAGACTGTCCTTAATGAGGAAGCTTAGGACCTTCGGTGTTTGCAGCAAGATGCTGCATTTCTTCTATAAGTCTGTTGTAGAGAGTGTGATCTCTTCTGCCATCATCAACAAGTTTCAAAAAAAGCTGTAAAGACTTATGTGAAGAACATTTTCTTCGAGCTGAGCTGCACTTTGCTGAACTTACTGAACACTAAAGGAAGTCACTGCTCTTTGTAAAATGCCTTACTGTGCCAATGTGTGGTCAGTGTAACAGTATCACACAAACTACAAGGTCCAAAAATACTACATGTGGTAAAAATTATTTTTATTATTAGGCACAACACATTAACACATCTGCAGAGTGATTACCTAAAATAAATAATTGATTTTTCCAGCAGATTGACTTGTGCATGGCCACCGTTTGCTGCAGATATATACATGTATTACATCATCTTTTAAGGCAGTACAGAGCAATCAGCTCCACTGTTACTACTTAATGACTGTTAACGATTTTTCCAGACTCATTATACAGAGCAGAAACCATTAAGGACACTCAACATGTCCAGTTGTATGGAAAACCAACACTTATTCAAGTAGAAAACAAAAAAGATTTGTCTGCAAGCAGCATACATAAAAAGCTACAAATCCTAAACGTCAAGCCGAAACTGCTTCTTGGCCTTTATCTTCTTTTCTTGATCAGTGAAGGAAACACAGGATTTCAGAAACAATGAGCCAATAACGTAACTTATCCGAGAAAAAATACATCACGTTGTTGTAATAATCTGGGGGGGTTTGTTCTGCTTTCTGCAGGAAGTCTGTTCCAGGATGAGTCACAGAAAAACACAGAAATTCAATATCACACTGATATTCCAACAAACCAGTTACCTAAACAGAAGTTCCCAGATGGCAACATACTAACTGCAGAAAATGTAATAAAGGAGCATCTAAAGTGGGAGGGAGAAGGTATTCCTTAACAGAAACCATAAAGGTGCAACTGCAACCTGGTAGTGCCCCCTAGTGGTCAGCTCTGACAGCTGCATGCACATTTGCAGCGTGAGTTCAGATACTCTGCAGATGCTGCAGGGCTAAACAGAACTGGTCAAGTTCATGAAGTTTCCTTTTATGGTGTTTGTGTGGTTTTGTGAAGGGGAAGCTGCAGATTTCAACAACGTTCTAAACATGTCTCAACAACTTGCAGCTGTGAAAAAAACAAAACAAAAACACTTGTTTATGCGGTGGAAATATCTATAGCCAGGCTCAAAATTATTCACACCACTGGCTGATTTGGATTTAAAACTGATTTCATTTAAACTAGAAGCTTCTTTTGCAATTTCTAAGTATTTTTTAAGTTGTTTTTATTTACAGTGACGTGAAAAAGTGTTCGACCCCTTCCTGATTTCTTATGTTTGTCACACTTAAGTGTATTGGATTTTATTCTCCTTTAATAATAAAAACCTTCATTTAAAAACTGCATTTTGTGTTTACTTGACTTTGAGTAATATATGAATTTGTTTGATGATCTGAAACACTTACATGTGACAAACATGCAAAAAAAAACTGCAGACCAGCTATTTGCATGTTTCCACTGGTATTAGGTTGGAAGACCTCCTGGCAATCACCCTAATCTTTGAGTCTCTTCATAGTTTGTGGTTTGATAAAGAAGAAAAACTAACATTAATGGGACACCAGTCTAGGAATATGCATGATGCAGCATTTAAATGGTTTATAATCTTTAAATCAATTTGCTTCATAAAATGATAGAAAACTTTGCAGCCATATTGGTACAGATGTTGGCCTTTTGAACACATCTGTTCAAATTAAAATGACTTTGGTTCATCAAACCCAAAGCTTTAAGTTTAGGGAATAATTGGGCAAATCATGGGTTCAGTTATAAATAATTTAGATGTTTGCAGCACCTGATATGGTCGACAATCTCAAATCTTATTTGACATTTAATCTGCCTGATTTGCATGATTTTAGTCTTCCATTTGTTTCATTTAGTGAACAACTACAGGTCAGCTTACCTGTATTTCTCAAAATAACTTTGAATGTAATGATAAATGGTAGATATGTGAAACACTGTAATCACAAACAAACAACAAGTTGAATGTGTGGATTATTGAAGGCAGTAAATCAGAGGGATTTGACAGACTGACCACACCCAGTCAGCATGATGTTGACTTTTTCATGCTCTAGTTGAGCAGCGCACATTTACACTCATCCTACAGACTGGAAAGAAAAGATGATGTCAACCATCGCAACACAGAAGCTACAAGGACTCACGGTTCGCCTATCATTATTAAAAAGCTGAAATAAATGGGTAAATATTCTACTTCCACCATCCAGCAGCACACAGAACATCTACAGAAACAAGAAAAGGTAAAGAGAGCCCAAGTTCTCTGGTTTATAAATCCAGAGATTTGATTTTTAGGAAAATAACAGATTTATTTGGTTAGTTTGCCACCTTTCTGGTCGGTTTTAAGCTAGAGAGACATTTTTTATTAATAACTTAAAAATAGTTTTTTAGCAATAAAAAAACAGGGTTTACAACATCAATTATGGTTCCGAAGGAGACGTCAGAACCAGCAGGTGTGAACGGTACACACATCAGAACCGGCCCAAAAGCAGTAATAAGACAACATAACGAGGAGAGTTAGCATCAGGTACTACAGTATAATTGGTGGACGTTTTCTAGTCGTCATAAATAGGAGACAGCGGATTTACTCACAATAAACTGAATCTATATTTCCTGTATTTTACCATTGTTGCATTTTGGAGTTCTTCTCATTTGGTTTTCCCAAATCTACATCTTCAAGAAAATGACCAGTTATGATGTTAGAGAAGCAGCTGCTGCTGCCCGTCAATGTCAGAAAGGTTATAAGGTCATTTCATCGTTCTACAGAGGGAAAGATTATTCCCCCGTGCAAGCCTTCCCCAGCAGATTCAGTACGAGGTTAACGCGATCAATGCTTAGAGAAATGACAGAAGGCCAAGAGCTCCATCTCAGGGCATACAGACCTCAGTTAGCAGGTTAAAGGTCATGACAGGACAGCACAGCTAGAAAAAAGGCTGAACAGGTATGGTTGTTTGGAAGGGATGAAGGAGAAAGCCTCTTCTCTCTTCTTTTCAGAGAAGAAAACAGCAGCAGGACTTCGGTTTGCAAAAACTGAAGTCATAAACTGAATTGAATTGAATTGAAAGCTGCTTCTATATGAAGCACAAGATTTCTGGTCCACCGGACAGATGAGACCAAAGTAGAGATGTTTCACCATGATGGGTTTCACCAAGAAACACAGCAGATCCAACACTTCATACCAACTGTGAAGCATGGTGGTGGAGGGCTGATGATGGGGGCTTGTTTGCAGCCGCAGGACCTGGACTCCTCGCACCGATTGAGTCGATTCTGATCTCATCCGTTTACCAAGGCATTCTAGAGCCAAATGAGAAGCCGTCTGTCCCACAGCTGAAGCTTGGTCCAAACTGGGTCATCAGCAGGAAAATGATGCTCCAAGCCCAGCAGATATTGCTCCAAAACCTGTATGTACCTTCCAACATTAATGGTGCCATCACAGATGTGCCAGTTACCCATGATGCCATGGGCACTAACACACCATCACAGATGCTAGCTTTTGAACTTTGTTCCGATAACTATCCAGATAGTCCTTTTCCTCTTTGGCCCGGAGGACACGACGTCCATGATCTCCAGAAACAATTTGAAATGTTAACTCATCAGACCACAGCACACTTTCCCACGTTGGGTCAGTTCATCTCAGATGAGCTCGGGTCCAGAGGAGCTGGTGCCGGTTCTGGGTGGTGTGGATATATGGCTTTGGCTTTTCAGGGTAGAGTTTTAACTTGTTGGTGTAGCGATGAACTGTGTTCAGTGACGATGGTTCTCTGAAGTGTTCCTGAGCCCACCTGGGCTTTTAATGCAGTGCCTCCCGAGGGGTCGAAGGTCACAGCCATTCAGTATTGGTTTCCAGCCTTGCTGTTAACATCCAGAGTTTCTCCAGATTCGCTCAATCTTTTGATGATATTATTGACTGTAGATGATGAAATCCCTAAATTGCTTTTAATCGTACGCAGTGAAACATGTTTTCTGAGCATTCCTCAACTTTCACAGTCCTTTATTGCCCCTGTCCAGCTATTATGGGACGTGTTGCAAGCATCAAATTCAAAATGAAAGAATATTTGCAAAAAAACGATAAAGTTTATAACTTAAAAGTTAAAAAACAAAAGTTAAAACAATAAATATCTTGTCTTTGTGGTGGATTCAGTTGCATACAGGTTGAACAGGATTTGCAAATCATTGCATTCTGCTTTTACTTATGTTTCCACAACGTCCCAACTCTAGTGGAACTGGGCCAGGTAAACACAGCAGCAAATCTAAACCAGAACTACTGAAAAAGAAAAGAGTCACGGTTCTGCACCGGCCCAGTAAAGCTTCAGACCTCAACCGGATTGAAATGCTGAGGTAGGAGAGCTGTGGGGAAACGCATATTTGCAAACCTCAATCAAGTGAAGCAACATTTCCTCTACAATGATAAGAAACACTGATACAATCAGACAGAAAACCAATGCTGAAGGCCAAAAAGGTCCTAAAGATGGTTCCACAAGCTGCTCAAGGGGTGTAC
The DNA here is from genome assembly GCA_036173005.1 of Crenichthys baileyi. Lineage (NCBI taxonomy): Eukaryota > Metazoa > Chordata > Actinopteri > Cyprinodontiformes > Goodeidae > Crenichthys > Crenichthys baileyi. The sequence goes on along the minus strand of JAHHUM010000586.1, from coordinate 916,707 downwards.
TTAGTTTCTCAAATGGCCATGTTGAAAGACTGTTTGTTGTATCATTGCTGTATTGAGCAATCTTCTTGTAAAATAAATGTTTAGTAATCTTCATCTTGTGGTTCATCTGAAGATCTCCAATAAAAGCTGAACTGAACGGCTGTAAATGTTTGTGTTGTTTTAATTTGACAGATCTTTTTGTTGTTTTTGGTCAAAAGTATTCATTCAGCTGCCTGATGTTGCTAAAAATGAGTCGGCTTACGTCACACTTCCTGCATGTTTACGATGAAGTTCGACACATTCCTGCCTGCCCAGCTCAGCCTCTTGTCACCAAACCAGTCTGCTTGCTGCCTCCCTCCAGGAAACATCTCTGGGCTGTTTTCTGTCAGATGATCTCAATTTTCTGGTTAGCTTAAACATCAGTCCGCATTGACCAGCCAAACCAGTAGAACAACCGACTGATTGTTAGTTTAATTTACTGGGACACGATCGGCATTCGGACATTACCACGGCTGACTGAAAGGCAACAGAAACACCTCCTCAATTTGATTTTTATTTGCCTTTTCCAAACCATAAATAACTGATTAGTAGAAAAATTTTATTTTATGTCTGCAGAACGTTTCTGTGCCGATTTGGATCATTATCCTGCTGAAAGGCCCAGTGACGACCCATGTTCAGCTTTCCAGGAACCTGGTTCCTGGCGTTTCAAACAAGGTTCCCAGGGCCTTTGGAGGAGAAAGAGATCCACAGCATTACAGATCCTCTGCCGTACTTAACAGTGGACATGAGCTTGTTTTCCACATATTCATCTTTTGTTTCAGCCAGACTCAGTCTGTTGCTAGAGAAACGACCTTAGGGTCGGCGGTAGAGCGAGCTTTCCACATAGTCTGTGGTGCTGCCGTCTGGGCCTCGATTCCCAACATTTGGACCTTTGATGCTTCTCTTCCCCCTTCTCTCTCTGACTGTTTCCTATCTGATTACTGTGAATGAAGGCCACTGGTTCCTCACAATGTTAAAAAAAAGAGAAAAGAACAACCTTAGTCCCAATCTTTGTGATTGTAGGACAGATAAAAAAATTTTCTTGGCTTCCAGAACAATCGGTTGATATGCAGATAGAGTCTAATGGTTGTTGTGGAGACTTGGTGACCCGAATATTCCCCGATTGGCCTCAGTTCTCCAACACTGAGCTCTGGAGATGTTTTTTTTTACATCTATCTCAAAATAAACCTGGGTCCTGGGTTTTACTGCTCTGACTGTAGACATGGACGACTTTCCCACTGGGTTAAAGGTTAAAGGTTTAGGTTTTTCTACACTTTTCAGTGTGCAGTACGCGAGATGAGCCGGCATGAGGCTTTAAAGCTGACTCGGCGTGTTCGGTGCCGTTTGTTTACAGAGTTAAACTCAATCAACAATAAAAGGAACAGGAAGCAGTTTTGTAAACCTCAAAATAAATCAGGGGAGGTCTAAAAGGAATTACTCAGCACTGAAAGATAATGTTGACCGCCCTGACATATTAGGTTTTTCTTTTACGCCAAATCCAGCGCCGGTCCAGGGTTATACGAGGCCCTGGGCACAAAGGGAACCGGGGAGCCAAAGGATCACTAATATTCATCCCTTATATTGTCTCTGCCAGATGATTAGTTTGCAAACACTCTTTTCATGCTTTCTCATTGAAATGTGCTAATATTTATTATTTTTGTGATATTTTGCTGTTAAAACATGGAACTCAGAAAAAAATCTAAACAGAAATAATGAAACCTAACGATAAATGTATGTTTTCAACCTAATAAACATGACATCAGGCAGAGTTAAGGCATCTTAGCGTCTTGTTCAGAGTGATGGTTGGATGATGGAGAGATAGACGGACGTCTGCAGTAATGATGGAGTAATAATGAGATATGGATCCTGGCCCAAAGAACAAGATCCCGGACACAAGAGTCGGACTGAACCTTAGAGATGAGGAGCAGTTCTGTCCTCCGAAGTAGAGCTGCTTCTCCGCATTAAAACAATGAGCAAAATAATAGTGATTATGAATTTCCCATAAATGAACCGTATGAGAGAACGTCTAAAACATGAATGTGTTGTGATGAAGAACACATACAGCTGATCTGTTGCTTTCTTAGCTCATCTGTTCTATTTTCACGACACAGTTCGGGATAATTCCCAGTCCGAGTCGCTTTTTTCATTCCCAAGATTGGATGAAGTCCTGAAGGTTTTTTCACAACAGTCCTGCAGGAACAGACCTGCAGCCAGAACCAGCACCAGGCTGATATGAGGAGCTCAAGGCGAGCTCGTTTAAAAGCTCACTCAGTGCAGAGGAGTTAGACAGAATCAAACTTCCTTCCTGGAGACCGTGTCTGCTGACTGGAAACATTTAAAGAAAATACTTCCAGTGTTTTCTGCTTCAAAAAAGGAACCGCAGCTCCTTTAGATTCTGGCCCGATGGAGATAATCTGGAGGTTAATTTAACTGACACATTCAATAAAGATCCAGAACATGACCTTTCTGCAACAAGACAATCTTTTTAACCATGAGCCGAGTTGCCATGTCTTGTTTAGGTGAGAAAACTTCCCATTCACCTTTCAATGATTAATAATGATTCCTTTACTCCTGACAGTGAATCATCACAGCAGGAGAAGATGGAGGTGAGCCTTGGAAAAGTATTCCTACCCCTCCAAAGTCACATTTGTCACGTTAGAACACACTTCTGTGATCTTCATTAAGGGTTTTATGTGACAAACCATCACAAAGTAGAGCATAAATGTGAAGTGGAAGGAAAGTTATATATGATTTTTACAAATATGGAAGTGAAAAGTGAGACATGCTTTGGTATAACGTCCCACGGACCAAATACTGTGTAGAACCACCTTTCACTGAGGATACTTCTACAGACTGACATTATTTTCTCATTCTTCTTTATAAAAAAGCTTAAACTCAGTCCGATTAGATGGAAAGCACCAGTAAACATGAATTTTTATGGATTAAAACATCCTTCATGAAGAACATAACAGACATTACCAGAGAGCTCAGTCCCTCTTAAGTAAGGCTGAACAATATATCGTGATCGCAATATCAGTATGTGCAATATTCATACCACAAAGCACTGCTTGGAGCGCATTAAATGTGTTATGACCTTCCATTTTTCACGCTAATCTAACGTTTAACCAGATGGACACAGTCTCACATCAGCAGATGATGACACAGGACACAGATGACCCAAAATGATAAAGGTCACAGAGGGATGGAAGCTCAGATGAGAAAGAGAGGAAATGAGAAAATAGGCAGATGTCACACCTGAAATCATTGCAATACTCATAAATATTATCGCCATCATAAGATTTTCTAATATCAGGCAGCTCTACTTTCAAGGCCTCTTTCACAAGTCAACCACACCAGAAAGGTGGTTAACATTGAATTTCCTTCCTTTATAATCCGTTTGACACCTCCAGCCATTTTCAGGCGCCTGCTCTTCAGGTAAAACAGGACTTCATCAATGTGACAGAAAACCCAGGACCAGGATTTTATCTTCAGCTTAGGGTTTCATGCATGTTCTCTGGGACTCGGAGGCCTCCCTGCAGGTGGATTGGGCCCGTTCTGCTTCAGCCCCACTAACTGAATCCATCCGTCTCTCTTTGCTCCATGTGTCCTGACATTAAGCTCTGACAATATTGATTAAAGGCTGAAACTGCCCACCACACCCACAGGCCCTTGAGCTTTCAGGCTATCAACGTTTTAACATAAACACCCACCCATTAAGTCAATTCTGCACTCTCATCCTGACCACTGTTAGACGCAGGATCCAAACTGGTCCCATCTACGAACTGAGCCCCATTAGCCAGCCCCTGTTGGACTCCATTAGCAGAGCAATAAATATGGCGGATATTTCCCTATTTCTCTGTCTGGGATCCTGAGTTTATAATCATGATTACTGAGGTGTAGTTAATATCTGTCCAGGATTTCAGGATGCCCTTTGGAGCCATTTTCCCTCATTTTTAATTCAGTTACTGAATGTTAACTGTTAACTGAGAAATCTGGACAACATACAAGCGACGGCTCTAAAGAAGGAATCTGCAGCAAATAAACGGGGTATGAAAGTCATGTTGAATTTAAAATGACATGAAGATATCGAACACTGGACCCTGGACATGTATCAGAACTCTGTTATGTTCTACCACCCCAACATGTATGTGGGCCCCATATGGTTTTCATTCAGGCCTGGGCTCACAATGCCCTTTTAAATGGGACCCAACTATAACCTAAGGCAGCTTATATTAAAAACAATCCAGCTTGGCAGCCTATCTGGGTATAAAACGGGTCTTAAACTGGTATCCAGAAAACCCCTATGGGTACCACATTTTACCCAGAGTTGTCCTGTATCAAACCTACTGAGGGAATAAACATGACCCCTAATGTAACCTACCGACAATCCCATCTGGGGCCCATTTTCCAGCCAATTTCCCACCGTAAAGGGCCCCGTGTGAACATGCTGGCTGTACAAAGGTCGCGTTTTGAGCTTACAGGTAGCAACACCTGGTAAGAGCTAAAATTGTATCTTTTAATTAACTTAACTAGAAAATATTAGTCAAAGAGTTTGAAAACAGTTACTGGCTGAGGACTGGTAATTATAATAATGCCAAAAGCAAATTCAGTCCAGTTCTTGACTGCTTACATGAAGGTATGCCGTATGATCCCCCAGAAGTCCACCCACTAAACGTCCATTTATCCTTTACACCTGCATAAACCATACAACGTCATGGGGAGGCTAAAGGCCAACTCCAGCATTTCATCAACTGTAAATGCTCACACTTAACCCTAAGGGCCATGCAGAGACACCCGTTACCCTAACAGGAATGTTTTGGACTGTTGGAGGAAGCCGGAGTACCCGGCGGGACCCAGAAAACATGAAAACTCCACACTTTGGCTGAGATTCAACACCCAGACCTTCTGGATGCAAGGGAAGAGTGGTAACAGCAGAACCTCCATGCAGTCTGGCCCAGAAGATCCCGTTCCAAACTGGTTCTATGGTAAGTTGTCTGTCATGTGACATCACAACACTGGCTCATTCACCGACTTATGGAGCTTCTTCATGCCAGAAGGATTCATTAGTTTGTGTTGGAGGCATAAACAGATAACATTGTTCTGAAACTGATCAGGTTCTGGCCTGAAAACAGCAAAAAAGTCCAAGGAAAAACTTCAGGCTAGAAAAGCTGGGTTGACCGGGAGCAAATATGGGTCCTGGATTTTATCACCTTTAAATACAATCACACAACCTGTGGCTGTTCTGCTTCTATGACTTCCTGTCTGTTTTAGACCACGAAGGACTTCCAGCAACCTCTTGATGCTGCTGCTGAGGGTTGCAGAAAGAGGTCAGCCTAACCACATGAAGAACGGAGACCTTCTGCAGACAACCTGGACAAGATGGAGGTCTGGTGAAGCAGTGACAGCTTCAGTGAGGCGCCTCCTCTCAACTGAAATCTGACAGCAAACATCTGGGAGTGAATCATAGCGATCATATGAAGAAAGGAGAAGGTGGAAGAGCTGCTGAGCCCATTATTCTAAGAATAAATGAGGCAGCCTTGATGAGCTGGGTCACACGCTGATCACCCGGGCTGATATGGAGGGAAGTGGTTCCGCTTGGTTTAGAGCTGCAGAGCAGCGAGGACTGGATGAAAAAGGGGAAGAAGCGCCTTGTTGCAGCAGGGAGGCAGGAGTGACAACCCGACAGCCAGCCGCTCCTCATATAACTCTGACCCGTTCCCATCCCCGAACCAACCCGCCTCCTGGCCGGAGCCTGGAGGTTTCCTTCAGCTGGATCTCACATGAGAGCGAACAGAACCACAGCGAGATGCTGCAGAGAGGAGGAGGCATTCCTCCACACGACCAACAAACAAATTAATAAATAATCCATCAAACCGCCGCTCATCACCAGACCAACATTCTCCATGATGCCAAGTTCACCTCCCCAAATTACGCACAACAGGTGCAGCAAACTTCTCCCCGCATCCCAGAACTGCGACATACAAGCTGAATAAATGACAAATAAAAGCTGCGCGTCTCTGAGGAGCCAACATGAAGCTTACCCTGCCGATGTGGAGCGAAGCGAAAGCAGCTGCTGCTCCGACTGAGCAGAGGAGCGGCGATCAAAAACCTTCTGATTCCTGGAGACACCACAGGTTAGCAGCAACACCTTCCCAGCAGGACTTCCGGTGGCGCCGCCTTCAAAATAAAACCCTGAACCTAGACTGAAAGCAGCTTCTGCACAGAGGGATCCAAGATGACAAGTCTGTTGGAGCTGCAGGTGTGCTTTAAGATATTTAACAGATTAACCTTTATTTGGGGCTGCACGGTGGCGCAGTTGGTAGCACTGTTGCTTTGCAGCAAGAAGGTCCTGGGTTCGATTCCTGGCCAGGGATCTTTCTGCATGGAGTTTGCATGTTCTCCCCGTGCATGCATGGGTTCTCACCGGGTACTCCGGCTTCCTCCCACAGTCCAAAGACATGCCTATTAGGTTAATTGGTCTCTCTAAAATTGTCCTTAGGTGTGTGAATGAGTGTGTGCATGGTTGTTTGTGTGTTGCCCTGTGTTGGACTGGCGACCTGTCCAGGGTGTACCCCGCCTCTCGCCCATAGACTGCTGGAGATAGGGACCAGCGCCCCCGCGACCCACTATGGAATAAGCGGTAGAAAATGACTGACTGACCTTTATTTGACCTGAAGAAAAGAATCATTAAAATCTTTCACACACGTCTCTCCTCCCACAGGAAAACAGGCATCACTACCGCTGCTTCAACAGGAAGACGTAGAGCTTTAAAGGTTAAATATATTAAAACAAATTCTACAAATAAATGCTGCATACTACTAAAACACATTTATAAATGAATCTTGTTTGATTGAATTTGCAATAAGAGGATACAGTTGAAGATTCTCCAAAAAAATAACCTAGAATTTAATACACATAAGCCCACATAAAAGACATAAAAACATTTTTTCATTACAAAATTAAAATTAAAATCGAATTAAAAGTCCAGAAACGAAAGACTAGGTGGTTTCTAATGACTAAAATAATTTAAAACAATACAAAAAAATTAAAATAGTTTAAGGTTGCATGATTATATTTTTACAAAATTAAATAAAAATTAAATAAAATAGAAAAATGTCTTTTATGCAAGACTTTAAGGTTGCCTACTTGCTTCTCTTGATATTAAATTAAATTAAATTAAATTAAATTAAATTAAATTAAATTAAATTAAATTAAATTAAATTAAGGCCACAGTACTAGACTGTTGTTTTTGTGACTTAATAAATTAAAACTGAAGAGATATTTCAGCAGGAGCACTGCTTTGTTGTGATGGTTTTATCCCAGTGAACCACGACGATTCATCTGAGCGGCTTTTATTGTGAAAGGGAAACGCATCAGGGGATTTGGAAAGTCATATTCTGTCTCTGCTTTGATGCAGCTGCTGGTTTTTTCTCTGGGAAGCCACATAGAAAACCATGAGCAGCTTCTTTCTCCCACCCAGAAAAGCGTCGTTAACGTGTTAAAATGAATGAATGCTGCAGCAGGAACAGGATAATAACCAGAATCACTGCAGATGTACTGAGAAACCTGAAGTTCCTACAGGGTCATTGAGATGATTACAGGTTAGCTCACATATAAAGACATGCAGACAATGCGGCTGGCAGCAGGAGGCCGTTTTTCTGCAGAGAGAAATAAAGATATTTGTGTTTAGGTGGGAGAGACAAGGAGAAAGACAGTTGCTGTCTCTACGTTTAACTTGAGCAGATTACAAAAAGCAGATGTGAAAATAAACTTTATGCTAAAGAAAAAGTGACAGATCTCACAGATAGGAAGAAAAGTCAGGAGGGTAACAGAAATTTTTCTGTTTTATATCTTTTAGCAGTTTTTCCAAACTAAAATTTCAGATAAAAACTGCTTGTTTCCTCCTAACTGTGGATCATCTATTCACGTCCTGCTCCATCAACCAAGTTTATCAGGAACATGAACTCTGTCATGATCTTTGGATGTTAGGTTTTAGTGCTTATTTGTGGTCCAGCTTAATGATCATTATGTTTCACTTTTCTGTTCTTTATTAGTAGTTATTCCTGTGTGCTTAGTTTCTTAGTTCATTCCTGTTTTAAGTCTTAATTATTATTCTGTCTCAGATTCCTTTCCTGTAGTCCTCTCTGTCTGCTCCTGTTCATTTCCTCCCTCTCCCTTCATTGGACTGTTGCCCATTCTGATCACTCATCTGCTGGCAATGCCTTCCCCTCACCTCTCCTTTTGTATTTAAGCTCTCTGGTTTCTTTCCTCATTGCTGGATACTGCTGTCTGCTTGCATGGTCCATGTCTGCTACTCTGACACCACAAACAGGGACTGTGACACAGGACACGCCTGGTGAAGTCAAACCTGACTTTTACACCAGGATCAGTTCTTATGTTGGTTACAGGTGCACTGATTAGTCTATAAAAGCAAACCAAAACCATATCCTCCTGGAGCAAAATGCCTCAGAGGACACTGGTCCACAAAACACTTGTAGGCTGGAGAGCCAAACTCACGTTACCTCCTCAGCAGTTCTGAGAGCGTAAAGATCTGGTCCAGTTCTCCGTGTCCAGGTGGCCACACAGGTTGGCTCTCATACGTCCATATGTCCAGCTATCTATCCTTAAAAGAAAATCTGAAAACAGTCAGGTTTTGCACTGAAGTTAAGGAAAATGTAGCTTTGGTCCAACAAAAGACCTTCAGAAAGACTGGAGAAGTATTGCTCAGGACCACCTTAGGTGCTTGTTTTTCTGCCCAACATTTGTCACATTTGGTCCCACACAGTGAGTTTTAATGAGAATCACACCACATTAATCCACATCAAGCAGGAAGAACTGAAATTCTTCCATCATGACAAACTGAAACATCCGTTCTTCTCAGGTAAAACACCAGCCAAGCTTCTCGTTTGCATTTCTGTCGGTTCCAGGATGAACGCAGCATCTGCAGAGACTTACTACTTACTCTGAGACACGCAGACATTCATGTTCTTTAGGAGATACGGTTCTGGCCAGAACTTCAATCTGCATCACTGTCATATTAATTTTAATGATTTATCTGAACCGATTTATCCAGACAAGCTGAAAATAAGACCTAAAGGCTCAGATGTGTAAAAAAATTAGCACACCCAAGAAAAGTCTGTGTTTTTCTCACATATCTGGATATGTAGATATTTAATATTAGTTTTAAAGATCTGAAGAAATTCAAATTATTTCAAAAAATCAAAACTGAAAATATAATAAAAATGCAATTTCGGTTGAAGAATAATAGCTGAAATCTCACATAGACATATAATATCGGGTGTACATGATGAGAACATCATTACTCAACATTTAAAGGAACTCTCAGACATTTAGTTTGGTGAAGTGAGAGAGAACGCCGTGGTGAGATCCAAGAAGCTCAGAGATCTTCAGAAAGAAGATTGTAGCAGCTTATGAGTCTGGCGAGGAACTTAAAGATGCTTCAAAATAATTTAAAACCAGCCAATACAAGAGGAGGACATTCAAAACAGGTCTGACAGTCCAATCAAGTACACCCTGAAAGCAGAACTCAAGATGCTTAAAGTAGTCTCCAAAAACTCTAAAGTGCCATGACAGGACCTACAGCCAGCTCTTGCTAAGGTTGATATGAAAGTGAATACCTGAACAATCTAAAAGCTGACTGCAAAGCATTTATGGGATGTGCACAAGAAGGAAACCTTTCCTATGAAGCTATGAAGGCCAGACTGAAGTTTGCCAGAAAGAGCTTCGACCAATCCAGGACTACTGGAATCATGTTCTTTGGACAAATGAAAACTAAATTATTTGGACACCAGAACAGAGGACATGTTTGGCATCAACTGTCGTAAACCAAAGGAGGCAGTCCTCCTAATTCATTATTTCATTCACTTTATGAAATACACCTGTGCCACTTGCAGTGAAACACCCCTTGGCATAATGCTGCCACTACCATGCTTGACAGTTGGTTTAAAAGCCCCACCTTGATTCCTCTAGACACACTCCTTTTCATTATGGGCAAATAACTCAACCTTTCTCCAGAGGACATTTGGGTTGTCCAAGTGGACAACTGCCAGTTTCAGTCTGGTTTTAAAACAGTCCTTCATATAAGTTCATGGTAATCTAAACCTGGCTTCACTGTAGTCAGGGATACTGGTGTTCAGGTTGATGGGTAGGCCTGAACCTTGGTGATTGCTGGGTTGGTTCGTAATATCTTAACCAGTTTGCTTTCAGTTGAGGATGACAGTTTTGGTCAAATGGTTGAAACTTAGAAACAATAAGGTGTTCCAGCAGAAAATTTGATCCAAAACACACAACTAAACTGGGTGTCAAATGGGGAAACTAGGCTAACTCTAAGCATCTGGACTTCATCCGTGCAATAAAAGAAGTATTTCCAGTGTTTCTAAGATAAATAACAGACTATTACTTCATTTTAAAGTTTTTCTTTTGGCAACAGTGGCCTTTATTGGCAGTATTCAGATGGGAAATGGACAGAGAGAGAAGGGGGAAGACATGCAGCAAAGGTTCCAATGTCAGGAATTGAACCCTGGATGGGTGCATTGAGGACTAATAGCCTCCATATATGGGACGCCTGCTCTACCTCTACACCCTGTGCCGCCGCCTTCCGTTACTTCTGTTCACCTTGTATACCAATTTTTCCATCAGAGGCATATTTATACATTGTAGGGCGCCATATTACTCAGACATAAGAAATACCTTATCTCCATGTACAACTCAGACACAGTAGAAAAAGACCCTTCCTCTAAATCCTCCTTAGCAAAGAGATAAAGATTATTCTGTCCAGTGGCAGATAGCAGTCTGTTCATTATGCAGCAATGGATGGATTGATGGATGGATGGACGGACGGATGGCGGACGGACGGATGGATGTGACGGACGTAAACAAATGGACAGATGCTTCACTCGCTGCTTTACCTGACTGTCAGATGCTCTGGCAACGGCCTGAAAACACATTGTTCCATTCATGATTCCAACTATGTTGCCCAATGGAGATGTTCCAGCTCTTTAAAATCATAACATTTACAAATCTGTGAATCCACACAAACCAGATCAGATCCAAATCAGACCAGTTCTGGTTTAATTTGCACTAGGCCATCAGAAACATGGTAAAAACCAACTAGAATGGACCTTTGAAGTTATAATTCTGAATTAGAAAGTCGGCCTTTTTCTCACCAAGCACGACCTCATAATCCAATATGGCTGACACGCATGTAAAATAAATCAAAAGTTGCACAAATGTGTTTGATTTGTACTTCTGCTGGTTTGTGTCCCATTAAAGGACTGGAAGACAGTAAGATGCAAGATCTATTTGTGGAAATGTATCTTTGAGTGTTCTGGGTTGCTGGGTTGGCTTGTTATGCTAACAGACGTTAGCTTGGTGTTCATCAGATCATATGTGTACAAAATTCAAAGACGAAAGTAATTACTTTAACTCCAAAACCTAAGATTCAAGATTCCTTATTGTCATTATGTCACCATAATGAAATTTAGCGGAGACTCAGCTCAAAAGATACACATGTAGGTTATAGACACAAAATTTAAAAACACTTCTAGAAAAAGAAAACATATGTACATGGAATGTGGCATGTAGCATTTAGTATTAACATAAAGTGCAGCTGGCGTTGAAACAGTCTGAGATGGGCTGGTGGTTTGTTTGATCGTCAGCAGGGATGTTTAGTGTCTGCCTGCAGGGGGACAATTGCCTTCACAGCTATTTGTTTTAGATGTGATGTTCCTGAATCGATTTCCTGACGGATGTGTGCATTGCCTGGGTGGGTGTGGTCTGTAGCAATGTGTCTGGCCCTTTTCTGGACTCGTGCAACATAAATCGAGTCCAGATCCAGTAGACGACGTCCCACAATCCCCTGTGCTGTCCTCACCACCCGTGCTAGGTCCTTTCTCTCCTGTGCCATGCAGCTCCCATACCACACTGTCGCACTGAGGCACAGGATGCTTTCAGTTGTAGCCCTGTAAAAGTTTGTGAGCAGCTGAGTAGAGAGTCCAGTCCGTCCACAATAGAAGTCCACAAATAGCATCCTAACATAGGTGTTAGGGTGGTGCAGACGAGTCAGGGCCCTGTGAAGTGCTAACGAGACAGCATACTCTGTGGAGCGATTGTCCCTGTAGGAGAACTCCAGGCTGTCCAGGCCAGCAGGGACAGTGTCCTTGATGTACTTCAGGAGGATCCTTTCAAAGCACTTCATGATGACTGGGGTCAGAGCAACAGGACAACAATCATTAAGGCAGGTGATGGTTCATTTTTTTGGGCACAGGCCCAAAGGTGAAGGACTTAAGGCAGCCAGGGACCATGGAACGCTGCAAGGTGAGGTTGAATATGTCCAACAAAACCCTGTAAGTTGGTCAGGAAATGATTTTAGGGTCTGACCTGACACCATGTCTGGACCTACAGGCCTGTTGATGTTGATCTTCCTCATAATGGAGGTCACTTGGTGCAGCTGCAGGATGAGAGGCTGGTGTTTAGTCCTTCTGCTGCTTGGAGTGTCAAAGCGTCCAAAGAAGCTTTTTAAGGTGTCAAGGCGAGCTGGGTCATGGCTGAGCTGCTGGTCGTTTTGCTTATAGGCTGTGATAGATCTGATGCCTCTCCACATACTGAGTGGGTTGCAAGAAAGCATCTTCTAAAATCAGCTTTTCAAGACCTGGGAATTTTAAGTAAAAGAGAATAATCTTATCAATCTCCTCCTTGACAGCGTCCAAAAGATAATAACCCGCTTGTATGCCGTCTGTTGTCGACGTGTGAGAGTAATCATCTCTACGTCATGGAACATCTTTGTTTAACAGCCACGTCTCGCGAGACCCTCAAAATCACGTGGCTAATGGCTGGAGATCGCGGATATTAGAAGGTAGTTTTCTGCTTTTAATTCCTTCGCTTTGGATTAAAAATAACGAATTCATGCAACGAAATTAAAACCACTGACGCCATATTTGAACATTCCGTCTCTAAAACGAACGTGTTAGCGGTGTTTTGTGACCGCTTACGCGGACTCCGCCTGTAGAAACCGTCAAACCTTCGAAATAAGAGCTCAGTGTTTTCCGCGCTTTTTATCGCTGCAAAAATAGTTAGCTTTGGTCCGGCAGATTATCCACTCTGCTCAGACACCTGCAGGGAGGGATACCGGCTCTCTGCTGGATCTAACGACGTAAAATGTTTCTATAAACCGGCGCTGAGCAGAAAACATCCAGCAGAGGTCATTTAAACGGGATCTCTAGCTGCTACTAGCATTAGCCGGAGCTAAAGGCCCCCCCAGGAAACTGGAGGGAGCTTTTATTTTCCAAAATCTGTTTCTTCAGCTCACCTGTCTGAGCTGCAGAAGATATGCCTGACCTTAAGTTTTTATGTACATGGTTAATAAATATTCAGATTATTAATGTTGCTCATTCTGTCTGTATCACCTCCAACGCAAGTCTGCAGAGAAGAGGAGGTGAAACTGACTGCGAAGCAGCACTGAAATCAACCCTGAGGGTAAGTTTTCCTTCTGCTTTAAAGTTGGTTTGTTTTTGTGTTTGTGTTATTATTTGCACAATGAAATTATCAATGCAACTTAATTTTGACCTGAAATATACTCGGTACTCATTTAAAAGCTCTCAAAAGGTCTGAAATAAGAATTTGTAAAAATGTTTGTAAAGTAAATTAAAAAAAATCTACCAGTTATAATTTTCCTGCCTCTATTATAAAGATGTTTCTTGTCCAGCAATGTAATATACCACCAGAAACAATATTAAAATGTACTATCTTATTATTCACAAAGTCAAACTAGGTCTGAAAAAGACCCCAAAATAAAATACAAAGTAAACTAACTAATGATGTCCCTCTTGTTAATAATTTCCTTCAACGGGCAGTAAGCTAGCAATAAAATAATATAATAATATAATATATAAGGGGGGGGGGGTCAGATATAATTTCTTTTTTGAGGCATTTGTGTTATTAACATAATTAAAATACTAGTGGGCTACAAATTGGAATAAACTAATAAAATCAGAGCAAAAACAATAATGTTTATGATTAATAGTAATAATCATACAAATAATCCATTTATTTATATATATATATCTATATATATATAGATATATATATATATATATAGATATATAGATATATATATATATAGATATATAGATATAGATGTATATAGATATATATATATATATAGATAGATATAGATATAGAGATATATATATATATCTCTATATCTATATATATATATCTATATATATATATATATATATAGATATATAGATATATATATATATATATATATATATATATATATAGATATATAGATATATATATATAGATATATAGATATATATAGAATATATATATAGATATATAGATATATATCTATATATATATATAGATATAGATTGATTGATTGATTGATTGATTGATCGATCTAGATAGATATATTCGGGCATTTATATTATTATTTACATAATTAAAGTCAGGTCTAACATAAATATATACATGACACAATTTATACTACTTGTTTCTATTATTTCTAAAAAGATATAATTATATAAGAAACAATAAAAATACATTTTAAAACTTTTAAAACTCCAATGCACTTCACATCCCCAGTATAAACACTTTGCTTGGGCAGCAACATAAAATAGTTCCCATTTTTTTATTCTGGGTGTAAAACCTCTTTGTAAAATGCTTTATAAACAGAATGTTTTTAATAATTATTATTATTTGCTAAATTAAAGTAGTAAATTAAATCAGTCCCAACCTTAATATATAATCAATACTCATCTTTAGTTCTGGTATTTAATTTTATTGTTTAGAAATAAAATAAATTTCATTACAGAATAAAAATCAATTAAAAACACTTTATTTTCCTCAATTATAATATTTAGTCTTGGGCAGCAGAGTGCAATAAATTATAAATAAAGCAATATTGAGATAAAAGGTCATTAAAAATGTCAGAGTGTTGGAAGAAAGCTTGAGCCAACTGGGTTTACTCTCAGAGACGCAGCATGAACTGCCTGAAGGTAACTGGTGCTACTGGGAGAACAAAATGTAAGAGGAAGCATTATAGATTTTATGCACAAGTGATGTTATGTTATTTATTTAATATATGTTGTTCATTGAAATCCAGTCCAGTCATTTAGTTGGATTCAGATCCAGATACATGAGGTCCAGTTTCATCTTTATTAGAATAAAATGCAGTTCAATTTGTTTAAAGCCAGTCAGTAGAAAGGAGGCCCCCCACTGCATCGAGTCGGTGTGTTTCCAGCAACCCCTCATCCTGAGCAGCCAAAGTGGTGAAAGTGGAAAAGAACAACCTCCAGCAGAACCAGAACCAGGCTTAGTGTGAGTGACCAGCTGAAGGTTGAGAGGACAGAAAAGAGACACAGAAGCACTGAGCCAGGAGTACTTTCTCTCAGGAAGTTGAAAACAGTTATGGTGAAAATGAAAGTACACCCCCTTTAAACTCTACATCTCGATGTTTCTGAGCTGCACTTAATTCGGACCTTTGTGTGTTTAATACATCAGGAAGGAAGCTGGAGGTAATATTTATGGAACCTGGTAAAGTCCAAATCATTACTACATGAAAGCCTTTAAAGTGACACAGGGTGTACTTTCTTTTTGCAATGACTGCATCAGTGTGTGATAATCCTGAAAGTTCAATTTATGAAGATTTGAATTAGTTTAGGGGTGACTGAAGTGAAGGGCAACCAGAGACCCTGTTTTAACAAATAAAAGCTTGGGTTCTGCTGATCACCGTCCTCTGAATCGTCCTCCAGCAGCAGCAGCTATGGCTCAGGTCGCCAACCACGGACGGCTGCTCCTGCAGCGCCTGCATCAGCAGCGTGAGATGGACTTCCTGTGTGACATCACCATCATGGTGAAAGACGTGGAGTTCAGAGCTCACCGCAACATTCTGGCAGCCTTCAGCGATTATTTCTCTGTCCAGGCTGAAAAGGGCGAAGAATTCACGACTCTGGACCCGGAGAAGGTCAGCCGGTACTCTCTGGAGAAGCTTCTGGAGTTTGTTTACACCGGACAGATGAATGTCAGCAGGTAAGCGTATAAGCACTGATGTTGTTTTAATGTCGAAGCTTTACTTTACCTTTTTATATTCCTGGAAAAAATCATAAAGCTCTACCACATCTACACCAAACCCTTTGGGCCGGTCCTCTGCCAGAAAGTGAAAAATGAAGGTTTTAAATGTTCTTTTTGTCTGATTTTAGCACCAGACAGGCTGCTGTGCGTCGAGCGGCTGTCTTCCTGGGGATGTCCGAGGCCACAAAGTACCTGGTGAAAGTTCCTTGTTGGTCTGAGTCTGGTGAAACCTCCCAGTCCGACGTGGACAAAGAACCAGAAATCTCTCCTCCGAGCCCCAGCAGCCCAACTTCTCCGGTTCCGCTGTCCATTGCCTCTGGTACCGGGGACATACATGAAGAGGGGGTGGAGGGGAAAGTCCATGATTTCGACCCCGAGGACGGAGATTTAGAAACGGGAGATGGGGGCGAAGATTTCACACCCACGACCCTGAAGAGTTTTGGACAAGGCCTGGGCAGGAAGAGAGGCAGAAGACCAAAGAGCTTCAGCGGTGAGCAGGTGGAGCAGAGCGGCTCAGGTGAAAGCGCTCCTCCTAAGACCCAGAGCTACAGGGGCAGGGGACGACCCAGAGGAAGTGGGAGGGGCAGAGGAAGGGGAGCATTTAGAGCAGATGATTTGTCTGTAGGAGATTCTGACACTAGCTTGAAGGACTTTGGAGACACCTCTGCAGATTGGAGCCCCTCACGTGAGGACGAACTCCCGATTAAGAAACCCCGACTGAGCAGCGGTGAGAGGAGGAGAGGGAGAGGCCGCGGGAGGGCGAGAGGAAAAGGGAGAGGACGGGGTCGAGGCAGGAGGAAGGTTGAAGTTGAGGAGGAGGAGGAGGAGGATGAGGAGGAGGAGAGTGGTGAGATGGGAGCAGATGATGAGGGGGAGGCTGGGGAGCAGGATCCCTCAGAAATGGGTGAGATGTCTCTGACGTGCAGCGAGTGCAACAAACTGTTTAAGGACGTGAGCAGCCTGCGGCGACACGAGAAGATCCACAAAGGGCTGAAGCCGTTCTCCTGCATCTTCTGCTCCAAGACCTTCAGACAGGCCACACAGCTGAAAACACACCTGCGCATTCACACAGGTAAGGAGCAGTAAGCCAGAGGCTGGGCAGAGTAACGCACTGGGATCTGCAACCTACGAACTTTACCCTCCACTGTCAGTGAACGGCCGTGCTTAAAGCGGTCCACCTGGAACAGAATCACCCAGAATGCATGTCAACAACAGGTCCAAACGGAACCTTTTTGCTCCCAGGTTTAGTAAACTCGGATAGTTTTGGGCCAGATGTTTTCATGTTAAGACGATGTTTCTCCCTCATTATTTGGTCGTGTTAGAAGAAAGCGTTTTTTCTTGGTCATGGCTACAGAATTAGGATCCCAATCATGACCTCAAACCCGACCCTCAGATTTATTCGTTTTTAAGTGGAATATCTTTCAATGTGTTCGTTAGGAACCTGGAGTTCACCCTGCAGATATCCTAGGTTTAGTTTAATCTGAAAACTTCAGCTGACGGATAAAATCAAACCTGAACCGGCGACAGATCAGCTGGTGCTTCTGAAGAGACCCCAGTTTAGTTCTGGTCTTACTCGGCCCGCTCCCTGTCTGTCTCCAGGCGAGAAGCCGTTCACCTGCAGCGACTGCGACAAGTGTTTCGCCCAGAAGTGTCAGCTGGTCGCTCACCGCAGGATGCACCACGGAGAGGAGAAGCCGTACACCTGCGAACGCTGCGGCTTTAAGTTCGCCACGTCGTCCAACTACAAGATCCACATCAGGTATTTATCCTGCTGCAGCTGCATTAAATGCGCTCTGGAGTGAAAGTCACAGGAGCCATTTTGATATTTCATCTTGCTTCCATGTTTTGGGATGGATGGGTTAAATATTCATGAGCAGAGTAGTAAAATATATTTGTTCTGATTTCATTCACCCTTTTAGACGGAAAGAGGATGAATTCTTTAACGTTTTTGATTTAAAAGATCGTTTGATAATCTTGTTTCATACAGACTCCACAGCGGAGAAAAGCCGTACGTCTGCGACATCTGCGGCCAGGCGTTCGCCCAGTCCAGCACCCTGACCTACCACAAGAGGCGGCACACCGGAGAGAAGCCGTACCAGTGCGACCTGTGCGGCATGTCCTTCTCCGTGTCCTCCTCTCTGATCGCCCACGCCAGAAAACACACAGGTGGAGCTCCATGTTTATTTTTCACACCGCCACGCTGACGTTTGGTGCCATGAAGAGAGAACATCTCCATCTGAAGCGCCGTTCTGTGTTTCTGTGTGTTTCAGGCGAGACTCCGTATAAATGTACACAAACAAATTGTGACGCCAAATTTGCAACGTCTTCTGAGCTCAAGAAGCACTTGAGGAGACTTCACCCCGGTGAGTTCAGCTGCTGATTCAGGACGGCATGAACCGGATCGTTGAGCTGCTTTGGGTTTTAATCCATTTTAAAGATCTAAACCTCCAGCTCATTATACTCATTTATATGTTCACAATGCTGCTTAGAACGTTGCTGAACGTTGCCAAGACAAAAGTAGACATAACCAAGTCTCTAGCTTAATTCAGAGTCCATAAAGTCAATATTTATATGGTGGTTTGCACAGCGAGTCGGAAGTAAAGACGGATCTCTCAGAGACAGTAGCTTGGAGACCTGATCTACCAGCATTCTACCCAGAGATTTAAAAGCGCTCTGATGGCAAACGGCTGCTTTCAGCAAAAACTTTTGTTCAAGAAACTGAAATTCTGGCAGCCTTCAGACAGACGTGTTTCTGCTCCAGTTCTGATCACAGAGTGATAAATATTTAAATGTGCTCACCTGTGGATGTCTGTGTGCTTGTACAGATGGAAACTCTGGTGTGCAGTGTCTGCTGTGTGGAAACCGGTTTGCCAGCGTGAAGAACATGATCAAACATCAGGAGAAGGCTCACGCTGATGAAGTGCGACAACACAAAGAAAGGGCGCGAGCCGGTGAGCTGATAGGATGTACTTATTTTTAGCTTTGAGTGTTTAATTAAATGAGTTCTGCACCTTTAAGAACGTATGTGCATTCATTTTTAAATCTGTGGCATCTGCTAAAAAGGTCACCATGGTAACTGTTTTTCTGTTCATACTCTGGTTATTTTGTGAATCAGTGGAGAAAATAAAAAATAATCGTTTGAACTTTGTGTCTTCCTGCAGTCGTCCTTCTTTCTTCCAGCCATCCGGTGGCTTTCGTCCAGAGCAAGCTCTCGCAGGAGACCAAGGGTTTGATTTCCATCCCAGAAGCCGAGCCGAACAACCCAGAACCTTCCACCCCCAACCCAAAAGCCACAGAACCATCCACCGCCTCCTCTGAAGCCTCGCCTACTGAACCCGCTGACATCATCCAGGACTTCAAAACGGAGCCCGTCCACCACCCTCTGAGCACCGCCCAGCAGGTGACCTTTGAGGCCGACCAGGAGCAGACCATCAACTCGGACACCCTCCACGCTCTGGTGGAGCAGCTGCGACCGGCGGCGTCGCCCGCCACGGGCCTGGAGCAGATCATCATCATCAAGACGGTGGACCCGGCTGAGACCGCGTCTCCTCAGCAGTGAGCCCGGAGACGGGTCGAACTTCTCCTTGGAAAAAAATCGGACTTCACCTTCAGACTGAACTTTTCTCCCCACGTTGTCACATCTCCAGACGAGTTCATTTCTGTCAGCTTTTCTGGCTTAAACCTGACAGGCGGGTCGGCTGGAACCCAGTCTGTCAGGCATCAGGGCCCTAATAACAGTTTAACCTTTTACCAGGTGACCCATAAGTTTGATTATTACCAGATTAGCCCTGATACAAAGTCCCTTTTTATCCCATTTAAAGAATATTATGCTCATTTATTTACGCTTTTTTATTATTTTTTTATCAAAAGTACAACTTTAAAGTTAGAACTGGATCTTTTACCGTTAGTTTGTACAAATTCTTTTTTAGATGATTTAGATGTTTGATTTGCAGAATAAAGCAGTCTGATATTTTTTTGGTCACACAACTTTTATGTTGAATATATTTTTGGTGTATATAAAAGTTACAAAATGATGAAAAACGTCTTTTTGAAACAGTTCAGGGCTAAAATAGGATCTGTGGATCGAAGAGTCTGTCTCGTGGTTCTTTGGCTTTAATCTGGTTCACCTTCGGGTTCCAAACTGTGAAGCTGCCGTTAAATTTCCAAAACTTTGGCAAATATGAGACGAAAACACAGGAGCAGTTTTTCTCCTTGATGATGTCATTATTTTGATTATTCAAGAGCAAAATCTGAGCCCCAAGTTATAAAACAGCTTTTTTAAGACCCAGATGGGATTTTATGGCCCAGAATGAATCTAGGAAGAATCAGCACCAATATCAGATGGATTTCAGTTTACGTGCAGAGTTGTCAATCTTCATCCTTCAACACAAACGCTTCAGAATTACCTCCATGCACTGATCCAGGAAGCATCGAATCACAAGTCGATACCGAAGTTCTGCCTCCTGTTGGATCGTACTGGTCTCATTTTAGGTGGGAAAGTCTTAATTAGTGCATCCAGAAACTTCCTAGAGATGGTGTGATCATGCATCAGGAGACGCGAATGTTTGATGTGCTTAAAGCTTCCTTCTAGCTACGTTTTGTCTCTGAAATAATTAAAAGCTGCAGAAAATGTTTTATTCCAGGACTTCAGGGGTGTTTGGATATTTCACAGGCTGCAACTGGAAGGAATTCACCCATTTCTGAACTTGTTTCTGCTAAAAACTAAACATTTACTTATTAAGACATTTTTTAGATGCAAGACAAACCAGAAGAGGGAAATACTACAGTATGTGTTTGTTCTTCGAGCTAAATGTCCTAACTATGAACCTCTTCAGTTAAACCCAGTAAACATGAGCAGTTAATCCAGTTTATTTCCATTAATCGAGCTCATTCTTCATCCTCCTGCACCAGGCTGCGCTGCGTTGATTTTACAGCTTTATTTTGGGTGGAACAAGCATCGTATAGAGAAATGTTTTGGATCTCTTCATTTGTCCACAGATAGTGAAGTGAGTAGGAGGCCAGCGAAGTACTTTTTCACATCCACGTCTGATTGTGGCTTCATAGATGGGCTGTTTTTTTAGTTTAGTTGGAAAACTGCTGCACACAGCGTGTTTTTCCAGGTCGTGCTTTCAATTATTTGTAATTTTGCAAAACATCTGCATTACTTGTACAGCTGTGAAGAATAACTACACATGTTGAGCATTAAAAAAACTGTGCAAAAAAAATAAATAAAAGCGATGTGAAATAAAGCTAAAATGCATCAGAGTTGGTTTATTTTGATGAAAAATGGAAATGTGGAATTTATTTCACTGAACCCTGTGATTACTAATAAAGAGCCCTCTACCCTTTTAGGCATTCCTAATGAAGATGTGAACAAAAACCCTTTAAATAAATTTATACTTTATTACAGAAGCATAATATCAAACTGAAAACAAAAATCAAACCTGCCATTTAAGTGAATTTATTCAGTGTTTAAATAAAACATGTTTTAGGGAGAATTGATCCTCTCCACTGTCGCCCTGTGCTTGTTCAAAATGAAAATCTGCAGCAATTTGAATTTAACTGAATATTAGAAGCTACACATCCACCACAATAAAAGGTCCGCTGGCTGCAAAACACGAACCAATTTCACCTGAAGATTTCCTACAAATACGAAGTGGATTAGTTCTGAACTGGACCTCACATTATTCAAAAATGTTGAAACGTTTTGATTAAAAAATAATAAAGCTTCAATATTCAATAAAACAGCATAAAATTAAATACAACAGCTGAGCGATCAGTTGTTAATGTCACAGAAGCTCCTGTGTTCAAAGTAAAGTAAAATATGAAAAGTTGCAGGAACAGTTTCCTGTTTCAGTGGCGGGAAACAGATGACGCTGAGTGTGACGAACCGGTCCGTGTTGTCATGGTAACGGCCGCTGTCATGGCTGAGCGGTACAGAGCTGTTTGTGGACAGCACGGGATTCAAATAAGCCCGCTTGTTCTAGAAAACTTACAGAAAACACCGACAACAAGGTGAGGGTTTGAGTCCGAGTTAAAAAGTGGCGGAAATGTTAAGTTTTGGCAAGACATTAGGTTAGCTTCTGGAGCTAATCAGAACCTAACTGTCCTACTTTCTTTCCTTCTGTGCTACCTTGTGTCCTTTCCTTAAGTCCCTCCTTATTGTTTACTTTCTGTCATTCCTTCCTCATTACAACAACGGGTGATATATTTCTAGGGTTATTTATTCTAATTATTTGATTAAATTGTTTCATTGTTAATTATTTTGTATGTTAAACAAACGTTAAACTTTATTGTCATTTTAAATTTGAGTAAAAAAGTTACTGTAGCGTTTCTGCATTAAATATTAATTGCAGTGTAGCAACAAAATACAGATTAATATTAGTAAGGTGCAGACTTTCTCATGAAAGTATATTATACTATTAGGAGCAACAACTATTTGAACCACTAAAGGATTAAAGGGTTCTTTAAGTACTTTGTAAAAGGGCAGTGAGATGGTGGTGAGGTGTGTGGTAGGAGTGAGAGATCAGCTCTCAGGTCAAGAAGGAGCCTCCATTGATCATGTCTTTAGATAACATTGTGCTCTATAGTGAGTGAGGGGCAGATGGAGAACCTGGAGAGTATAATAATATTAACAATAATAATAATAATAATTAATGAAGGTAGACGAGTTTAGGTATCTGAGGTCAACCATCTGAAGCAGAGAGAGGTGAAGAAGAGAGCATAGGGAGGGTGGAAACTAAACTAGAAGTGAAGGACAAGAGAAACGTTTAATGGGGAAAATGAACGAACATATAAATGAATTAGAAGCGGCTCCAGTTTTTTGAACAGTATTTGTACAGTTTGTCCTGGTTTTCTGTGTTGCAGGAGTTTCACCTTGAAACTAGCACTTAACAACAAGCAGAAAGGCTGTCAGAAACTTTGTAACGATGACATCTTTGCTTTGTCCAAATGTCTCCAGAACAATTGGACTGTTACAGGTGAGCAAACAGATTTGGATCAACAGAACCTGAACTCCACGTGTTTTTTTTAACTGTTTTATCTGAACAGGTCTGGATCTGAGGTTTCATAATGTAAGTGATGCAGGAGCTGGACACCTGGCTGACCTTTTAGAGGTAGACAATCAATTATTCCGGATAAAATCTAATTTATAGAGACGCAGGTTGTTGAGGTTTTTCATTCCTGCTACTTGTTGTTGCTGAGCAGGTGGAGGATTCAGCTCTGCGCTCTCTGGACCTCACATTTAACAACATTCAGGCAGAGGGAGCTAAGGTTCTTGCCAACAGTCTGCAGGTTTGTAACCTTCTCCACCCAAAACAAAAACAGATCTGTAGCATCTGCAGCTTTTCTCTTCCATGCTGAGAACTTCCTCATCCTGGTAAACCTGATAGCTGAAGTGGTCCGTCTGTTTCCATATGCCTGAACGTGGTGACACCACGGTCCTATAAGGGTGACCTTAGATGGTGATTAATGATGCAGTTGTCTCTGAGCTCCGCTGAACAAAACTCAGTTAATAGCAACCTGGAAATGTCTGGAGTTTCATTTCAATGTTTTCCAGGTCTGGATAAGTGTGGAAAATTGTCTACAGGTTATGTCCTTTCTTACTTCCTTCTAACATCTTCCTTACTTTCTTCTTTAATTTCTTCCTCATCTTTTTCATTCCATCCTTCCCTCCGTTCTTTAGTTAATATTTCCTCCCTTTGTTTCTGAGGTGTCTCCTTCTATCCTTGTCTCCTTCCTGTCCTCCTTGGCTTCTTCATTCCTCAGTTTCTTTCTAGTGTTCTTCCTTCTTCACTTGTGCCCTACCATCCTTCTTTGTCCTTGTTTCAATTGCTTCCTTCTCTCAGTTTGTCCGTTTTTAGTTCCACTCTTTAATTTCCTTCCTTCCTTTTCATCATTGCCCACATCCTACTTTGTGTCCTTCCACCTTTCCTTTAGACCTTCCATGTCCGTCCTTACATACTTGCTTCCTTCCTGTCAGTCCATGGTTCCATATTTAAAATATTTGGGGAATTCTGTGTTTATATTTTAAAATGGGAAAAAAGGACTGAGAACTCTGGAACGTTAAATTTGGAAAAGTTAAGAATATTTACATGAAAACTGTGGAGGAACCCTGAAAGTTCAGCAGGACATTTTAAACTGTTTTATCTATAAAATGTGAAAGGAAAATTCCATTAGAGATTCCTGCAGGGATAATAAAACAAGAATTAGATTTGAGACCAAAAACGTTATTTAAAGGATGAAATCCTTCTTTCTGCAGGGTAACAGCAGCTTGCTCTCCCTCAGGCTGTCAGGGAATAAGATCGGTAACATCGGAGCCATGCACCTGGCCAGCATGCTGCTGGTAAACAGGAAGCTGCAGGAGCTGGAGCTGGCTGACTGCGACCTGGTAATCTCACAGACTCTGACAACATCCAGTCTGTTACCTGCAGCGCCTCCTCTGATCCTCCCTCTGTCCCTGCAGGAGACTCCTAGTGTGATCGCTCTCAGTGTCGCGCTGAAAAGCAACACGATTCTTCGGTCCGTGGACCTGAGCCGGCCGCTGCTCTTCAGCTTCCAGGTACAAACTCGCCGAGCAGCACACAGCAGGTTCAGGTTCTGATCTTCAGGTAGAAACCTGATGTGACTCTGACCTCAGGAGGAATGGGCCGTGCACTTCTCTGAGATGTTTCCTGTAAACGGCAGCCTGATGGAGCTCCATCTCGGGAAGATGGGCTTAACAGACACCGGCATGGAAAGGCTGGCTGATGGCCTGAAGCAGAGCCACAGCCTGCGGTACCTGGACCTGCGCTGGTAGGAACAGACCAACGATTAAAAGTCCTGACCCAGTCCTCATGTCTCTATATTTTCATTCCAAGAAGCCAGAACGCCATGTAGTGGTCTTCATCAACAGTTCTCCAGACTTTCTGAAGGTTTTGGACTTTGGCTGCTTTTTCACCTATTTTCAGTCCATTTATCCGACCATTCCCACAGGAATGTTTAGGATTTGTTTGACTTTGACTCAGTCTGGCATAAAACGCATCCTTGACTTCTCTTTTCCACAGTTCAGTTTTCTTAAAAGGTTCAAGTAAAAATGCTCAGAAGCCAAAGAAAACCAATAAAAGATCTTCATGAAGCTTGGGAACTTATGATCACGACCACTTTCAAAGATAACAAACCTCCTGGTTTCCTGGAAGCGAAATGAAAGATGGAGCAGGATTTTGGATCTCACCATGACCTTTGATCTGTGCAGCAACCGTGTGACCCATGATGGTGCACTGCACCTCGCCGGAGTGCTGAAGCAGAACACAGCGATTGAGATTGTTGATCTGTCCTCCAATCGTATCGAAGATGTCGGTGCTGAGTACCTGAGCGACGCCATCTCCTGGCCTGGCTGCGTCCTGAGAGAGTGAGTCCAAATGTTGCTGCATCTTAACAAATCTTCTCTCAACAAGTGATTTAAGAAGAATAAAACATTGTTTTAAGTGTCTTTTGGAAAAAGTTGTTTTGGATGGCTGGACATGAATCTTTAGAGCTCTGAAAGAGTTAAAGCAAGAAAATAAACACCTCCTGTGATCTCCGAGGAGTTGTGTTGGGTTGAAGAACCTCTGCATGTTCGTCTGGTAGTTATGAATATTTCTGTTTTCCAGGTTATCTGTCTGTAGAAACAACATCAGGATGAAGGGTCTGTTGTCTTTGGCTGAGGCTCTGAAAATCAACCCAACTCTGACACACGTCTACATCTGGGGAAACCACCTGGAGGAACCAGTCTGCCGGGTAAAACCTGAGTTAAACAGTCACCATCTTTCTTTTTTTATGTTTCATTCAGTATTTCATCCTCGAGAAGCCCATAGGGAGAGAGAGATCCTCATTTTCAATGCCGCTGAGATTAATAAATGTTAAATAAATCAGCTGAAACAAAAAAAGTGGAAAGCAAGAATAAGAGCTACCACAGTCACATTTTAAATCAATAAGATCATTGATTAAAATCTGAAATTCAAACAAAGGAATAAAAGACTTTAAGACTTTGTTGTAAATTATCCAAGTGCGAGGCGGTTCTTCCAAGGTTCCTCCTCATTTTTCTTGTCCAAGTTTCCAGATTTTAGGTATAAACACAGAAGTTCAGCATAGCTTTATGACAGATAAGTAGTTGGGCTTTAAATACGGAACCTGCAAGACAAGAGTGGACTTATAGAGGAAGTAATAACCAAACAGTCCAAAGACATGCCTGTTAGGTTAAGTGGTCACTCTAAATTGCCCTTAGGTGTGTGAATGAGTGTATGCATGGTTGTTTGTGTGTTGCCCTGCGATGGCGACCTGTCCAGGGTGTACCCCGCCTCTCACCCGTAGACTGCTGGAGATAGGCACCAGTTTCCCCACGACTCAATATGGAAGAAGCGGTAGAAAATGACTCACTGAATGACCTTTTCAACATTGTAGAATGGTTTTTATGAAAGACATTAAATTATAATTGTAGAATTGAAAAAAAATCTGGATAAGAATAAAAAACTGTGTCGTCAGCATAAAGTTGTAATTTACAATGAAGTTTATATAGCGAACAGAACTGGTCCAAACACACAGCTCTGGGGAACACCGTTTTACAATTGGAAACAAAGAAGACTGAACATCTACAATCACCTTCAGAGGTCGTTTTTGAACAACCGGATACTATTTTTGTCAGAACCCGTAAAAACTGTAAAGAGTGTTTAAAACTTCCTATAGATCAATGAATGCCGTTTGTCATCTGAAGGTTGAGATTGTGTGAAAGCAGAAATAATCGAGGCCTGGTTGGGACGTATTCCATCCATAACTACTGCTGCTCTGTCCCTCAGGCCTTCAAGGAGCTGATCTCCAGCGGGCGTTTGATGCCTCAGCGGACCGACATCAGGCCTTACGAGGTGGACGGTCAGGTTTTCCTCGCAGAGGTCTTTCGGGGTTTAAGGAAACACATTTACTGCACAGATGATAACTACCAGGACACACGTTCAGATTCTAACACGTCCAATGATGCTGCAGGTCCAGAAGAACCCTCTCCTCATCACATCGCTGACGTCCAGTTTGCTGATCTGCAGCCATGTTCTTAATCAAACACATGTTGGAGTGAAATGATTTAATCATGGTGCAGATTTTATCATATTTACATTTAAGCACATCTATACAGCAGTCAAGAATAAATAAGTTCAACACTTTTCTTCTGTTTTTTTATGAAAAGAGTGAATTCATTTCTTTCTGCAACATATTTTATTTTGAAGATATTAGAATAATTGTGCTTATTAAACCTGCAACGGTCTGCTTGAGTCACTTTGTGCATCAGGAACTGAAATGTTTGAAGAACTGAAAATAATTCCAGGTATGAGAGAAATCTCTTTGAATTTCACACAAAATATGAAGTTTGTTTCTGACTTGTTGAAATCTTTGTGATCCATAAACATCCTTCAGGATTCCTCATACCTCCTCTTCCTCAGGCTGACTCTCCTCCTGACTGCTCGTCTTCCAGTCTGTAACGTCTGGATCCCACTCCAGCCGGATGTTCCTGTTCTTCGTGCTGTACTGCAGCTGCCGTCCCTCCTGCGATCCGACGGTCCAGCGCTGCATCGCCAGCCGGGCCAGGGCCGGCATTCGAGGCAGAGCCCCGAGCAGCGCTGACAGCCAGGCCGAGCAGGGAGCGGAGGTCAAAGGTCGAAGGCTGACGTCTGCCTCCTCCAGCGAGCCCAGACCTCCTGCTGCGAACAGCGCTGACCAGCCGGCGTCCCCGACCGAGCCGTTGTAGGACAGGTCCAACACTCTGAGGGAGGAGACGCAGCCTCGTCTGCACACTTCAGCTGCGCAGGAAAAAATTAAGATTACTTACTATATATATGTATATACATACAGGGGTTGGACAATGAAACTGAAACACTTGGTTTTTACCACAATAATTTATTAGTATGGTGTAGGGCCTCCTTTTGTGGCCAATACAGCGTCAATCCGTCTTGGGAATGACATCTACAAGTCCTGCACAGTGGTCAGAGGGATTTTAAGCCATTCTTCTTGCAGGATAGTGGCCAGGTCACTACGTGATACTGGTGGAGGAAAACGTTTCCTGACTCGCTCCTCCAAAACACCCCAAAGTGGCTCAATAATATTTAGATCTGGTGACTGTGCAGGCCATGGGAGATGTTCAGCTTCACTTTCATGTTCATCAAACCAATCTTTCACCAGTCTTGCTGTGTGTATTGGTGCATTGTCATCCTGATACACGGCACCGCCTTCAGGATACAATGTTTGAACCATTGGATGCACATGGTCCTCAAGAATGGTTTGGTAGTCCTTGGCAGTGACGCACCCATCTAGCACAAGTATTGGGCCAAGGGAATGCCATGATATGGCAGCCCAAACCATCACTGATCCACCCCCATGCTTCACTCTGGGCATGCAACAGTCTGGGTGGTACGCTTCTTTGGGGCTTCTCCACACCGTAACTCTCCCGGATGTGGAGAAAACAGTAAAGGTGGACTCATCAGAGAACAATACATGTTTCACATTGTCCACAGCCCAAGATTTGCGCTCCTTCCACCATTGAAACCAACGTTTGGCATTGGCATGAGAGACCAAAGGTTTGGTTATAGCAGCCCGGCCGTGTATCTTGACCCTGTGGAGCTCCCGACGGACAGTTCTGGTGGAAACAGGAGAGTTGAGGTGCACATTTAATTCTGCCGTGATTTGGGCAGCCGTGGTTTTATGTTTTTTGGATACAATCCGGGTTAGTACCCGAACATCCCTTTCAGACAGCTTCCTCTTGCGTCCACAGTTAATCCTGTTGGATGTGGTTCGTCCTTCTTGGTGGTATGCTGACATTACCCTGGATACCGTGGCTCTTGATACATCACAAAGACTGGCTGTCTTGGTCACAGATGCGCCAGCAAGACGTTCACCAACAATTTGTCCTCTTTTGAACTCTGGTATGTCACCCATTATGTTGTGTGCATTTCAATATTTTGAGCAAAATTGTGCTCTTACCCTGCTAATTGAACCTTCACACTCTGCTCTTACTGGTGCAATGTGCAATTAGTGAAGACTGGCTACCAGGCTGGTCCAATTTAGCCATGAAACCTCCCACACTAAAATGACAGGTGTTTCAGTTTCATTGTCCAACCCCTGTATATCAGTTTAATCTTAAAGCTATTATTAAATTCTGTCATTCTTGCATTAAAAATAACCCAAAGTATGGATAATCTGATGAAGTAAAGACAGTTGTTAGTGTAATCATCTGAATGATGACTTCAGATTTAATTCTCTGATTACCTATAAATCTGTTCTGTCTCTATGTTATGAAAAACCAAAACTAAATCATTGCATTGTGGCTTTTCTAGGAGGTTAATTGGTTACCTAGGTGATGCAGGTCATCGGTGGTGAGCCCGCAGCTGCTGAGGCGAAGCTCCACGATTACGGACGGCTGCAGAGCATCCAGCAACAGCGGCAATCGACCGCCGACCACTTTACACCAGGAAACATCCACACTGTGCAGGTACGGCACCACCAGAGCTGATAAAACAGCAGGAGATCAAAGTAAAACATTTAGAAACATCCGAGCTTTAATTCAGGTTTATTCAGTGGGGAAAAAATAGGTTTTAAAAACAAAGCAGTGGCATTAAAAACCCCTGTGAAATAAATATAGGCAACGCATGTTTTTATTTATACATTTTTGACCTGTTAGACTTTTAATTTGTAATCTATAAGTGTATGCTTTACTGGGGTAAAATATGGTGTGACACAGAGGCCCTCTTCTCATAGCCACGTCAAAATGGGAAAGATAAGAGACCATGATGTTCAAGTAAGACCGATGTGTGTTGAAAATGTGTGAAAAAACATCTCATGCCCACTGGTAAGTACAGTGGAGGCTG
Organism: Crenichthys baileyi; assembly: GCA_036173005.1. Lineage (NCBI taxonomy): Eukaryota > Metazoa > Chordata > Actinopteri > Cyprinodontiformes > Goodeidae > Crenichthys > Crenichthys baileyi. The sequence continues at coordinate 886,729 of JAHHUM010000586.1, read as the reverse complement.
TGTGATACTGTGGGCCTGTTTATCTTCTAAATGCCCTGAGAAGGTCGGTGGAGCACATGGCATCATGATCTCTGTAATACCAGGACATTTTAAACAGAAAGCTGGTGAGCCTTTGCTGGAAACTGCGAAAAGCTCATCTTTGGGTCTTTCAGAAGCATAATGATCCGAAATATTTGGCCAAATCAACACAGAAACCTTTCAGCAGACATAAAATCAACCCTCTTCCATGACCAGTTCAGTCAACAGACCTAAATCCTGTAGAAAGCCTATGGGCCGAGCTGAAAAGAAGTGAACATCAGGGAACTTTGGACCATTTATAGAGAATGTCAGAAGACGAACATCATCATATCTCTGATTTAAACAAACATGAACCTAAAAATGTCACATCTGTCATTTCCTGATTCCATCGTTCTGCTAAATGTTTCACTGAGTGGGTTATGGATCATCTTCAGGTACAGATCCTGTGTGTTTGTCTGTGTTTACCCAGGGCAGTGAAGGACCCCTCATTCAGCCTGCAGCTGTTGAGCGGCAGCCTCCTCATCTGAGTCAGCGGGAGCACAGAGACCAGCTGGTGGACCACGCCTCCTGCTTCCTTATTTGACGAAACGTTGACCTCTGTCAGCGCAGTCAGAGAGGGCAGCACCTGGACTGGAGAGAGCAAGGGATGTGTACGCTGCAGGTACCTGCTGGGCGTGCAGTTTAACATTCACAGCAACTCACTCAAAGCCTCCAGGTCAGTGTGTGTGAGGCAGCAGAGGTGAAGGTCGAGGCTCTCCAGGTGTGTGATGTGAGGCAGGTGAAAGGAGAGGCGGCACAGGCCTCCAACCAGACCTTTATTACAGGACAGGTCCAGCTCACGTACAGAGGGGAGGCAGCGGAGTGAATTACCTGCAGAACCGATCATAATTTATTGGTTTTCACCTGATGCATCCTCGACAAGTCAAAGAAGTTAAATCAGGTCCTTTCTTTACCAACAAGAATGTAATGCAGTTTTTTTAATGATCTCCGAAATCTCAGGTGGTGTTCATCTCACCGAGAGCATCGAGGCTGTCAGGTGTCAGGCCGCAGGCCTGCAGACGCAGTGTGGTCAGGGAGACAGCGTGAGACAGGGAGGCGGCCAGCTCTTTAAAGCCACCAGCTTCCACTTCCTGTGTGAGCCGAGGGTTACAGGAAACGTCCAACACACAGATTTTTGGCAGAACAGCCACCATTCCTCCTGAAAGGGAAACATCACACAAACCCAGATAAATCCTTAAAACAAATAGAACTGAAAGAAATCTGCTGAATCAAAAAGTAACATTATTACCCAAAGCGGCAGCTTCCACTGCAGTGAGCTGACAGTCCACCAGGTAGAGCTCTCTCAGTGATGGGTGAAGTTTACCCAGCAGGCCTTGCAAAGCGCTGCCACCAATACTGTTATTCCAGGACAAATCAAGGACCTCCAAAAGTGGAACAGAATGGAGGGCTTCGCCTACACAAGCAGAGAGGAAATAACTTTTTGGGGCTATAAGGGAGGAATACAAATGCATGCCACACTTTTCAGATTTCTATTCGGAAACAATTTTGAAAACCCTGCATCATTTTCCTTCTCCTTCACAGTTAAGGACTGTAACATGTCACAAAACAAAAAGTTTTAAAGGTGTAGAAATACTTTTTTGAGTTTTAAGGAAATATTAACCTTCATTAACCTCCAACTTTATTTTTGGAGATTGTAAGCTTTTCTTAATTAATTTACCACATATTTATTAAGCAAGTATTACTAGTAATGCACCAATATAAAACGATTGGGCCGATATCGATATCTATATCTACCGATATTACATATATTATTTATATTTCCCTACCTTTTCAACATCATGAAAAAATAACCATGAAAAGCTCTTCAAGGCAGAACAAGAATCTTTAAATGCACCATAAAATACACCTGGAGGCGATGTAGTTGCATTAGCAGCGGAGTCACATGTAAGAAGCCTTGTAGCAGCATTCTGAGCAACCTGCAACCAGTCTAGGGAGGTTCTGGTTAGACGTGCATAAAGTACATATTAATAATCCAGACATCATGAAGCAAAAGACTTATTCATCATTTCCAGGTCAGGAAGAAAGACGATGGATCCATTTCTAAATGACTGAAAGTAGGATTGAACCGGAGACTTAAAAACCTAAGTCAAAGGTTATCCCAAAGAATCTAATAGGATTTCACGAAAGCACCAAGAGGGCAAATGATTTCCTTCATCTGTAATATATTTTTTCATGTGCAAAGATAAGTATTACAGTTTTTATCTTAACTGAAGAAAATAGTCAGTCAGCCACATTTGACTGAATGAGACGGAGCACTTTAGAAACATTTGGATGAAAAGATCTACAATTAAATATCATCTGCATAACAGTGACAGGAGATGTCTTGAAAAGTTGACAGAATAAGGCCAAGATGGAGCCGATATATTACAAACAGCAATGACCCCAAAACAGAACCCTGAGGTACACCAGACCTGACTGGACAAGGATCAGTACGTTGATACAGCCATAAAAAATAATCTGCCAGATGAGTATGAAGAGAACTACTGCAAAGCACCTCCTGATATACTAGCCCACCACCTCAGCCTATCAAGCAAGATCTGATGGTCAACAGTATCAAAAGCTGAACTCAACATAAGCGCCACAAAAAATGGTTTCACTCCTTTTATTATTATATTATTTTTTTTGCTAAATATGTTTATAGTAGATAGGCAAAACCTAATTTAACATGGACTCTATAGAGTGTATTGTTTCTTTTCTAACAAAGTTTCATTAGTTGGTCAAAGTCATGGTAGCTTGAGTCACAGATGGTGGAAATCCAGGATTTGTTTTGCTCAGGAATTAAACACTAAGCTGGTAGCAGCTTGTCAGTACAGGCTTGTTCTACTTTTAACTGAAGTCTCACCCAGAGCAGCGACATCATCTGCATTCAGCCTACAGCTGCAGAGCTTCAGCGTCCTGATCCCACTAACATGTTGGAGGTGAGAGGTCAATGTCGTAAGACTTCCACCAATAAGCTCGTTCCATGAGACATCCATCTCCTCCAGCTGAGGGAGGAACTGGAGCAATGATGCTAAAAATGAGGAACATACACTCAGTCAGCGCTGGCATTCATTTACAACAATAGGCTAATATTTACCTTTACTTCATGTCTTTTTGTAGGTTTTAAACTTAGCAAAGAACAAGAAAGAACCAATTAAATCAAAATTCAGTAGAAGGAACAAATTGTTTTACATTTAAATTGATGGTAATCTCCCTGGAAGAGTTTGGAAAGCCAGGGGAAAAAGGTTAGCGTAGCATGCTGTTAATGTAGCAGCATGAAAACTGCAAATTCACTTCAAATGGTCCCTGTTCTTCATAGCTGTTAGCTTAAACTGCTGCTAGCTTATGAAAACCACTGTTAGCTTAAGTAGCTGTTAGTTTGAGTAGCTGTTACCTCGAGTGACTGTTAGCTTGACACTATTTGCTTAGTTAGGTATAATTTAAGCAACTGCTATCTTTTGATGTGTTTAATTTGTGCTTGGAGGTCAAAGTTCTTTTAGTTTCCAGTCAGAAATACAACAAGAGCATTTCTAAAGTCCATATTCAATATGGCTGCCAAACATATAAAACAGTGTGAAAGTTGCAGGCATAAACTTTATTTTAGTTGTTCTGATGGATTGTATCTCATTAATACTGTGCAACCTCTAATTGTAAACATGTTATTTTTCTTTTCATGTTTGAACCTATAAAATGAAGAGAAATACACAGTTTCAAGTTAGGGTGTTGCTACTGCTCGTTAGCACTAAAACAATTAGCAAATACAGATGGTTTTCTAACTTGCAACCCGAATGCGCTCGACTTAAGTGTGACGTAGTTCTCAAACGAAGTTTCTATGTGTGTGGCAAATCTAATTTAGGATTTACTGAGTCTTAGCTACAAGCAGCTATAAGAATTCCTCCATTGTTCTCCAAACTTAAAACCACTCTGACTTTTCATACTGCAGGTAAGACACTCTTAAAACTACCCTGAATAACCTCACCTACAGGAAACAAACAGGTTCCTTTCTATCACACAGTTGTTAGATAATAGGTGAAATACATATATGAACCTTTTAGAGTGTTTTGCTCCTAGTTAACACTGTCAATTTGAGGTTAAAATTAAATGCCGTAGATTGCGACTAATGTTCACCCATCATTATCAGGTAATCTTAGTGGAACTGCACAAAGGGAAAACATGTGAGAGTTCAGTTTTCGGTTTGCTGTTTTAAAATGTTCAGGATAAATACTGAAGGTTTTTTAAGGTTGGTCGTGTCTAAAACCATCCTTTTAAAGATTGCGGGGTCGAGTGTCATTATGTTACGTTTCTCAGCTCCAAGGAAATGATCTCCAAAGACAAACAGGATGTAGAGGACTGTGGTCCTGTAATCGTGTTTCACCAGTTTCCACTTGTGAAGCATTTCTAAAAAGATATATTTTCCACCTTTAAGATAATTCTACGTCACCAGCAGTAAAACAATGTGCTAATACCGAGCTCCAGCAGGTCTGTAGCCGTCAGGTCACAGTGAGCCAGACTGAGACTCCTGCTGTCTGCCTTCTTCCCCAACTTCTGCAGGAAAACATACACTCTTCCCCAGCCGGCATCACGCTCGCTCTGCACCGAGGCTCCAACACCTGAAAAACACCACAAACACCTGAATGCAGCTGCACCACCTTTGCTTATTTTTTACCTTCATAAACTCTCTTGTTGAGTGTTTTACAGGAAGCTTTGTGCTTCTCATCTACTCTTGTTGGTTTCTGTGTCTTTCGTGGTTCCCTCTTTGACAAAAATCAGAGTCTTTGAAAATGAATCTGCAGTTGCTGCATAATTTTGCATCATTAAACTCTATCTCTCTGTAGCTGTTTTTGCTCATTTTTAATTTGTTTTTCCTTGTTTTGTGTCTTTTAACGCCTCCAGTCCCAATATTTTCAAGTTAAAGCTCTATCGGAATCATTTTGAGTTTGATTTAAAGGTATCTCAGCTATTTTTCTGTCTAAATATGTCTATGTTTGTCCAGGCAGAATGAGGCCATTGCATGAAGTCTTCTCCAGAACAAAAAAAAATGATGTCATGCTACACAGAGTGGACTTTCCTCCTTACCTGGGTTCTGTTCTTTGTTCTGGGACTCGGCATCCTCAGGGATCCCCGTCCGGTCTGAGGTTCGCGACAGGAAGCGTCCCAGGGGCTTCCTGTCTGATGCTGAACGTTTCCTGCGGATCTGACTCATGATGACGTCAAGGGGGGACCGTCTCTGGCTGCCTCCATCCCGCCCCCTCTGTCCATCTGATTAAATGTATCATTACTGATATTAAATATACAGAAACACATATTGGGAAATATTACTTGAACTTAATATTGGGCTCACAATGCAGCTCCATGCAAGTTATGGTGAGGAATCAGCTGGGATTTGTCACTAAGAACTGTACTGGTATCACTGTGCTGTAAGGTCCCGTCAAAAGTTTAACAGTTAACATCTAAATTATTCCGAAAAGGTCAAGGTATCACCCTGAGTCAAAGCATGCTATCCCTACAGCCAGGCACAGAGGTGGAAGCATTATGCTGTGGGCTGTTTACAGGATAACTTCACAGCATTGACGGGTTGACACTGACGACGGGTCGTGAATGGTTCTTCCCGTATTACAAAGCCCAAAACACCAGAGAAGAATCATGGGCCGGTCTAGCCGGTCTGCAGACCTAAAATCCATGAAGCCTGACAAGCAGCAGCCAAGACACCTAAAGGTGTCAATGTTACAGAGGACCTGGCAACCATCCAGTGCTCACCTGGAAGTTTCTCTACTTATTTCCCTCAGTGGACATTAAATACAATCTGTAACTTTGATGTTTTAATATATTCATTAGTTCTTAGAAAGAAACTACAGTAAAACAGACGTTTCACGTCTCTGTATTTAAGTAAACATCAGCAGGAGATCCAAATCATTTTATTTACCTCCCTTTGTATGTTACTTCTGCACATTTAGAATAAAACTACACAGCTACTTTAAGGAATAAATAACATTTTAACAACAAATCTAAAGTAGATTTTCAGCTAAATCACAAATGAAACTGGACTGTTATGTTTGTTTAGAAATAAAGCAGAAAACTGTCCGAAAATGTGACAAAACTCCGTGATTAGTTTCAGTCGAACCTCTTACCTGCAGACTCCATGTCAGACTGAAGTCACAATATTTTACAAGATTTAGATCCAGTCGGACGTGCAGACTGGTCTCCTGGTCCGTTTGGACTCTGCCATGAAAAAATAAAAACAACCCAGAATCTTAAAATCCACTGAAATAAAGTTTTTGCGCAGTTTGCATTTGGTTTAGTTTCTATAAACGATCTAAAATGCAACTCTTCTTGTCGCTGGCAGCACGCCTGTCACCTGCGTGACGTCACATCTCGTGCTCGTCAGGTGGCAGATCCCGGAAGTTAAGCAGCACCTTCTGTAAATGTTTACATGAATATCGAGTTCACTGATGGGGCTCCAGTTCTATGGAGAGCCGTTTTATCCACAATTAATTAATTAAATTAATACTGCTATTGATAAGTTATCATTAATTATATCATATATCATACCATCATATTTTATTAAATTCATTAAGATTTATTTAATTTACTTAAAGATTTATTTATTTCATAATGCAATTTTATTTTGTGACACTTTTATTTTGTAAAGCTACTTTACGTATTTCAGTGACTTTTATTTTTTAACCCCGTTTTTCATTTTACGCTCTTTTTATTTCATCTTCTAATATTCAGATGAGGGGGCGGAGTTTTATCAGTGGGGCGGCGCTGGGACAGCAGGGCGGAGCTCAATTCGCGGCTGAGGCCGCCAGCAGACGGCATGCTGGAGGGAGCCAGGGGATTCTGCGAGGATGCCAGAAGATGCCAGCCCGGCTGTGGTTTTTATTCAATAAACAGCGTTAGACCCATAACATAAGGTGGCTATATTTACTTGAGATGGAAAATAAATAGCACTATGATGTGCTGAAAGGATGATGAAGACGCCTGGTGTCCCAGCGCCGCCCAGCTGATAAAACTCCGCCCCCTCATTTGAATATAAGAACATGAAATAAAAAGAGCTTAAAATGAAAAACGGGGTTAAAAAGTAAACTTCACTGAAATACGTAAAGTAGCTTTACAAAATAAAAGTGTCACAAAATAAAAGTGCATTATGAAATAAATAAATAAATCTTTAAGTAAATTAAATAAATGAAAATCTCTTTTAACAAAATTTTGTTTTATTTCATGGGGATAATTATTTATTTCATGGAATATTTATTAATAATTTATCAATAGCAGTGATTTATTTTTCCTTTTGAATAAAACGGCTCTCCATTCAGGTCAACGCTGTTTGATGCCAATGAACCTCCAGAAAAACAGGATCACAAAAAGACCAAAAGGTGCAAAACGACCAGCAGGGTTTAAAAAGCGACCAGTTCATTTTAGAAGAATCACATTTATTTGCCAACAGATAATATTTCTATGATTATAACCTCAGTGTATAAAATGTTCATTTTTCTGTTTTATTTAGTGAATATAAAGCATTTATTTAAAACTGATTTGGCCTCAGATCTTTAACAGATGAAGTGAATTAAAAACCAGCTAAATAAAACTTTTAAAATATCAAAGTCAATAAACAATAATAATGCTAAATGTTATTATATACATATTTATATAATATAAAAAATACTTATATAACCATTAAAAGTTGTCAATGACAAATAGCCAAATTAAATGTCAAAACGATTGTGTGCTGGATGAGGCTGAGCAATAAGGTAAAGATTAAATCAACACATTACTCTGAATTATTTTAAATAAAAATGCTTTTTGAATGAAATAATGCAATTATGCATTTAATATATCATTTAAAATTATAATTATAAAATATTAATGTTTCCCCAGTTTTATTTAAATCACAGATTTATTTAAAAACTTACCGACATATTGAATTTTGGCCCTTTTTGCCAACACGTATCAGAAGGCCTGGAGAGCTACTGATGAAGACTTTAACAGATGAGATGAAAGTCTGGCAAGCTCAGAAACCAGAACTGGGTCAGGACTTTTATAAACCCAAAAACCTTCATTTCAGTTCCCTCTTGATACTCTTCTGGTTTATTTCATCATTATGGAAAATCATCAATCTGAACATTGTGCTGCAAACTGCATACGGTTAGTTTAGCATTTATAGGTTGAACAAAATGCTGAAATAACGGCTCAGAATCAATGCAGCCTTGTCTGGAACAGTCTTCAAATTTTTGTCCATATTTTTTAGTGGCCATTCAAATTAATTTTACTCTGTGTTGTTTACGCTGCCATCTATGAATCAGAATCGGAGGCAAGAAGTTCCAGTCCTGCAGCGCTGACTTCCAGAACGTTTTAGATGCTTCCCTGCTTGGAAAGCCAGATTTACATGAATGGTTCCTCAGGTTACTTCTGATATGGAGACAAGCCACAGAGATAATTTACTGTACTTCTTTGATGCAGGTGTGGTAAAGTAAGGGCACATCTAAAACATCTAACTGCTCCATGATCCAGAAGAAATAACTAATAAACGTACACCTTGACCTTTCAATGAAGAACCAGTTTAAACCCCATTAAACCTCAAAGACACAGAAGTTCCTTCCAAACGTATTTTATTCAATCTGAAATCTGAAGCCAGCGAACGATGTCCTCTGCACTGACTGCTGTGTAGGAGCACCTCCTCTGTGCTCCTTCGTCTCCAGCAGAGACAAACGCAGAGGAGATGCAGGAGGCGTCTTTAAACCAACAAAACGTCCCTGTTGTAAAAATGAAAAACAAAACAAATCCTAAAGGAGTGGGGTGGTCGAGTTGTCCGGCTGACGTCCTGCTTTTTCGTCTCAGTCGTCGTCCACTGTAGGTGTGATGGTCACGCCTCTCCTGATCTGTCCCCAGCCGATCAGACTGAGACCAACACAGGACAACAAAGCCAATATTAAATCCTAAAGATCTGTAAAAGTTGTTCATTTTTTCCATTCATCACTTTATACTTTTTTTATAGGGACAAGAGTCCTAGCTGAAGCTAATTTGTGATGTTTGTCCCTTGTTGGACCAACTCAGAGCCGACTATACAAATAATAAAGCTAAACTTAAACTTCCAAAATGAGCTGGTCCTCCTTAACAAAATGCTTCAATTTGAGCCAAAATGGCTCCAGTCTGGTTTCCATGTCTCATCCAGAGTCTAAACATGCCTCATCGTAACTTATTTCTTAAATCTGTGAGACTAAAGCCTCCAGTGTTGTAGAAACAACTCAGAACCTGATTACAGGAAAACCGTTGCTTCAGCAGTCTCAACACGCTTCACCAGACCTGGAATATTTCTAATTCTACTGTAAAACTAAATGTAGCAACAGCATCACATGGAAATGATTCAGGATCCAAACCGAACGCAGCGGGTCTAAGCCTTCAGGCCCGGATCTCCTAGAGACAGATGATCCGTCTGGGATCGTCCATCTGGTTGGATCTTATGGACCAAAGATCAAACCAGGTTTGAACTCAACTCTCTTCATACAGACGGCTGATGCTGTATATTTAACACATACAGGAAGCTTTAAATGGAACAATAAGTTGGTTTCAACTGGGCTCCTGCTAACTGGCTGAACATTTCTGGACCTGAACGCATCCCTTGCTGCGCTCCTCAGACACTAATCTGACCTCCAGGAGAAATCTGCTACTTCTTACCGCCAGTGTTTCTCCACACGCCGACTGAGCGCGATCTTCTCTCCGACCTCCGTACACACCGGGTTGGTGAGGACGATCTTGGCCAGATCAGCCTTGACGGCGCTGACGCGTCCGCCCGTCGACAGCGAGCCGATGTTTACCATCAGCACCTCGTTCTTGGACAGCTTCTGGACCTGGAGACCGGAGAAAGCTGGTCATAAACTGACATCGCTGAGGAATCAGGACTACGTTTCCCATGATGCACGGCTCACCTTGGCGGCCTTTTTGTCCCCCTCTGTGCGGACTCCAAGCAGCCTTCTGAGGAGGAAATAGGAGATCTCCAGCTCTGTAAAGATCTCCGGCAGCGCTCCAACGGCCCCCAGCACCTGACCCACCATACGGTCCGCTCGGCACAACGTCGGGTCGATCTTTGTTCCGACACCTGGAGAGACGGATAGTTTGTTTTTATTTTCTCCACTTGTCCAGACTCAAATCCCCAAAGTTCTTAGTCCTTTACGGTCATTTTATAATAACACGTTTAAATGTTCGCCATCAATTAATTGGACATTTTTCTACAGCGGGCAGAACTTAAGGGTGTATTCACACCAGGAAAGTCCTTCAGTCCGCCTGTTTGGTTCCGGACCAAGAGTGGACTTTATTTTTTGTTTGGTGCGGTTCGTTTTCACATTGTACTTTTGCAAGTGAACTATTACTTGTAAACAGTCATGTGGGTGACGGTCATTGCTCCCATTGGACAGAAATGACGGGGGCGGGACAGAGCACAGACCCGGAAACTTAGGCAAACAGCTGTAGACGTGGTGCGTGCAGCACCTCTGTTCTGTTCTGCATACAGAATACAGCTGCAATATTACTGTGAGAGTCTATAATTCTGAAACGGCGTCGGAGAAAGCATGTGTCCTGTCCCACAACATGCTAGTAGTGTTGCTAAGCAACATACAGCTGATCAGGTATGATTTTTAGTTCAACGTACACCTTTGCTACCGTGTATTCACACCTGCAAAAAAGGTCAGGCCCAACGGGGGAAACGAAATCTGGTCCATTTAAAGCGGAAAAAAAGTGGCAGGTGTGAAAACGACCAAAATATGGAACCTGGAACAAACTGGGTCAAATGAGAAGGAAGGATCGACACAACAAAGGCTGAAGGAAAAAAGAAAGAAAAGAAGGACCGAAGGAAATAAGGAAGGACAGAAGGAAGGAAAAAAGGAAACACTAACACAAAGAAGGGATGAGGAAAGTTAAGACAAGAAAAAGTGAGGAAGTGTCTGAATGAAAAACTGAAGAATTAAGGACAGAAGGACTCAAGAAAATAAGAAAGTCCACAGGGTAGGAAGGAAGGATGAACAAATGGATCAAGTAAGAATGGAGGGACACAAACAAAGGAAACAAGGTAGGAAGGAAAAAAGTACAGAAGCACAGGATATAAACAAGGAGGAAAGGGAGGAATGATAAAAGGAGGTTAGGAAAGAAAAGGAGGAGGGAAAGGACATGAGTTAGGATGAAAGAAGGAAAACTAGGCAGAGAAGAAAGGACAACCTTTGGACAACTGGACAGGGACTAAAAGTGTAAAATAGAAACACATTTCTAGATTTTATTTTTGTAATTATCCAGGCTGTAGGAACTCTGTTCCTCTGTGGACTTCATGGATCCTCAGGTCATTTCTGTTATATTTAAACCTCCAGAGTTCAGATTTTAACATCTCTGTTTTCTCTCCAGCTCTAAAGATGAGACCTTAAATGTTCCCTCACCGATGAGCCCTCCTGGTGCGGCGTACTGCAGATCGTTGTGTTCAGCAAACAGAGAGACGATCTTGGAGAAGATGGGTTTGCACATCAGCTTTCCCTCGTGGTCTTTGGAGACGATTCCGGGCCGGACCTCAATCTCCTGACCCACCTGCAGGTCACACACACACAGAGATTTCAGATAAAAGTCCTAGAGCACCGGGGCCATTTATTGCTGCGGTCTTCACCTTCAGCACACCCTTTAGGATGCTTCCTCCTGCCACGCCTCCCTTCAGGTCATCCACCTCACAGCCTGGTTTGTTCACGTCAAAGGATCTGATGACTGAAATTTCCGTCCCGTTAAAATGTGGCGACAGAAACACAGGAAACAAGCAACACTTGATCCGTTTTATTCCTACCAATGAGGCGGGGCTCCGAGATGAAGTCTCTGACGGGAACAGGGATCTTTTTGTCGATGTATTCGCAAACCACCTCGATGTTGTACTTCAGCTGCGCAGAGATGGGAATGATTGGAGCTCCCTCAGCTACTGTGCCTGCAGGAGAAACATCAGCAGAGATTCAGCGTCCTTCACACTCAGTAACACACCTGCTGAAGATCTGCTAAAAACCTCGACATAAAAACATCTTTTATTGTTGCTGCGTCACCTAAAAAACTATGGAGGAATCCAACCTCTAACTTGAGGGAGAACAGTTGCTTTTAAAAATTTTTACATAAAATAATTCTAACTGAAGCTGTTATGTAATTTATACATTAATCAGAGTTTCTAATACCCTAATTAGTGATCCAGGAATTCCTGTTTTAATAAATATAGAGCGACACAGAAGCCCAAAAACAAGAGAACATGCAACTCTAGTCACGCAGATGTGTGCTGATCTTCAGAAATCAGGAAATGGATACGAGAAAATAGCTGCTGGTCTAAAGCCGACCCTACCTGCATATCTGTGATGATTAAAATATTTAGAACAGCTGGAACCGTGAGAAACCACGTGGGGGGACCCAACCGTGGACGAGGACCCAACCGTGAACGAGGGCCCATCCGTGAACGAGGACCCAACCGTGGACGAGTGGACCCAACCGTGGACGAGGACCCAACCGTGGACGAGTGGACCCAACCGTGGACGCGTGGACCCAACCGTGGACGCGTGGACCCAACCGTGGACGAGGACCCAACCGTGGACGAGGACCCAACCGTGGAGGAGGACCCAACCGTGGAGGAGGACCCAACCGTGGACGAGGACCCATCCGTGGACGAGGACCCAACCGTGGACGAGGACCCAACCATGGACGAGGTCCCAACCGTGAAGGAGAACCCAACCGTGAAGGAGAACCCAACCGTGAAGGAGAACCCAACCGTGAAGGAGAACCCAACCGTGAAGGAGAACCCAACCGTGAAGGAGAACCCAACCGTGAAGGAGAACCCAACCGTGGACAAGGACCCAACTGTGGACGAGGACCCAAGTTTATCTTCTCACAGTGACCAGTGAACATCCCTGTTCCAGCAAACCTGAATCCATAAATGGGTCATTAACAGGTGTTTGCAGAACCAGATGATACTCTAAGGAGGCGATTCAGACATTTTATTCAGGTAAGTTGAAGCAGGAATGAACCGAACGTTGTAGGACAGTAGCTCTTGAGGGCTGCAGTAGGAGACCCCTGATCTAGAGACACTGCAAAGAGGAATGATCACCAATCCTTGTCTGTGTGCTCCAACCTTGGGACATGCTAGGAGGAAGACTAAGTGTTGTCCTGTTGAGGATGTACAAAAGTATCAAACCCAAGGGGCGATAATCATGTCACCAGTGGGCTTATGCTGCTCCAATGAAGTCGTTTGATATCTGTATTCTGGTGGAGGCTGCATGTTTAAACCAAACTGAGTCAGACAGTTTGTCCAGTTAATCCGGACTCACCCTGGACGAAGGCGAGGATCTGCTCGTACTGCTCCTTGGCCTGGCTCTCCTTCACCAGGTCGATCTTGTTCTGGAGGATGAGGATGTGTTTCAGCTTCATGATCTCTATGGCAGCCAGATGCTCCGATGTCTGAGGCTGAGGACACGACTCGTTCCCCGCTGGACAGGCAGACAGAAAGAGCATTGTTAACGGAGAGTCCACAGGAGCTGATGGAGAGGCTCATCAACCCAGAGGATCAACTAGACTTACCGATGAGCAGGAGGGCAGCATCCATGACGGCGGCGCCGTTCAACATGGTTGCCATGAGAATGTCGTGGCCGGGACAGTCCACAAACGACACGTGTCTGTCCGGGAGACAACAAAGAGTTTGAACGGCTACTACTGACAGACCAGTGGCTCCTGACCTGTTTGTTTTGTTAGATCCTTCAATAAGAACAAATAAAACCTGCACCCAAGGAATCATGGGACAATGAGTTTGTATTCCTGGATCAAGGGATGAGCAGTCAGTAGAGATGTCTGTTGTATCCAACGTGTTCAGAGCGCTGAATGAAATCGGATCATTTTATACGTCTCCCTTTTTCTATTTTAGTAGAAACATGTTGGTCAAACCCCAAGTGAGCAGAGCAGACCCCTACGGCCCAGATACTTCCTCATGTTCGGCTGAATTTGTTGCGCTCCAACAAGCCTTTGAATATAATTACGCAGATCAAAGTAAGAGTTAAAACAAACTGTACGTCTGGGTTGTTGATTTACCTACAGGAAACAGTTCCAGCTTCCTGCCTGACTGGATCTAGAGGTCAACATCAGATGTTTTCTTCAAGGTATTTTAGTTGTTCTCTCAGATATTCAGACAGCCGTAGATTTGGTTTATATGATCAGGAGCTGGATGAGGCAGCGTATAGCGGAGTCTGTGCCTCATCAATATAAGCAATCTGCAATAATCCTGCATGTTTACTTTTTACACAGATGCTCATTAATTTAGACTGAAGCAGGAGAACATCAACTCATTTTATTGTTAGATACAACAGCGATGGTATCAGCTGGAGCTAAAACACATTTTCTCAACCTTTTCTTTGTTTTCCATCATCATGATTTCCCCACTGCCCTCTGTGACCTTTAGGATCAGTGTAACTAAATTCTAAGCTATTTTAGATCTATAGATCCATCCACCTGTTCAGATGCATTACTGCCCTGCAGCACAAACACAGATTGTAGCAAATTGCTAGTTTATGTCTGTAGTTTACAAGCAGAACAGAGGAAAACAAATCCTGTTTTTTTTGTTCTCACATCAAACCCATTTTTAGTCTGGCAGCAGTGTCTGGTTTCTGAATCAGGACTTGTTTCTTTGCAGCCATACCTGACCAGCTTGAAGTTACCCTTGGTGCCAGGGATGTCTGTGGGAAACTCGTCGGGGGTGCTGCTGCCACACGACCTATAGCACTCGGGTCTGGGACAGCTGGGGTCGTCCAGCTTGTAGACCTGCAGAGAGGGGGAACAGTGCTACGTGAACAATAATAAACTTTGATTAATGTCTACAAACACAAATATTTTCCATACTTTCAGACCTGAAAAATACTTAAAACTTCATAATTTCCCACACTAACTAGGATTCTCTCTCAATTATCACACTTAAAAGGAAGAAATTACACAGAACTGGCTCCAGGTACCTTAGCGTTAGCATATCCGAGCTTAATGGTGATGTTCCTCTCCAGCTCGTTCTTGAACCTGACGGTGTGAACACCAGAGATGGCCTTCACTACTGTGGACTTTCCATGGGCCACGTGACCGATGGTGCCTGGGAGCCGGGAAAAGAAACAGATTTTCATTCATTTGTCACACAGACGCTGCAACAGATGTTGGCTGATTTCAGTACCGATGTTAATGGTGGCCTGTCTGCTGATGATCTCTGGAGACAAAGGTGTTAAGGTCGACACGTCCTGCAGAGAGAGAGAGAACATCAGACACAAATCACAATGAGAAACAACACAGGGATTAAGAGGGAGCAGAGCAGCATTCCCATTTTAGTCCTGGAGAGAGGCAGCTGTGACAGGGAGGCCTCAAAACAAACCAGAATACCACAGCACCACCACTTCACCTCAGCAAGATCAATCAGGATTGGTTTGGTCTGATGAAAGTCAACTATTAAAACATGCAACAGCATTTTAAACCAGCTGAAATATGAGATTACAAGGATTAATTTACATCAAGAATAAATAATTTCTGCAAGCAAACCCTCATCTGGTCTCAAACGATCCTGTAGTCTGTTCTAAACTAAGCAAACTGTAACTGAAAAGCTTTAAGAACAACAAAGTAAAATCACGCAGTACAGAAAGAGCAAACTCACCAACCAATCAGAATCTTCCAAGTCTCCTACTAAGCTGTCAATTGTTTTGGTTTGTAATGCATTAATCAAGCCAGGCAGGAACACACTGTGGTTACACTAAGAGATCATTTCATCTCTAGTAAGAGAAACGTTAGATATGCACGACTGCTTGTAGTCGGTGGATTACAACTGTGGCTTCAGGCACCATCAGTTCTGATGATGAGGAACAATGTCTGAGGAAGGAAACTGAACTAATGATCCCATTAAGACCCAAACACACAAGGAAATGAGGGTGTGGCAGGTGTGGAGAAGGAGCGATATGAATCAGATGGATGAAAAGGTTCCAGGTTCTACAGAGATGGGAACAGGTTCTGCCTGACCAACAGTAATGGAGGTTCAACATGGTTTATTGTCTGATGGGGTTACAAGAAAAAAAAGGCTGCTTATCATAAACAAGGATCGGCCATTTTGGCCCTTCGTCATTTCATACCACATTGCCAGGAAAAACATTAAAAAAATGATTCATCCGTTCTAAGCCGGCCGCCATTGTCTGTGCCTCTATTTTTTTATTTTACATAAATGATTATTGCTCTATGCACTGACCTTGTGGATTTTTTTTTTCAATTTGGTTGTACTTGTGACAGTGACATTAAAGGCTATTCTGTTCTATAACGTTCACAGACATGTAACCATAACAAGTCAGTTCTGTCTGTAGCAATTAATAATACTAAGCTTGAAGCAATGCGCCAGAAGTATGTGAGGACAGCAAGACTGTGGTGAGGTGTGTGGTATAAATGGTTTCAAGATTAGCACGGCTAGAGCTGGCCCCAGGAACAATTTAATTTAGGGGCCAACATCCAGCCACCACAGCACCACTAATGTCTATATATACTGTCCATGTTTGATTGCTTTTGCATTTTACATTTACCACAGCTTCTTTTAAAGTTAACCGACCACAAACACCTTAAAGAGATAGTTCAGATCTTTTCTTTTTTGTTTGGGGGTAATGAACTGGTAAAATCTCTTCCAAGCCTTAAAGTTTTTCTTTTTCATGAACAGATCAGATTTCTGGAGCTTGAAGCAGCAAAGCAAACTTCTCCCATCTTTAAACAACTGCGATATAAAATAAGAAAAATAATTCAAATTTTTTGTATTACCATTAAACTGTTGTCCTGTTTGCACTGTGTCTTTACAACTACCAAAACTGTCAAACTCTCCTGTGAAACCTCAAGTACTCTTGGTGCCCCCAGGTAAGCTGGGGCGCTAAGCAGACAAATATATCGCGTATTCCTTGAGCCGACTTTGACTAGGACAGGACCCTCCCTCTGGGAGGGTTTAAAATGAGGTAGATTATCCGCTGTAGGGACCCCTGGCCTAAAGGGACCAACCAATAGAAGTAGTAATGTTCGACCTCAACCGCCACAATCAGACATAACTGACAATGAAAACGGAAGTTCCGGGACTCCGAAAGTTTATAAAGATTTAAGGAAATCCGTTAAAAGTGAAGCGGGTGTGGGGAAACTCTCCTCCCCGCTAGGCCTGCCGTCATGTGCCGGGTGGAACCCGCGCAGCTATGGCTACCGTTTTCCTTAACTGTTCCCGCTTTTTCCTAACCTCCGTTCAACCGAATAACCCTCCCAGCGTTACAGCCATTGAACTATAAAGCTGTAAATGTTGTTAAATGGGGACTCACCAAAGTGCTAAGATCCTGTCTGGCCAGGTGAGGCTGACCGTGCGTTGTACCAGACTCATCCCCCGCCATCTTGGATGAAAAGGGAATGCAAGAGGCGGCGGCTCCGCCTGATTAACGGGAATAAAATCACTTTATTTTTTTATATATATATTCACTTTTACTCCTGATAACTAACAAATAACTACCAACCAGTCAAACGGAAACGACAGAAAAATACAAATATCCTCGTTTTAAACGAGAAACTCCTCCAAGTTAAAGAGACGGGGTCCTTCCTGAACGGCTGATGCAATTTATCACCACCGAGAACAGTTGAACCCAGGCTTCCACCGCTTGTACCTCATTAATATTGGCTTTTTACTGGGACTGGCACATTCCACGGTAACCTCCATTCCCTAATTTTAAGTAAAATAAAATAAAAGTAATGTTTTTCATTTTTTTGGGTCCGTCGTTAGAAAGTGACATCATTTTTATACGAATTGTAGTTCCCAGTAGGTGGGTTTGTAGTTCTAAAGACCTGTCATTGAATCAATTTGCTTCCGAAGGTTGATGTTTATTTAAATTAGTTTAACTGATTGATGTTATCAGATTGATTTTATTCATGACATAAATGATAATTTTGATGGCCAGACATGAAAGAATCCAAAAACAATCATATTCAAAAAATTAGAATATTATTGAAAGGTTAACTAAACATATATAAAACATATATAAAATAATTACGCACAGTCTGATGTTTTTAAGCCATTATTTCTGTTAATTATGATGATTTTCCACTTACAGCTAATGGAAACATGACATTTAAGACATTAAATGTCATGTAATAAAAAATGTTAATACAGAAATGTGGGTTTAATGAAAAGTATGTTTAATACCTGCTTAAAGGTATCGCTTCTTCCATAGTGGATCACGGGGAAGCTGGTGCCTACCTCCAACAGTCTATGGGTGAGAGGTGGGGTACACCCTGGACAGGTCGCCAGTCCAGCGCAGGGCAACACAGACACACACAGGACAAGCAACTACTCACACACTCATTCACACCTAAGGGAAATTTAGAGAGACTAATTAACCTAAAAAAGTCATGTTTTTGGACTGTGGGAGACAGCCAGAATACCTGGAGAGAGCCCACACATGCACAGGGATGTCCCACTATGGAATAAACGGTATAGAAGATGCATGAATGTACAATGCACAAACAATTACATATAATGTCTGTGTGGTAGCTTTTGGATGACGGATTTAACTGCAAGTAGGCCCCCAAATCAGATTTTGCTTGGGATCTTATAAAACCGTTGACAGGACCTGATGCTATTAGTTATAAAGTGAATGTAGATTGATTTAGGTTGATTGATTTGATTTATAACACAATTAATAATAGTGATGCCCAAACAAAACAGTGCACCGTCACATTCAATGAATTAGACTGTTTTTTAAGGAGACTCGTACCTTTAGTTTTTTTATTGGTCTGATTTAATATTCTAAATATAAATGTCCTGTTTTTATTAGCTGTAAGCAGAAAATCGTCATAATTAACAGAAATAAAAGTCTGAGTGTAACTAATGAATGTGTTTCACTTAGTGAACCGAGTTACTGAAATAAATGAGCTTCTTAAAAATATTTCAGTTTATTGAATGGGTCTGTACAGTAATGGGACCCCAGAAAATATTTTTTTCTCTTCAACTGTAGTGATGCATCCTCTTAAATACACAATCTTCGCCGCTCCGCTAGCCGCCCTTCAGTTCCGCCCAGAAGGGAAATGACGCCGGTTGCAGAAGATGGAGTCCGTAAATCCTGTGGGCTGCCGTGGTTCTGTAGCCGTCTAATTTAGATCCGTGTAGGGGGTCCTTCCGTCCGTCAAATGGATTACCGTCGGAATCTGGCAGTTCGCCGCTGCCCTCCTCTCTCCTGAACCCGGAGCTGAACCCCTAACTTCATGTCCGACGGAGCCAGAGCTGCCTGGTCGAAGAGGGGTTGTGGGGATTCGCACCGCCCAGGTGAGACGGCTGGATTTTAGCCGCTAAGCTAAAGCCTGTTTCCCCGATCTGGACTGAGCCGTGACAGTCAAACTGGCCTCAGACATGTGGTTTAAACCGTCTTCCTCTGATACGTCCTGCTAAAAACGAGTTAACGTCGTCGGCTGTGAGAACCGATCCGCTGTGTGGATCTTTGTTTTGGACCACTGGTCTCAGCATGAAGTAACCCTTCAGCTCACTGGAGGAATGAAACTAAGGAGGAAAACACACCGGGTGTCGGTTTAACCCACAGCACAGCTGCTCATATCGGTCTGAATGTGGTCAAACAACACGATCATCGCTTCTTTATTAGCATTTAGCTCCAGTCCGCCATGCTTTCATGTAACAAACAGTTGTTGTAACTCACACATCCAATTATACAGCGCCATTCTGGCTCAGGTGTTACTGTGAGAGCGGCAGATGTTAGCCTGCTCGCTGTAATTAATCTCTGCTGATTGGCAGCTGCAGTCTCAGGTGTTGTACACCTGTTGTTTTCATTCAGGGTCAATCCGGGTCATTTCATCTCAAACCCGGGTTACATTTGTTCTCTGGTAAAGAAATGCAACTTTCTGACCTTCTGACCAGGAAGTCCCTTTATTCTTAGAGGATAAAAACTTTAGCTTAATTAAGTTTATTTATATTGTGCCAAGTAGCACACTATCCTAAACACTCTTTACTAGACAGAATGTCATTTCCAGTTATACAGAAAGTAGTTATAACACAATTCAATCAATTTGAGTTGATCATTTTATGACAGTTAAAAATGGTTCTAAGAAAGTGCAGCTGAGTGCACTGATTCATCTACTTTGCATCAAGGTCTGTTCCTGAGCAAACATGTGACGACAGTGGAAAGGAACAATTTCCTTTTAACTGGGAAAACCTTCAGCAGAATTGGGCATATGAGCGGCCATCCGCTGTGATCGGCTGGGGCTTGAGACAACTCCAAAGAGACACGGATGAGCCAGGGGTACTTTTTAAAGAGAAGGAGACAACCTTTTCCTGTTTTACAAACCAGCAAAGAGTACACAAAGTTTATAAGAGCAGTTGCTCCAACACAGCTAGGCAGGAGTACCTTCTATGGGGAAGTAAAGAGGAAACAAAGGTAGTAGCAGCAGTAGCTCTATTCAGAAAATACTGATAATCACAAAAGCATTGAGACGGGAATTCTTTCTAAAGGAAAGATGAAAACACTGATTTTTTTTTAGCAGCAGAATGTCAGTTTCAGAGACACGGTAACACTGAGCCAGGAGTACCTTCTTTGGAAAATAAAGACATAATGCACAGATGTAATGACAACAAACGGTTTATCCCTAGTTCTGCTCAGGACAGACACAAAGCCAAACACAGAGAAACTGAGCCTAGGAGACTTTTTATAAGTCAATTGTGTTATTTTTTTCAGGACTGTAGACGTCATACAGCTTATCACCATGAAGCAATTTGTTTTACTGTCTATCCGCCCACGTACAAAAATTAATTTAATACAAGTCAGCTTATTCTGCTTCAAAACAAGCTGACCAGATGGTATCAGTTGTTTAGAAATGACTGCATCGTCTTGGACTGATCCACCTGTTTCTGTGCCCTTCTGTCAGAACCGGGGAAACATAAACACAGGAAATGCGAGCGGGCCCTTAGCGCTCAGCCGTCACAGCCTGTGATCATTCGCCCGGGCCCCAAAAGGTAAGACTCTAAATACCAAACGGGTCAGTCTCTCTTTGTCACTTGTCAGATTTCCTGCTGTTTTCTTTGTTTTGGGATGTTAAAAAAACTCGTTTGTAAAGTGCTGTTTTTTTAAGTTATATTTTGTGATTTCCATCTCATAGAAACCACATTAAGCTGATATTTTATTGTGTAAATAGTCAAATGAGTGGGATCTTATAA
Source organism: Crenichthys baileyi (assembly GCA_036173005.1). Taxonomy (NCBI): domain Eukaryota; kingdom Metazoa; phylum Chordata; class Actinopteri; order Cyprinodontiformes; family Goodeidae; genus Crenichthys; species Crenichthys baileyi. Next base: position 865,446 of record JAHHUM010000586.1, on the reverse strand, counting down.
TGCAGACGTAGAGAGAAGGTTTTACCTACTCTTAACATGTGTTTGTAGCCAGAAGCCAAAGTAAAGCTTTAGAAAGCATGAGGAACCATTGATTAAGATGATCTTAACAGATGAAAACAGTCCGACCACTTGGAAGAAAAATCCAAAGAAATGAAAGTTCCGATGTCCTACACTCAGCCTCTGTGTTTCCTGTTGACAGCTTAGCTGCAGACTCTGCAACATGTGCTGCAGGCAGGTTACTGTTCTCACAGGGCTGCTGGGATTCAGAGTAAACATTTAAACAGAATGTCAGCAGACAGAGCTACTAAAATAGCCACATGGTCGATAGAAACACATCAACATAGTTGGAATAAAACCGTTTTAAACCTTTTAGTTATTGAAATTCCTGAGCTCAGTATGTGGTATTGTGGCCTCCTCTTTTACCAGCAGCTGACTGCAGGGAACTTTTTTTCTCTGTTGCTCATTGATCTTCTCAATAATTAATGACAAATTAACCATTATGTCTAAACTAAATTGCTCCAGTTTTAACCAGACACCACCTACTCCTAAACACTGTTTTCCCTCCCCTTTATTAGATGGATGGATGGATGGATGGCCAAAGGACCGAAAGATGAATGGTTGTACAGACTGACAGATTGTTGAAAATATGTACCAAAAGATAGATTGACAGAAAGATTAAGGGATGGATAGTTGGTTTAATAGACAAATATACATGCAGATGGAGGATGGAGGAATGGATGAATGGATGGCATTTTTGTCCCATAGAAAGCAGAGAATCTGCTGATCCCGGTCATCAGCCAATTTATCTGTGCCTGTCTAATAAATATAGCTGAATATCATCAACATAATGATTAAGTTTTATTTAAAACTCTGTAAAATAAAAACCCAAAGTAAAGAGAACTGAGCCCTGTGGTACACCTTAACTAACTGTAATCTTGTGGCTAAGGAAGACCAACTATTTTTCAGTTACCAGCTGGATAGATATAGGGCTGAAACAATAAATCAGATTAATCATAATTAATCGGATATTAAAATATTCGTCAACTAATTTAGTAATCGAATAATTGTTAACTAGAGTATACAGAATCTGAAACATGCCATTTGCTGGAAGAACAACCCACTCAGAGCTGTAATTAGGATAAATTTGTACAACAAATATATACATTTAGCATTTAAGATGAAAAACCTTCTTTCTCCGTAAATATGCTCTATCCAGAACTCAAGTGGCCTGGCTTTAGCCTCACCTGCTTCAAATTCTGTAAAAAAATCTCCTATTAAGCACCGTTTGCTGTCTGATTATAAATCGAAAAAATAGTCGCCAGATTAATTAATTAGTAAAATAACTGTTAGTTACAGCCGTAGATAGATGGATGGATGGGTTCATTATTTGTAAAAAAAAAAAAAAATTTAAACAAAAATTAAATTTAACAGAAATAACAACAGTTGTCATGGTAACGGCTCCGTTCAGGTCCTCTGTAATTTTAGCATTTTTTATGTGTAAAGAATCCACGCTGTGTTGAAAGCAGGTTTTGTTTTTATTTCTTAAATGACCGTTATTTTACCACATGAGCATTTTATTTAGTCCTAATTTTTATTTTGTCTATTTGAATTTATTTTTTGCTAAAATGTAAAATTTACCTAGATTCATCTTTAAATTTATGGCAGGAACTAACTGCTACATCCTAACACTGTTTTCACTCTGAGCCGGTAAATATCCGGTGAATTTGTTTCCACCTTTTGAACCTGTTGTCATCAACAGAGCGGCTGATCACGTGTGCGCATAAAACACGTGTGTGTTCACGTGTTCAGCCGTGCTGTGGCTCAGTAAACCTGCTTTAACGCTGTTTTGGCTCTGTCGTTCAGGTGATTGACGCTCAGAAAAGGGAGTTTGTTAGCATCTACTGGACACAAGGGGCACTGTCCTCTGATTGGCTCGGACAACCCCCTCTGACATGCCCGTGGCCAATCAGAGGTGAGTGTGTGTTTGTGGACGTTTCCATGTGTTTAATGTTAGGTTACTGTGTGAGCACGGCTGCAGATTTCCACGCAGGACGAAGCGATGTGCCGGAAGTTCGGCCTCTGACAGTTGCAGTGCAGCGGGTTGTTTCACCCGTCTCTCTGCACTTCAGACGGACAGTCAGGATGCAGCAGCTGAAGTGCTGACCCCCTTATCTTATGTCCCTCCAGCTGCTGCAGCGCTCACACAAACACAGCCTTTCATTTAGAGACACTCTAAATGTTTCGTTTGAGTTTATTTTCCACTCCGACTCACTGATGCTCCGTTTTCCCTCACATCCCCCAGGTGTGTTATGTCGGGGGGAGATGTGGAGGTATACCTGTCCCAGGTGCACGATGGGAGCGTGTCATCAGGTTTCCGTGCACTGTACGAGGAGCGTCTGCTGCTGGATGTCACGCTGCTGATAGAGGAACACCACTTCCAGGTACCCTAATGCTGAATTTATTGACGGTTTGGGAAACCTCTGTGAAAATCTCTTTGTTCGTCAGTCCAGGTGCTTCCGTTCAGATGAATATTAGAGACGCACTGATCAGTTGAGTTTTTTCCTTACCAACTATAATTAGCAGCTTTTAAAGTATTATGTGTGTGCAGGAGAAATACGTGCTGAAAAGCTGGTTTTTACTGATATTTTTGAAAACTAAGACAAAATGATTAGGAGGTTGTCATTTTAAGCTGATTTAAGCATCGTCTGTTAGCAGTAAGCACAATTCGCATGGTTGGCATTAATTACTGTAAACAAATGTGGCATCTTTTGAGTGGAGCTTGGAGTGAGACGGCGGTGTGGGTTCTGGCACATGTTCCTGTTAAAACAGATGAACAGGAGGAAGAATTTCTTCTTCTGTTGTTTTTAAGGTGATATTTTCTGAAGGCAGTGATGTTGAATTGAAATGTATTTATTTTAACATTTGGAATATGGATCTTGTCAGACCAAGTATGTTTCCCTTGACCACAAAGCAGGTTAAATAAGGTGTGTTGACTCCTCCCACAGGCCCACAAGGCGCTGCTGGCCACCCAGAGCGACTACTTCCGGGTCATGTTCACAGCTGACATGAGGGAGCGGGACCAGGATAAGATCCACATGAAAGGGCTGACAGCTGCCGGCTTCGGCCACATTCTCAGATTCATGTATTACGGCTCTCTGGAGCTCAGTATGCCCACCGTGCAGGAGATCCTGCAGGTAATCAGTGCCGCTCTGGTGACCCGTGTAAAGGTGAAAGTTTAACTCGCTGCTGACAGAATTAAAAACTCGTCCTGTCCCTGCAGGCGGCCATGTACGTCCAGCTGACGGAGGCAGTGGAGTTCTGCTGCTCCTTCTTGCTGGCTAAGATCTGTCTGGAGAACTGTGCCGAGGTCATGCGCCTCCTGGAGGACTTCAGCGTCGGCGTGGAGGGTGTCCAGGAGCAGCTTGACAACTTCCTCCTCGAAAACTTTGTCCCTCTGATGAGCCGGTCCGACTTCCTGTCCTACCTCAGCCTGGAGAGACTCCAGGTTTGACAGAAGATGCAAAACATCCATGTTCTCGATGTGTAACCCTCCATCTCTGATTGATTTGGTTTGGATGAAGCATTTTTCTTCATCACATGTAAAACCATAATTTTCTCATGGATTTTACTGGGATTTTAGATCAACACATAGTGAAGCATGATTGTGAAGGTATTATTTTGATCTTAAACTTTAGAATCTGAGAAGTGCGGCTTGCGTTTCTATTTAGCTGTCTAAAGGAAATCTTCTACCTTTGCACATCTAGAGACGGACATTTTTGCCCGTTCTTTGTCTTGCCACAGATCTCCAATTGGATGTTGTTCTGAACTTTGACTAGGCTGTTCTAACACAAGACTATGCTTTGATCCAAACCATCCCAGTGTGGCTGTATGTTTAGGGACGTCCTGCTGGAAGGTGAAACTGTTTCCTTCCAGGATTGTCCTGGATTTAGCTCCATCCGTCTTCTTCCATCAACTCTGACCAGCTTCCCTGTCCCTGCTGAAGAAAAGCATCCCCATAGCATAATACTGCCACCACCATGTTTTCCTGTGTGATGATGCAACGTTGGTCTTTCTTTAGATACAGCGTTTTGCTCATAGGCCAGAAAGGTACATTTTGGTCTCACCTGAGCAGAGCACCTTCTTCCACATATCTACTGTGTCTCCCACATGGCTTGTGGGAAGCTTTAAGCTATGTCCTCCTTCTTGGTTCTCTTACATAGAAGCTAAATTTGTGTACTACATGACTGTTTTGGTCTATCAAATAAAATCAATTTAATTCCCAATTAATATTACCCCGAACACTTCTTCCCCACCATGATACAAAGTGGTGGTAGCATCATGCTGTGGGGATCATTTTCTTCCACTGGGAGCTGGAAGCTGGTCAGAGTAAATGGGAAACTGCATGAAGCTTGCAAGCATCTATCCTGTTTGTTCCAGTTCAAAGGTTAATGCTTCTATAAGGCGTTAGAGGGGGAACATGTCAGGATCAAATGAAGTAATCACATCGTCCTGTCTTTGGAACCAGGCCTACCTGAACAGCGATGCTCTGAGTCGCTACCCGGAAATCGAGCTATACGAGGCCGTCCAGGGGTGGCTGAGACACGACCGGCGGCGCTGGAGGCATACGGACACCATCGTGCAGTCCATCCGCTTCTGTCTCATGACTCCTGCAGACATCTTTGAGAAGGTGAGAGCAACGTTCTGGCAGACACAACAGGAACTTGTCAGCTTATGTTCAAGTGGGGATGTTCGCTGTTCTCAGAGTACTCGCGCTACAGGTAAGGAACTCATGTTGAGGCTAAGGGTCCTCTCAACGTGTCTCCTCAGGTGAAAACATCAGAGTTCTACCGTTACTCCAGACAACTGAGGCAGGAGGTGGATCAGGCGCTCAGCTATTTCCATGATGTCAACCAGCAGCCTCTGATGGAGACGCGATCCAACCGTATTCGCTCCGTCCGCCCGCAGACCGCCGTCTTCAGGGGGATGATCGGCCACAGCATGGTGAACAGCAAGATCCTGCTGCTGCAGCGTCCGAAGGTGGCTGATCCCACCGTCTTTCCTTTGGATTCTTTTAATTCTTTACCATAGTTCTGATCGTTAGTTCCCCTGACTTTTAATTGTCAGACACAACAATAGAGTGAAAAGCCCTTTTCCCACTGGCTCATTTTAGTCTTAGTGGCTCGGCTCGTTTCCGCTCCGCTCCACCCGGCTCCACTCGGTACTGGTTGTGTTTCCACAGACCTACTGGTGGCTGAAGCCACGCCTCCAGGCGTCAGAGTAGTCGCTGTGCTTCTATTAACGTTCCTATGGGACATTGTCACATTTAAAGTAATCTGCGTGAAATTTTTAAAAATAATAAATAGAAAATAAAAACATAAATAAATTAATACTAATGTTTGCATTACTGTACACTCAAGAATGTCTTATTTATGTTTCATTGTCTTATTTATCTATAATGATCCACTGGTAAAATGATCTGGACCACAGCCCAGCCAGAACCTCTTAAATAAGGCTCAGAGGTTCTGATGTGAGGGGAGGGGCCAGGAGGAGCCGAGAGGAGAGACGCTGCTGTCTGGATGGTCAAGCTCCAAAGTTTCCCTGAAGAAGTTACATTTTGGGCTTTATGAGGAAGTTTTTGTCTCAGCCATGTTAATAACGAGGACAAGGACTTTAAAGCGCAAACCGTGGACTTATGAACGCAGTGGAGATAGTTTTAGTCATTCGTGCTTCGTGGATTCACTGGGATCTTCCTCCAGTTTGATCTGATGAAGGCAGCTGCTCTCTGCCTGCTCCCTCCTGCAGATGCTGGTTTGCTGAAGGACCGTCACTAAATTTTCGAACCAAACACTCTGTTTCATGGAGGTATGGTATGATAGGATGTTATTAAATACTGCGCCCCCTACCTGTGTGTAATTCAAAAAGCTGATGTGTCCTTTTTCTTTTCTTTCAGCCTTCAGGCTGGTTTATGATCTGTAAATGGTAAAATTATATTACGGTTTGACCCGCTCCGGCTTTTGTAGTCGCTCATGAATTTTATGAAGTTTTCGCTGCACAACCTCAACAAAAAACCTTATTTCTCCTGGTCCCATGTCTAATGAGTGAACGGCAATCTGTTCACGTCACATGTGGTCCCCACTCGGTCGGACCTGCTCAGGAGCAGGGACCAAAATGGTAAATACAGGTACAGAAAAAACAGTAATGGAAACACTCGCAAAGCGAGCCGAGTGGAGCGGAGCCGGGCTAAACAGAGGCAGTGGAAAAGGGGCAAGTTTGGTCCATAGAGACATTCCTGTTAGCTTGGTGCCAGTAACTGTTGATGCTGTATTTTAGGTGTGGTGGGAGCTGGAGGGTCCTCAGGTGCCGCTCAGACCGGACTGCTTGGCCATCGTCAACAACTTTGCCTTCCTGCTGGGCGGTGAGGAGCTGGGGCCTGACGGGGAGTTTCACGCCTCCTCCAAAGTTTATCGCTACGACCCTCGGCAGAACTCGTGGCTTCGCATGGCGGACATGTCTGTTCCCAGGTCAGACGAGTCTGAAGTTCTGACTTTGATCTTTTGACCTTTGCTCTAAAAGCACAGACAGTTCACCTTGACTAAGGTTTTTAGTCAATGGTCTTGACTAAAAAACAGATTTCCACTGAGGTTCTCCATTTAATCTGACTGATCCTGAACTATTTTGTAAAGAAAAATGGGCAAAAAATTCAGTCTGTAGATGTGCAAAGCTGATGCAGACTAACAGGTTTAATGTAAAGCAGTGAAATGCTTTGTTGTCCTGGAACGAATATTTTTTGTTCTGTTAAATAACTTGCTTTTTATGCTGCTTGTTTTGTAGGTCAGAGTTCGCTGTCGGAGTCATCGGGAAGTTCATTTACGCAGTGGCAGGCCGCACCCGAGACGAGACGTTCTACTCCACAGAGCGCTACGACATCACAGAGGACCGCTGGGAGTTTGTGGATCCGTATCCTGTAAACAAGTACGGCCATGAGGGGACCGTCCTAAACGGCAAACTGTACATCACAGGCGGGATCACGTCCTCCTCCACCTCCAAGCAGGTGTGTGTGTTCGATCCGGGTCGGGAGGCAGGCGGTGGGGGAGGTGGCGGAGGAGGAGGAGGAGGAGGAGGAGGAGGAGGAGGGGGTGGTGGTTCAGGCGGCTCGGACTCTCACAGGACACGTGCAGCACGTGGCCCGCTGCCGGGCACCCATGCCAGCTGCTGGGAGAACAAATCCAAAATGAACTACGCGCGCTGCTTCCACAAGATGATCTCCCACAGCGGGAAGCTGTACGTGTTCGGAGGGGTGTGTGTGATCCTGCGGGCATCCTTCGAGTCGCAGGGCTGCCCGTCCACTGAGGTGTACGACCCGGAGACGGACGAGTGGACCATCCTGGCCTCCATGCCCATCGGGCGCAGCGGCCATGGGGTGGCAGTGTTGGACAGGCAGATCATGGTGCTGGGCGGTCTGTGCTACAACGGCCACTACAGTGACTCAATCCTCACCTTTGACCCGGACGAGAACAAGTGGAAGGAGGACGAGTATCCCAGGATGCCTTGCAAACTGGACGGTCTGCAGGTGTGCAGCCTGCACTTCCCAGAGTATGTGCTGGAGCATGTCAGACGCTGCAGCTGAGGTCTGCTTCTGGCCACGGCTCGTTTTATACAGACAGACTGTTCAAGGACTGAGGTGTCCTGCTGGGGGAATCAGGTGTTTCCAGGTGGGCGACCCCTGATCTTTTAAACTAGAGACCAGCACTTACCGTAAGGTGAGGAATAGGTGGCTGGGGCCATAGAGTCGCTCTTTCTTATCGATGAAGGTGGCCAACTTGTGGCTTGATGAGGCATCTCACGTAACCAGTCAGAGCCCACATTTTCAGAATTACCTTTCTCAGAAAATTAAAGAAGAAATGATGTCAGGGCGAAAACAAAAAAAGATTTCATTCTGCTGGTTCATGTTTGGACTGTGTCTATACTCACCTGTTATATTTAGACCACCTGGTCAGGCTTGCTGCAGCAACGCACTGGAAGCGGCAGAGTCCAGCTTCGGCAGCGAATTCACAAATCACAGAAATGTGTTTAACGAATCCCACTCGGGATGGTTTTCTCCGCTCGCTTCCAGAGGCTCGTACATGAAGATTTTTTTTAAATAGGTCAGCAGAAATATTACCACTATTTTAAATCCCTGCAAACTACCTAATAGCTAAATTTATCAGATATACAACAAAAATAACACTATATTCTGTAGTGTAGTTGATTGTATAATCTTGTCTCCAAATATAAAGTACCGTCAGTAGGAAACCATGGAAGACATAGAACAGATGCATCAGATCCTGCTGATGACTCGGTCTGCCACCAGCTTTAAACTCGCACATTATCAACTCATACGGTTCCATTTTTGCTTCCAGTGCGTTCCAGCTTTCAATCCCAGTTCTGCTCTTTGATTCCAGTTATCCACCTTACGTTGCTCATGTTCATCTAACGCTGCGTCACCGTGTCTTTCTACGCTCCCCTGCTGCCTTCTTTGAAACGGCTTGAAAGTAAATGTGTGTGTTTATGAGGGAACCATTACACGGTATATCATACATGACTTGATCATACTTGATTTACTGATACTCCTGTCTATGATGAGGTTAAGGAGCTGCACTGCTGTACTTTTGGTTTTGTTTACATTCCCTGCACTTTATCGGTTCTTAATGTGAGTATAAAAAGTGTAACCTACACTGTATCGCTGGAGGAGTTTCACTGCATCTGAAATTACTTCCTGATGGGTGGAGATGAAGTAAAATGTACCCAGTTTAAAATAAGATGACGGGTTTTGGGCATTTTAATAAATCTAGACCTCATTCAAGAACATTTTCTTTCAGCAGAATTTGAACATTTATTTTCCACCTGACTATTGATGGAAAATAAAGATGTGTTTTAATCTGGAGCTAGAAACAGTGACACACCAGCAATTAGGATTTTTCTGCACTAGAACATTTTGAAGGTCTTCTTTAAAACCTAAAGTATCTGTAATGCACACACATAATCTATTCTCACACCATTATTATAATGCTAGATAGATGGCCATATAATTTTGCTGCTAGATACATTTTGATGGTGTTTTGTAACAGAAACTGAACTGGTGATGACTCAAAGCTAAGACATTACCTGCAGTCGGCTAAAAATATCAGCTGATCTCACTTGGTTAATTTGTTTCGTATTTGCTTAGCCAAATTAAATACTGGAAAACCAAAATGTCTACTGGTTACTAAAACAGTTTTATTGACCCTAGTATTAATGAAAGAAATATGTAAGTTCCAAATAAATACAAAATCAGTAGGTAAAGTTAGCTTTGGTTTATGCTAACTGCAGCTAATTTGGCAGTTAGCTTTCACTTGATTTGACATAAATTTAACAATTTTACCAGATTTATTGTTTAATTATGTAAAACAATTGAAAAAGAAATTCAGCTTAATTTTCAATTATGGATAATAAATATAGGCACAAAAAATGCTAAAGTTAGCTTTAGCTGATGGTCACTGCAGCTATCTTAGCAGCTAGCTTTAACAAACTTGTCCAGTTTTGCTGTTTTTTGGCAGAGATTGTGTGTTCATTATTTACAACTTAAAATATATATGCTATATTTTGAAAACTGAACACAGTTGAATAACAATATCATATGAGAACACAATACAATACTCTGGTGTGAGTAGAAAAAAAACGTTTTTTAATTTCTTTTTCACTATAAACTGCTTTAACTGCTTTCCAACTGCTGCAATTGTGTGTGAGAACAAACCTAGATCATTTTCAGTGAAGGTATAAATTATAAATAAAGGCAGAAAATCAGTGGAGAAACATAGCTTTAGCTTACGCCAACTACAGCTAATTTAGCAGTTAGCTTCCACTTGATTTGGCATACAAAATGTAACAGATTTTATCTAGCTTCTTATGCAATTGCATAGGATGACTTAAAAATGCTTATTTAATAATATAATGATATCTTATGGTGAAGCTGGCTATATTTTAGGCTAGCCAGAGCTACCTTTCACTTGATTTGGCCTACAAATTTTATTTCTCCACAGTTTGTTTTCAAAATATAATATTATGTGTTTATATTTTTCAAAAAAGGTTAAGTGTAGTTAAATACCAGTATTGCATCACTGCCAAAATAATTCAGCTGAATTGGCCTTGGTTAGAAATGTTTGCATGAGATTCGTATTTATTATTTCTTAGCCAGCATTACCCATTTCAACTGTTCTTGCATAATTATGTGAAACCGCAAAACAAGATAATTTTCACGTAGTTACAGATAATAATGGTAGCATAAAATGCTAAAATTAGCGTTAGCTTGCGCTGACTGAACCTATGTCAGCAGCTACCTTTAACTTGATTCAGCATGAAAACCATAACTTATCCAGTTTGTTGTTTAATACTAAAATAGAACGTGTTGATAAAATACACTTTAAGAAATATGAAATGGTAATTGTTTAAAGTTTATCCTTTAACAAAAAGAAAACATTTAAAAGTTAATAAACAATCACATAAGTAAACATTTTTTAATTCCTCACCATTATTGTTGTTGCTGTGCTTAACTTTAATATTTTGTGAAATAATAAAATGAAATTTTCTGATTGTAGTAAAAATCACTTATTAAAATTAGCTTTAGCCTTGGCTAACCAAAACTAGCTAGCTTGATATTAGCATCTTACATTTATTTGAAATAAAACCGCTTTTAGCTGGCGATTAGTTTATCATCTCTCATCATAAATTGTAGTTATCTTGTTAGCATTTTGGATACAGCTGCTCACTCATTTGTACCAAAATAGACAAGTGAAAACAACCAAAACATCAGTTTATAAAGAAGAATCTAGGTTTGGCTGTAGTTTAGTTGAAGGATGACACTGAAGGGTTTGTTTTTACAGGGAGTTTTGCAATTATTTTAATTGCTTATTTAAACTTTCTACAAGGTGTTCTTGTTTGAGGTCCATTGGTAATTTACCTCTGCTAAATAATTACCAGCCTTTGTTTGAACAGATTCTGTAGGTTTGTACTGACTGAGTGCTGATTTAATTTTAGACAGGTAGAAGCAATCTGCAGCGGTTTTAAACCCGCGGCTGTCTTAAAATAAACCTTGATCCAACAGGCCACGTAGCTGTTTGATGACCAGCTTTCTTTAATTTTATGTTGAGCTAACTGTGAAAAGGGCTAGAGCAAATTATGCAGTCTCGTCTGCCGCGTATTTATTTATTTTATGAGGTAGTGCTTTTCACTGAGCTATGCAGTAACCGTATTAGAAATGTTTATTATGCGAATTTCATTGACAGCCCTGTTTTTTTCAAATATTTTCTTACTTTGTCTTCTGTCCTTTGCCGTTCTCCATCCCTGCAGCAGCAATGCATGACTTACAAGTGGATCCAGCGTTTTTTTTGTTGTTGAGGGGTCAGTAAAGTCTGCAAAATGGAAATGCATAAATGCAGACATTTCAAATCATGCTTTATTTGCTAAAGTCTGTCTTGATGTGAATTAAAATATATAAGGAAATTGGAAGCAAACATTCTCTGGTTCTGAACATTTCAAATTATTTCTTTGTTGCATTTATTTTTATGAAAACAAGCCTGAGCATTTCATCCCTTTACATTTCCTCTGTTCACAGTTCTGCAGCTGATTTTAATAAACATCACATGAACTATGTCACCGTTTGCCCGTCGCTCTTCTCCGATGTTGCTGTTTTGAAGAAGAAACTTGTAATCAATAAAGTACAACTGTCCCTATCTGAGGTCCACGCAGTCATAGAGCAGCATCCTTTAGTCCACCAGTCTCCAGTCTGTCAGTAGGAAAACAGAATAGAGGATGATAAAAAAAGAAACTTACCTTGCTTATTCGACTGTATCGGAGAAAAAGAAAGAAAAATCTGAATAACATATCTTACTCTGAGTAGAATCTCTTTGGAAACGATTTGTAACTCCTTTCCAGAAATAAATGTTCATACTGGTCAACCTTCAGCTGTCTGTCTCTATTCTCTTACTATTCATTTTGGGTTAATTTTTGAGTGATCTTTACTATTTACCTAATGAGGATACTTGTGACTTTAAATATAAAATAACCTTCAAATGTCTTGACCCATCAATGCAGTTAGTGTCAGTTTTAAATTATAAAACAAAGTTTTTCTCATTTTGTATGTTAAAATAGAACACAAATAATTTTTTTTTACTTTTTCATTTAAAGTCCTTAGATTTGAGTTTGATTTTCAAGGATGTCTAAATAATTCAGATTATTGTGCAACAAAGTCTTTATTTTCTTCATGTCTCCAGATGTGAACTAGAGTCATGGCTGAAAGCTTTGCCACCGATAAATGTGCTTTGTTCCTTCAGCACTTTATCGTTTACATTCCTGTTATGTTATATGGAAGAACATGTAAAATGAGGACGGTAATCAAAGGGAACATTGTTTGGTTGGGATTGGGTCTAGGATTCAAGTTTAAGGTTTAGATGAAGATCAAATCTTTAAAAACTCAGAAAGCTGAACTGGTTTAAAGCAGTCAAACATCAGTGCTGCCTCACTTACTGAAAACCTAATAGTGACATTGTGGATTTTATTTTTTAATAGAAGTTTTATTTATAGAGAATCCCATGAAGTCGTCACTGCTGAAGGAACGGACGGATCAACAGAGCTATGACTCTAAGTTTGGCTACTGAACTAAAGGAAACTTGGAATGATTCTCATGTTCTCTTTTAATGAATGATATGCTGTTTAGCTTTACGAATGTTTTTATATACAATATACTTTTCCAGTTTATTTAAAAATCCTTTTAAACTGTAGACCACCATATTTTATCCCAGTTTTTTTTTAATCCTATTTCCTTGTTTAAAGTACACAGGTTTTTAATTAAACCAATGACCCAGGCTTTAAACCACAGTGCCAAAGCCCCACTCTTTAGTCATAATAATGTGCAGAATTGGCAGGAACCCCACATATGTACTGTATCAGTAGCTTCTCTGTTGGCACCGTACAGGACTCATTGTAGCTTTAGAAGTCCGAAACAATCTAGAGAACTTTGCGCCAGTCGTCGCCGCAGAATTTCAGTCTGATATTTGTTTACCTTGGAAAGAAGTGGCTTCAGATGCACTCACGTCTACCTGCTGCCACCGTTGTGCAAGCCCTGCACTGGTGGCATCGTGCCTTTGTGGTGCCCTTTTCAATAGAGGCAGTCCTGGAGCTAGCTGGATTCTCATGGACGTCCAGAAGAGTTGTTCACAGGAGCTGAACCTCTCATTTCTTGACGTTCTTGATGATTCAGAAAATTTCTCGGCATCAGTTTCCAATATGTGAGGACATTTTCATGCAAACTTTTCTTTTGCTAAAACAAGATGATGGTTTCTTCTATCTGTTGATCTTTTACAGACCCCTTCGGATATAGTGTGTGCCCTAAAACATGCAGGTTGGAATGGCTTTTAGCACTTTAAATATGTATTTATTTCATACCTACACTTAATAATCAGACAGTATAGCAAACCTCTCAATAAATGAAAAGAATTAAAGTTTTTTTACGAGGACCGCAGCTAATGACAATGTTTTATTCATGAGGAATTAGGTATTTGCTTGTGGTTTTTTTTGCAAATTTCAATAGTTCATAATAGTAAACCAGTTTATGAATCGTCTATTTTCCATCAACGCGCATGCGCAGAACTATCCTCTCCGGCTTGCCGTAGTATAGCAAAAGTCATCTGAATGAAAATGTCTGCTGTCAAACTGGTAACCTTACTGAACATTGTTACATATGTGTTTTGTAGCCTAAATCGTTCTATGTTTCGTAGTCAGTTTTGTATTGTAATACGAGAGTCTAAAGAAGATCTCCGTAGATTATGTTGCTAATTTATTCAGCGTCTGACTTTAGCATGTTGCTAGCTACTTTCGCTAACTCTTCAGTCTAAACAGACCGACATAAATGATTTGTGTTTGACATTTAAATTCTTCTTGTGTTCTTGTCGTTCTGTTTTCTGTTTGAATTATGAATTCAAAAAATATGACGGACTGTTCGGACTAATCTCTGTGTGTTACTGTCATGTCGCTGTTTTCCGCCAGGTGTCGCTGTGCGCCGTGGCTCCCGGGTTAACAGTCCTGATGAGCGGCTCGCTGCTGGCCGCCAGCGAGGGGAAGAAGAAGAGCCCGCAGGCTGCTCTGAGCATCGATGAGGTGATGTTATTAAAAACTGGGTTTGGATTATGGGACCCATCGTTTCCAATAAACTGTTGCTCTGTTGTTTTGATTTTTTTTTAGAAAACCACGTATTTATTCTAGACAAACAAAGTAACCAGGAAGTCACTAAAATTAGACAGAAAACCCCTATCAAGGTAGCCCTGCCGGGGTTTGGTTGTTCTGTTTGCCTTAAAGAAAGGATCATGATGTGACGTCCAGCTCCACAGTTTTTGACACCAGCTGAGAAAAATGTGAAGTTATATTATGAAGCAGGTCTGGGTCAGAGCATCTCCAAACCCGCAGCTCTGGTCTGCTCCTGGTCTGCTCCTGGTCTGCAGTGATCAGTGTCTATCAGAAGTGGTCCAAGAAAGGAACAGTTCTGAACCGCCCAGACAGTCAGGGCACACTGACTGAGGCATGTGAGGAGCAGTTTGGAAGTTAAAGCCGGTTCTGATTGAGAGGTGTCAGAATTTGTTGCGTATGTAGCCGCTGAACAGTCCGTGTTTTGACCCGTGTCCACTTCCACCTGAGCATCAGAACTGGACCACAGACCAAAGAAGATGGGTTGTTCTTAAGAATCACAACTTCTTTTTCCTCACCTGAATAACTGTGTGTGTGTCGCTTGCCTGGGGAACACATGTCACCAGGATGCACTATGGGAAGCCGGCGGACGGAGCGGGATTCTTCCAGGGTTCCGACCCAGTCCTGAGAAGCATGTCATTACCTTTGACCATTTTCAGGCCTGGATAAGTATGGAAAAAAGAAAACTGAGTGGTCATATATTTTATTTTCTAGGCTTTATTCATTTTTTAAAAGTTTTTAAGTTGCAAAAAAATAATCTTAACTAAATGCAATAGTTGCTACGTTAATTTGTAGTTAAATTACAGTCTTTGCGTTTTGATTGGTCACATTTTCTCACTGAATGCACACAGTAAAAAACTCAAGTCAACTGCAAATTCAGGTGTCCTAACTGCAGAAGCTGGAGGCCAGGTTCAGCATTATGTTTGTGATCTGTGGAACCTACAGCTAGGATTGCTATTAGAACTTTCAAAGTGAATATTTTTGGAAGAAGGACCTGAACAAACACGCTGAGGAAGTTCGGTTTCTAAACGGACGTCACTGCTGGTTGTTCCAGTTGCCGTCTCTGTACACCAGACCTGAATCGAAGCCTGTGGACGTGGAGCCAGAGGTGGTGCTGCTGGAGCAGAGCGTCGCATTGCTGAGGAAATGGGCCGAGCCGTACACCAACATGTGTCAGGTGGGTTTAACTAAACTCCAAATGAATCTGTTTCTGGTTTGGAAAGGATTTACATTCATGCCCATTACATTTTCCCATATTTTTCAAACACAAACTTTGATGTGTTTTACCTGGATGTAATGTGATAAACCAACAGGAAATAGTGCAAAATTGTGAAGTGGAAGGAAAATGTTGTATTGTTTTCAACATTTACTAGAAAATAAAGTCAAAGATGTGTGGCATGCTTTTGTAATCCAATAAAATCCAGTGGAACCAGTCAGGTTCAGCAGACAGGTCAGGGAGAAAGATGTCTAGAGGTTTACAGCAGGGCTAGATCTTAAAGCAATATCCCAAGCTTCGAACATCTCACAGAGTTCTGTTAGATCCATCATCTGAACATGGAGTGAGGATGGACCAACTGCAGACCTACCAAGACATGGAGGTCCACCTAAACTGACAGGCTGGGCAAGGAGAGCATTTATTAGAGAAGCTGCAGAGATCCAGATCTCAGGAGGATCCCTCAACAGGACGTTGTTGGTCAAGCAATCTACAAATCTAAGAAGGTGCTGTGGACCTTCTGAGACCAAAATGTAATTTTTGGTCAACATGCAAACACTGTGTGACACTGACCCATCATTCTGAACTCACCATCCTCATGGTGAAACATGGTGGTGGCAGCATCATGCTGTGGGGATGTTTTTCTTCAGCAGCGACAGGAAAGCTGCTGGGAAGATAGAAAGCAGCTACAAAGCATCTGGGATTTTCCTTCCACTCAACAGTTATTCACTGCTTTGTGTGCACCGCAGAATCCCAATAAAATAGGCAGAAGTTTGTGTTTGTAATGTGAAAAATTTTGAGGGGTGTACATACTTCTGCTCTGTTCTGTTTGTGTTGTTTGGGGAGGAGTATTTTTACCCTTGGAGATCCTGCAGGATCTAACAGGCCTCCTGCTGTCCTCGTTCTCAGGAAGCATTTGTCTATTTTAAGGCAGAAGTCTGCATGAGGAAATCTGGTTTATTCTGGTTTATGCTCCCATGCTGAATGTCATCATAAACCCAGATTAACTCAGCTGTAACTTTCCAAACATGCAGTTTTACTTTCTGATATATTTGATTGATAATTAGCAGTTAATACATAATATAACAGTTTTTTGTCTTTGTAGCAAAATGTCCAGGCTGCAGTGGAGAAAGCTGAGGTGAGTTATTATCAAACTATTGTAGCTGTAGAAAAACTTTTATGACATAGTTACAAACTATTGGCAGACTAACCGTAATAAATAATATTTATAACCAATAATTGATTGTTGAGATGAGAAACTGATACTTATTGCCAACTATTCCCTCCTTAACAGTCAGACACAAGGCTGTGAACTGTTTTTGCCTCCTTGCAGGTTTATTCTGTTTTTGCTTTTTGTCTTTTTATATTTCAGATCATCAAACTAAATGTAATGTCAGACAAAGATAACCCGAGTGAATGAAAAATGGTGTTTTTAAATGATCCTTTCATTTATTGAGGAAAGAAAACCATTCAAACCAGCCTGGTTCTGTGTGAAAAAGTAATTACTCCCTAAACATAATACCTGGTCGTTTCCCCGCCGGGCAACAATGAGTCTTTAACATCACAGTGGAGAAATTTTGGCCCACTCTTCTTTGCAGAATTGTTTAAATTCACCCACATTGGTGGGTTATCCAGCATAAGCCACCTGTTTAAGGTGACATTTTTTTTCAAGTCTCTCTTTCTTACTGTTAGGTCATGACCCCTGACCTTAGCTGAGGCAGTGAGGCCTTCAGAGCTTTAGATGTTGTTCTGGTTTCCTCTGTGACCTCCTGGGTGAGTCGTTGATGAGCTCTGGGAATAATTTTGGTAGGTCAGCTACTCCTGGAAAGGTTCTCCACTGCTCCATGTCTTTTCCATCTGAGGATAATGGTTCTGACTGTGGTTCTCTGGAGACCCAAAGCCTTAGAAATGCCCTTCAACCCTTTCCAGACTAATACTTGTCGGTGAGTTTCTGTCTTGTTTGCCAACTATGTGTGGGACTACTTTAGCCTACTTTGTGTTGTCAGACAGGTTCTGTTTAAATGATTTGTTGATTCTACTGGTCAGACAGTAACTGGTCTGGCTTTTGCGAATCAGCCAGAAGCAAAAAGTGTATTTAATCACAGTTAACCCACGATCTAACCAGGGGTCAGTCATTTATTCACACATAACCAGGCTGGCTTGGACACCTTCATACCTTAATGGATTAAATCATCATTTAAACACTTAGAATTTCTTCAGGTTTTCTTTGTCTGAAAAATAAAATGTATTTGATGATCAAAAATATTTAAGTTTGACAAAAAGGCAAAAACAGAAAAAGTCTGTAAGGAGGGAAATACTTTTTCAGTTTTATACCTTCTAATAACCCTTAAATGTCTTTCTTTCTCTCCCTCTCTCTGATCATCTCTGGACCACAGCAGGTCTACAGGACGGTGGAGCCGACCATAAACGGATCAGTATCGACCATCTCCGGTGAGCAAACGCAGTCTGCCCTGTTTATTAGACAGGAGGAACACGGCCGCTATAAACTGATGAATGTCAACCATCTTGTTTTCCGTCAACACATTTATCCATTTATCGCTGCAATATTTCTCTTCTGAAATATTGATTTCCTGTTTATTATGTCTGAAAACAATCTTTGTTTGTACAGAATCCAACATCATCTTCAGCTTTTTCTCTTTTAAACGGAATAAAATGCTGAATATTTCATCAGTGTTGATTCACAGAATCATTTTTGGGGTCTTTTTTTTGTTTTTTAAAAAGCGGCAAAATTAGTTTCAGTGAAGTAAAAATTAACTTAAATAATTTTACAAAATCATAAAAACTAAGTTCAACTGAAATAAAACAAACTCTGAAAGAAACCTGAAATCAAACAAAAGAATGAGCTAAAGCTAAACAAAGAAAAATGTATGGAACAAAATAAAAAACTACAATTAATAAAATAAAAAAAATAAATGTATTACCATAAGAATGAAAACTGAATTCAGATGGGAAAATAAATGTCAAAATAAAAAATTATCCACAACAAAAACAAACTCGTTAGTTTTATTAAAGGGTGAATCTGTCAGATTTTATACTAAAGTCAAATATTTTCGTAAATAATGAAATTAACCTTTATCTTCGTTCAGAATCGTCCGTTCAGCCCCAGTTGTTACTGTTTTATGGAGTTAAAACGTGTCTGTTCTTCCTGGTTCCTTCAGAAATGTACCGGTTCCTCAGCGACCCTCCTCCGGACCTCTATCCCAGCGTGGGGGTGGTTGGATTCTCCGGCTTCCTGGGACTTTATTTGGCCAAAGGTGGTGTCAGTGTCCTCATAGATGTGATCAAACCAGATGTTGCAGATATGAAGCTAAACCTGTTCATTCTAAGCCTGGTGCATCACTGATAGAAGATGTTTGATTTTTCCCCTCCAGGCTCCAGGATGAAGCGTTTGGTGTTTCCTGTGGGCCTCATGGGCCTGACGGCCTCCATGTTTTACCCCCAGCAGGCTGCCACCGTGCTGAAGGTGTGTAGGAGGTTCACCAGCCCAGACCGGGCAGCATGTACTGGTTTATGAGGGGGGACAAGGAGATCATTGAGCTAGACTTGGTCAGGATGCTCTAGCATGCTATTAATTTGTTTCTCATCTTCTAACAGCGTTTCAGAGCAGAACTTTCCCCAGAACCTCTGTGATTCAAGGCTTTATGTGCAGCTTAGATCCAGATACTGGTTCCTTGCTTTGCTCTGGACTGGTTTCAGACCAGTTTCATGTTGCTACCAACAGATTTATTCAGGTTTAGGTTTTTAGATAATTATTGAATGTTGTTTAAAGCTCAATCTGACCAGCTCCAACTTCGTTAACGCTAATTTCAGTAGATTTCTAACTCTTGACATCTTTTTACTTTCCGACCACATTTGTCTTATTTTTAGTCTGATTTTTAGTCTGAAAGCAACTTCGTCTTTTCTGTGTTTGTTTAACACACCTTTGCTCTGGGAGGATTAAACTCCAGCAGGTTGTTTTCTGGAAAATTTAGCGGATTCTTTTCCAGTTTAAAATCAATTTAAAGGTGGATTTTCCCTTTCTGTAAAGCTGACTCTCAGCCTTTTTAATCAGTGCTAAAGTTTATCTCTGGTTCTGACCTGGACCAGTATGAGCCAGACTGGTCAAAATTTATCAGTTTATTCAGGAACATGTCCGTAGCTGCTTGCGGTTGGTTAATGTTTTAATCACCATGCAGGATTTGCCTCTCAGTGGGAGGGTTGATGGAGATGACTGGGAATAGATTTTCTGTGATGTTTAACTCAGGAAGCAGCTGGTTTTTCTGCTGCCGTTATTTAAATTTTGATCATTGTGACTATTTGTTTCCTGGAAACCATGGAGAAAACTGCCTCCCTGACCTCATATTGAATTGGACCCAAACTTTCCAGACAGCGGTTATCGGTGCTGGAGGTTTGATCCTTGACTCGTTTCCTTTCAGGAAAGGGTTGTGCTTCCGAGCAGGAAGCTCGAGCTGTGAATTGTGTTTCTATTTTCCACTTGGGTTCAGTTAATTTCATTCCCAGTGTTTCCATTGAACACGCGGTGTGAGACAGACCCGGACACCGTCAGACTGGAGCTTTAAACACACAGAGAGGCCCAAACAGGGCAGAGAGCGGGTGGCCGGCTATTCTTATCTTACATTCTGTAAAATAATACGCTGACGATGTGAAACTTTATTTAACTAAATTCCAAGTATTAGTAGTTTTTATCTTCTTAAACAAACTTCTACAGATCATATAATTAATCTGAGGATAACCTGCTATCATTAGTAAATTAGTTGATTCATTTTATGAATGTTGTTATTTTTTATCTACACCAGGTGAGTCGAGACCAGGTGCTCACCTGGACGCAGCAGGGCCGCGTTGCCATGGAGACTCTTTGGAAAGATCCTCCATTCAGTAAGAAAAAGGTCAGCCCCCCCCAGCCTTATTGTGTGGAAAAGGTAACATAGCTCTAACTTTTATTGACTCCACACAATCGCAGTCTGAAGTTTCTGAAAGGTTCCTCCTTTAATTTCAGTATATTTTAAAGTGTGAAATGAGCTGCATTCGTTTTTACTTTTTTCAGTTTAATGATAATAATAGTAATAAAATCTATTGCTCCGACTTGTGTTTCAGGTGGTGAAGCCCGTGAAGACAGCACCAGCAGAGAGCAGCGACACAAACAGCTGAGTTAAACACGCAGAGCAGCTCCTGTGGACCACCTGGACCACCACAGAAACCTTCCAGGCCAGCAGATCAGAACATGTGAGCTTCTTAACACCAACAAGCTGCTGTGTTTAGCTTTACTGGGGTCTAGAGTCGTTCCTGAGCACAGCCTTTTCCAAGAAGCAGCTGGGTCATGATGGCTTAAATTTGCTTCTTGGAAACGGTTCTTCAAGGTCCTCTTCCTCTTTTCTCACCACTGCCTCACATCTGCGACCTCAGCTCTTCAACAACGAAGGTCACAGTGTCCCAGAACACCCGTCTGGTGGGTCCCACAGCTACAAACTGGCATAAAACTGCTGATATAAACAGTTTGGGGTCAGTTTGATCACACCTCACGTAGTTTTATTGATTAAACTACATATTTGGGGTTTTATGATAACATTTCTGAGTTTAAAGATGTATTCCTAAGATTCACAAAACCAGTTGACAGTTCAGGAACTTTTTTTTGGTGAAATTTATCTTTAGACCGAGTGTTAGATGCTGCCCATTAGGACTCGATTTGGAGCTTGACTTCAGATAATGGATTTATTCATGTGGTGTCTGTGTGAATGCTGCTGTGGTCACCCAGTATGGTCAGATTTTACTGCCTCAGACCATTTTATGACGCTTCTTCCTCTGCTGTGTCACAATGAAGAGAGAAATCGTGTGCTTCAGTCCTAATTATGATTAAATGGTTGTTTATCCATGACTATGTGTGCTTAGTTTTTTACAAAATGTTATTAAATATGCTGTTTAATGGTCATAAAACAATTATTTGGTGGTGTTAAAAATTTTTACTGTTCTTTTTTGTTTTATTATACACTTCCAAACACATTTTCTATCATTTTGTTGGTCTAATGATTTTGGATGTCTCTGGATCTTGCTTCTGGATTAAAATATTTATTCATATTGTTTTGCCATAAAATTACAATGACTGAAATGAGCACAGAAACTAGTTTAATTTGGATTTAACTTGGTGGACGTACAGACCTGTGAGGTAGGAGGTGGCATATATATACACACACACACACACATACACTGGGAAAACAAGTATTTGACACACTGCATATGTTCCTGCTTGTAAAGCATGTAGAAGTCTTTAATTATCATCACGCTGAGTGACGGAGAAGTTCAGACAGGTCCAGTTAATGCAGGTACTGATTGCAGAACAGGCTGGCGTCTTAAAGGAGAACTAACAGGCCTGTGAGATCCGGGGTTCTTACTGGTTGGTAGGTGATCAAATGCTTATGTCAAGCAATAAAATGCTAATTAATTACTTTAAAATCACACAATGTGATTTTCTGGATCTTTGTTTTTAGATTCCATCACAACCTATGATAAAAATGAAAGACTTCTACATGCTTATATGTGTGTGTATGTAAGTCAATTTATTCTTACATTTGAGCCTCCATGGTCAGGTTCCTGCAGATGAACTGAAACATTTTCTTACTCCGAGTTTCTTTTCACTGTTAAACTCCAAACGAAAAGTTTTACTACAGTAGCATTTTATTTGTCAAAGGTATGACTCATTCTTACGTTTTTACATGAATCAAGTGCAGACTGTTGACACGGCAAGATGCTACACATAGATGGATACATGTCCTTGTAAATGCAGCTTTGTTTGCTGTAAACTGTTTTTAGGAAACATGACATTGCTTCAGGGAAGCATGAAGGACAGAGGTTTGTCGTCTACTTCCTGTCTGCCGGATGTGTGCAGTTTTCTCACGCAGGGTTCATGAAACCCAGGTGGTGAAAGACGGGTCCGGTACGGCGTTATTTTGAGCAGAGATCTGTTAAACTGACATGAAACATGACTAAATCCAGAAGAAAAAAGAACGTTTTACATGAATTTTCAGATTTATTTGTCTGCAGAATTGTTGACTGATGATATTTTTACATCAATCCAGTTTAAATTCTGAGCCATCTGGTTAATTTGATTTGTCTAGCTAAGGCACAAGTCCTTGTAAGTAATACCCTCCCCATATGAAAGCACATACCTCCACTTACTAAAGAGTCTTGATCAGACAGTTATGCCTGTTGACACCTTCAACATTTGACCAATGGCAGGTAGTAGAGGAATGTTCTCGTTACTCCTCCAGGTTGATGCTTAGAAACCAGACATTCACTGTGTGACATCATGGAAAACGAAATCAGCCAAGATATCAGGAAGAAAGCCCGAACAAGTCTGGTTCATCCCTGGATATAATTCCCAGATGCCTGAAGGGGCCACACTCGTCTAATGAAACGGTGAGTTTAAACAGCATGGGAACGTCCTGCCATCATGGTGTTCAGGAAGGAGACGGCTTCTGTGTCCCAGAGCTGGACAGGTTCTGGTGTGAAATGTGAGAATCAACCCAGAACAGAAGATGCTGAGAACACCATCCTAACTGAAGTACGGCAGTGGCAGCATCATGCTGTGGGGTTGTTTTGCTGCGGGAGGGACTGGTGCGTTTCAGACAAAAAAGTTAAGAACATTAAGTGGAAATATTAAAGCAACATCTGAAGACATCAGGAAGTTGGACATGAATGGGTCTTCCAGAACCAGAATCCAACGTCCCTCAGCACAACAGATTAGTTCAAAGTGGCTTAAAGTCAGCGTAATAGAGAAGCCTTCAGAAAGGCCTGATCTCAGTCCCATAGAAGATCTGTCGCCACACCCGTATGTGTGCGTTCGAGGAACACAGCCCACGGTTCTAACCCAGTTCTACCCAGTTCTGTCAGGGGAAATGGGTCAAAATTTCTGCAAATTATTGTGAGAAAGGAAACCTAAAACATTATATCCAAGACAGACAGTTTAAAATGCAGTTCTTCCAGGAAATGTGGCTAAACTTCATAATTCACACAAAGCAGAAACATGTCAAACATAATTTAGTAATCTGACCCGAAACAGGAAACCTTCAGTCTGATTTAATGGCACTGAGTAAAACTGTTTTTAAATAATATATGTAAAGTAAATAGTTGATCATGAACAAGATCCGGTCCCCTTGAAGAACAATGATCAAAGATCTACTTTGACCTACAGTAAGTGGTTGTAAACCATAGTGGTTGGAGACAATGTCCCTGTCATGGGACAAACGGGACTGCAGTTGGTTCTGGAAACTTCAAGTTTGCTCCAGGTTAAAGTTTTTCACAGTAAAGTTGGTTTATTGTCACTGTGAAGGACCTTTACAGCTGGGCTCCTTCTGGAAAGAGCTCAGAGTATGATAGAAACTAGTGGCTGCATCTCATAAAGGTTTTACTGCATGAACTGTGACTCTTATCAGTCTACGAGGTTCACAAGCACCTGGTGAACTACTGAACAACTGCTGAGACTCTGGGATAACATATTTCAGAAGATTCTAAAATAATAGATAATAGAAGATTTAAAATAAAACTAAGAAGGAAATTTAACATTAACTCATCCCTTGAGTTTCAATAAAATCACCGTTGACGACCAACTCTGCTGAAAGGCAGAGAAAAACTGTTTCTATAAAGATCTCTCTCTTGATGAGGATTGTTTGTTTTGCTCAGTGTGCAGAAATAAACTACGCTGCACTGAACTAATATTTATTTGTACTTAACATTTGGGGTTAAAAACTAGGACAGTTTACAGGCAAAGTGTGTAGAAAAAACCAATTTGCTGGACAGTTTCCCTGAATTTTGCTGTACCGTTAAGACTGTTAACAAGATAGACTTCATAGCTCATCCCAGTTAAGCTGAAAGAAATTATTTCTTCTTTCCCAATTATTCATTTATAGTTTTATATACAAGATCAGAAAATGAGCCTTCAATTAAAATGTGACCCATTTTTGTTGCCAAGCAAACAGCAACAGTTAGCATTTACAAGCTAAATCGCTAATGCTTCATCACAAACACACAAACCTTTGAGTTCGTATCACTAAGTGAAGATAGGTTTACACCACAGATCAGTTGGTAAATATTAGCACCTAATAATACTTAGCACTAGCCAAGTTAAACGGGGAGTAACAAAGCCTGATGTTGGCTTCTTCATAGAAAGATTGTACATCAAATAACTTAAAATCTATTATTTTTTATTATTGGTTCAGTGTAATATTCATTCAGAAAACCAGATTTTAAAAATGTTGATTCATTTGTTTGTTGCTAACCTAACCGTTCTAACTACTGTACAAGTGTTAGCATTAGCGAGTTTAGCTACATTTCAGTTGCATGTTTGACATTTTACTGCATCTACATGTAGAATCTCTGCAACACAGGTTTCAGAGAGTTCACCAACAAGCTAATGTTTGCTTGTTAGTGAGTCTCACTGAA
The DNA here is from genome assembly GCA_036173005.1 of Crenichthys baileyi. Classification (NCBI taxonomy): domain Eukaryota; kingdom Metazoa; phylum Chordata; class Actinopteri; order Cyprinodontiformes; family Goodeidae; genus Crenichthys; species Crenichthys baileyi. The sequence goes on along the minus strand of JAHHUM010000586.1, from coordinate 840,527 downwards.
TTAAACCATTAATCCTCCTGTTGTAGTGATTTGACGTCCAAGTCTATCAGTATTAGGTCGATTTAACAGGAGTCATGTAAACTTGACCTCAGTGGGGTTTTCTCCAGGCTGCGACTAAAACAGTGAAACCATGTTGATTTTTACTGCATATTTTATTGATCTACACTAAAACAAATGCTGATTAACAACAGATCAGGATGAACTTAAATCAGCGTCACATAATTGTAAACTAAATGATGTAAAGCACACAGAATCACATTGTTTTGATACATTTCCCTATTTAAAAGCTGAACTTGTAACAGTGAGCTCTCATTTCAACAGAAAAGCTGAGACATTCAGGTGGTTCTAGTTTCGGGTTGCCTCCTCTCCCTCTTCAGCTCTGTTGGACCTCCGGTCATTCCTCAGCTGGAGTGGCCATCTTGACCAGGCTGTCCTTGTCGAACCTGAAGAGCCTCCATCCCTCCTCCTGGGAGAGGTCCTCAGCGCCGCGCCGCTTGTAGAACTGGACGGATGGCTTGTTGTTCTCCGCCACGACGAACATCATGCCAGTGCAGCGAGTCTTCATCGCCAGCTGGAGGAGGAGCGGCAGGAGATGGGGTAAAAAAGTAGAACAGCAGCTTCACCACCCTGAGTTTTAAGTTCCTCAGCTGGGTCCCAGACTACCGTCAACATTAAGTCACTGAGACATTTTACATACTGAAGAGCAAATAAATGTGTAATTAAATAGCAACTAAATGTTTTTCTTTGCCTTCTTTTGAGTTCCTAAGATAAATGCACCAAGGAGATAAAATCAAATTCTGAGAATAAAACACGACTAAGAGCTTTAGTGTCAAGATTCTTACATCACTGAGGCGTCGCAGAATTCCCGAACCGATGCCCAGCCCTGAACGGCAAAGAAATACAGTTTAAAACTTCTTTCCATAGTTTCAGAGAAGCAGTGGAACATAAACTAATAAACAGACGTATTTTCGTACCTCTGCACTCGTCCATCACATAAAACTCCTCCAGGTAGAGCTGTTTGCCAACCCAGGGGTCATAAGTAAAGTAGTACATGGCAAAACCCACCACCTTCGGATCTGCAGAGAGGAAAAAAAGGCTGCTTAGTTTTTGTTTTCAGTATTTCATAAAGGCTGACTTCAGGTCAACAGTTCAGAGAACCGTAGACTATAATGAGCTCTGGTGACGTCCCAGAGGACTGAAATACATGGTTAGATTTCTGTGTTTAAATGAGTCGTTTCAGAAAGCAGGCAGCACTGCTTGCATGGATCTGCACCAGCATGTGTTTACATCTATGCAACTCATACTTACCCTGTGGTTAAAATGTTTTTCTACCTCGTTCTGAGGCGGTTGATCTTTAACTCATTTTCTTTCACTGTGCTGTTGTCACGTGAAAACCTCTCCAGGTTTCCATATAACCCTGTTTTTATTCTCCTTCATTGAGAGTTTTCTGCAGACTGTTTCACATCAACTTTTCTTTAAAACAACCCAAAGATTTATGTCGGCACGGCTCATACTGGAAGCTATAATTACTGTGCATTAACAGGAAGCACAGCCTGTGACGGCTGAACACAGGTGGCGTCAGCAGCTGGTGGAAAACTCGTTCAGCTCATCAGGTACATAAAACCCTTAAAGGATAAATACCGACATGAAGAAGCATATTGGTTGTCCACATGTTTGACTCCTGAAGATGCAGGACGTTCCGTACCTTCACTGCTGTTCTCTCCTTGAGTTTCTGCGATGATGCAGTGGTAAAACGGGGTTTCACCAAATCCATCCTCAAGGAGATCTGGAAGGAAGATGCATTTTTAACCAAACGCTGGGAGGAGGGAGGTGATCATTTATGCAGACTTCCAGATTAAAATGCAGAATAAGACTCCCACCTTTTTCCGTCAGCGTGACCTGGCTCTCCATCTCTTCGTATTTTGCAAGCTCCTGGGATGACAAAGAAGGAACATTGTAGTAGTCTGACTGTGACAAAGTGGGTTTATTTACTACAGACTGATTTCCAGTAGGGTCCCATCATCAGTTTTAATGTTCATCTAATAAGAAGCTAGTTGTGCAACATTAACTCAGTAATAATTGTTACAAACATCAACATATGCCAAAGCTTTTATGTTCCATTTCTTATTCATGTTTCTGCG